>NW_026844017.1:14157788-14723670 GCF_029531705.1 Pantherophis guttatus | reverse complement strand
GAAGAAGAAGAAGAAGAAGAAGAAGAAGAAGAAGAAGAAGAAGAAGAGCATCTTTGGGGCAACCATTGAGAATCTCTAGAGACACTCAGATGCACACACAATTCAAGACACAGGAATTGTTTTTTGTTTTTGTTTTTTTGTAGAAATTGGAGGAATGAGTTTGCTATTCAGAATTAGAGAAGACGAAGAGACAAAAGAAAGCCATTTCTCTGTTAAGAGTCTCATCTTTTATTCCAAGCACTCCGCAAAACTCAGATTTATTTGGGGCCATCTGCCACATGCATAAAATTGCACCTCTCGCAATAAAGAGATGTGCTCTGCGTGCTTATCGTCTACTTCTACAGCGCCTTCCTAATTTTCTCAAGCTTTTCTTCCCTTGTCTTTTCCAGTCCTGAGCTTTTCTGAAGGTGGCACTAATGCCCTTGATTAATGGACACTCACCCCTTTAGCCATTCAACAAGACTTCTATTAGTGGGGAAGAATAAAACTGGCTGGTCTGAATTAAAGATTAAGCTCCTTCGGTCCTTAGATCTGAAATCCAGATCAATGGACACATGTCTGCTTGAATGAAATGATCAGGGAGATGGATTGCTGGTGACCAAATCTCTCTTCAGCCCAAACCCTCTCTTCCCAAATGTTACTCACACCCAGTGGAAGCCATTTGACACCCACCAGTCCCATCTCTTCCGTGCGCACATCGTGAGGTTTCACTTCCATGTCCAGGAAGGGCATTCTGGATTGACACCCATGTTTCTGATACTGCCTTCTGCAGATGCTTGAGTTGAGTTGGGTTGAGTGAGGCATCTCTATGGGCCAGAGACTCTATGGGGCTGTATCCAGCAGAGAAGGTTTGAGGGACAGGGTGGAGTGCACAAGACGTTGACTTTCCAATGGGGTTGTCTTCATCTTTCTTTTCACTCTGTGTTAAGGGCGGTGATGAAGATATGTTTTGGTGTGTTTGTTAGCTGAAAAGGCCATTGTGGAGCTGCATTTCTACAGCAGGGTCACCTGAGTGGGATTTTAGAGGAGTCATGGGACTACAATTCCCCCCTCATTGATTTAAGTAGTCAGTATAGCCCCACTTCCCCTCACACACAACAACACATGTACAATTCTTCTGATTAGGGCTGGTGGCCTCCCTGCTTGATGAGTTGTAAGTTCAAGAACCTCATTTTTGGAGCAATATCTACCAGGGTCCCAGAACATTTGCGGTCTTTCTTTCTTTCTTTCTTTCTTTCTTTCTTTCTTTCTTTCTTTCTTTCTTTCTTTCTTTCTTTCTTTCTTTCTTCCTTCCTTCCTTCCTTCCTTCCTTCCTTCCGTTGGAAGAAATGTCCATCTGGGTTCAATTCCAAGTGGGGACACTGGAAACATGGTGGCTTATTGGAAAGATGGTTTTTAATGGTGGACAGAACCACATGGTTTGAGGTCCTGGGCAAAAAAAGGTACATGGGTGTGTGTGTGAGAGAGATTTATACCCTCTGTTGGGCTTTGAATTTGAACTTTGCCTGACCGAAGTGTCACCTCGGCTTCTCATGAAGATGGACAGAAGTCTGTCAGCCCACAGCTTGAGGAACCGATGGAAACTTGAAGAGTTAGGGTTGATGCTCCTGTCAAAGGAAGATGAAATGGCGGGCAGCTTGTATCCCACCAGTTCTTCCCTCTCCTCCCCCAGTCATGGCACTGTGACTGATGACGAAAAGAACATGAACACAGGCAGTCCTCAATTTATGACCACAATGGAGCCCAACATTTCTGTTGCTAAGTGAGACATTTGTTCAGTGAATTTTGCCCCATGTTATGAGATTTTTTTTTGCCACAGTTGCTAAAGGAATCACTGCCGTTCTTAAATTAGTAACAGGATAAATGAATCTGGCTTCCCCATTGACCTGACTTGTCAGAAGTTCGCAAAAACTGATCCCAGGGACGTAATCCCAGGGTACATGCAACAGTCATAAATATGAGTCAGGTGCCAAGCATCCAGATTTTGATCATGTGACGCATGGGTTATGCTGCAATGGTTGTAAGCATGAAAAAAGGTCATCCGGTCACTTTTTCCATTGTAAACCTTCGTTGTAACTTCGAATGTAACTAAATGAACTGTAAGTCAAGGACTGCCTGTACAGTGCAGGGCCTCCACCATTGTGACATTCTGTGTGTCCATACAACACAATCTAACCAAGAGCTCCTCCTGTGGTTGCACTGAAGGGGTTAACAGAATCAAAGAGGCTTCGTCTCTCTCCTCCCAGAGGTTTGTTAGCTTCACCAGACGTGCTAACCCGATGACTCAGGGAGACTTGCATCGCTCTACGCCCACAGTGGCTCTGGCAGCAACCCAGGAGGGAGAGAAATCTTGGCTTTGGCCTGGTTGGGGGTCGAGGAGGGGGATGCCAGACAGCAACATTAGATGCTGGTGGGTTGCTGAGAGTTGTAAGTTCAAGAACCTCATTTTGGAGCAATATCCACCAGGCTCCCAGAACATTTGCGGTCTTTCTTTCTTTCTTTCTTTCTTTCTTTCTTTCTTTCTTTCTTTCTTTCTTTCTTTCTTTCTTTCTTTCTTTCTTTCTGTCTTTCTTTCTGTCTTTCTTTCTTTCCTTCCTTCTTTCTTTCTTTCTTTCTTTCTTTCCTTCCTTCCTTCCTTCCTTCCTTCCTTCCTTCTTTTTTTTTCTTTCTTTCTTTTCCTTCTTTCTTTCTTCCTTCCTTCCTTCCTTCCTTCCTTTCTTCCTTCCTTCCTTTCTTCCTCCCTCCCTCCCTCCCTCCCGTCCCTCCTTCCTTCCTCCCTCCCTCCCTCCCTTCCTCCCTCCCTCTCATCCTTCCTCCCTCCCTCCCTCCCTCCCATCCTTCCTTCCTCCCTCCCTCCCTCCCGTCCTTCCTTCCTTCCTCCCTCCCTCCCTCCCTCCCTCCCTCCTGTCCTTCCTTCCTTCCTTCCTTCCTTCCTTCCTTCCTTCCTTTCTTCTTGCGCAATGAAACACTCCCACGCACAACTGCAGCAGCATCTTTTATTTCACCCGATAACGTTTCCCCAAACCATTTAGTTCTCCTAAATTCCCCGGTTATGGGAATCCTTTCAAATTCCGAAGCGATGAACCCTGCTCTTATAAAAGCCCTGGTAATCATACTCTCGGAGAGGCATACTTAAATGAATAAATGCCTGTTTTGAGCTGAACGAAGATGGTTGGAAGGAGCTGAAATGTCTGAGTTAAGGAAGAGATTAGGATCTTTTGCAGTGATGTCGTGGCTTTGCATTTTTCAGCATAATTAAACAAAACAAAACAAAACGAGGTTGGATTTGGAAAGTATGACTTACAGTAGTGGCCAAAATTGTGGATATGTTTTGGGAAAAGTCTATTTTTGAGGTTTCATAGCTAATAACACCACTTTTTTTGGGGGGGGGAGTTTCAAGATAATCCTATTCCACTGCTGGAATGGCCTGGGAATAGCCGAGACCTTAACCCAATTGAAAATCTATGGAGCCGACTAAAGAAACTTGTTAGTCAGAAGCGACCCAGCAATAAAACCCAGTTAATAGAAGCCATCATTCAATCTTGGTTTCACATTATAACAGCTGCAAAACTAAAAGACTCTGTAAAGGGAAGACATTGTAAGGCTGTAATTCATGCTAAAGGTTACCCAATTAAGTATTAACTGACATGGTGATAATTTTCGTATATCTCATTTTTTCCGTGGTGATAATTTTTGCATATCTCATTTTTTCTACCTGTTTCACTTTTCTCTTTTATACTGTAACTGCTATTCTAATAGCAAATCCTTCATAAAAGTTATTGCACTACATTCTTGATTAATTTATCTTTCCATTGATATATAATTTTATGGTACTACTACTACTCTAAAAAAAATGGCATTATTAGCTAGTTTTAGAAAATATACTTTTCCAAAAAGATTTCCACCATTTTGGCCACTACTGTATAGGGTGCCTTGCCTGCAGCCATACACTTTGGGACAGAAGGGGGTGAAAAAGGGAAATATTAGCTCCTTCAGCTCTTTATTTTTACTGACTTTCTGTGTTACTTGGATAAGCCACCATGGTATTAAAGTGACAAGGATGGAGTGACTTTTCTAGTCTTTTTGCTTTCAATGCCTTGCATTGTAACTGGCCTCAATGCACTGATGAGCGATGAAGATGTTATCCATTGAGTTGAGGCCTAGTCTTGGCGATTCTATGGACCAGGTCTCTCGACATCTTCCGATCTTGCACTACTTCTTTGAGTTTTTCTATGTTCTGGCTGATGTCAGCTCTGATGGTGTCCATTGTAGGAAGTTAGCACCCACCCCTCTCCTAGGAAAATGAGATATTTTAGGAAATATTAAAAGGGCAGAATATTTCCTCTAAAAGGGAGGCAGAAACTCACCACCCCCAACCAGAGGTGGGTTCTAAATTTTTTTACTACCAGTTATGTGGGCGTGGCTTATTTTGTGGGCGTGGCTTGGTGGGAGGTAATGTGACTGGGTGGGCATGGCCATTTTTTTTTTTTACTTTTAAAAGCATTTTTTTCTACAACCTTAAGAGGTTGCAGAAAAAAAATGCTTTTAGAAGCCTCTGACGATCAGGCAACTCAGCTGGGATCACCAGAGGCTATTAAAGCCATTTTTTTTTTTACTTTTAAAAGCATTTTTTCTACAACCTTAAGAGATTGCAGGAAAAAAATGCTTTTAAAAGCCTCTGATGATCCCAGCTGAGCTGCCCGATCATCAGAGGTTTTTTTTTTAACTTTTAAAAGCATTTTTTTCGGCCAAAGAGGTTGTAGAAAAAATGCTTTTAAAAGTAAAAAAAAAAAAAGCCTCTGATGAGATGGGCGGGGTAAGCAAGCGGCGACCAGGCTGGGGACCAGTTCGGTGGCGTGGCCAGCCAATGTTATTACTGGTTCTCCGAACTACTACAAATTTTTATTACCAGTTCTTGTGAACCAGTGCGAACCGGGAGCAACCCACCGCTGCCCCCAACCTTTGTCAATGGGCCATTAAGGCCTGGGCCAGCCTATTCTACATAACAAAAATCTACCTCCTTCAGGCAGAGCCATAATAGGAATCCCAAAGCCCTTTCATTACATCATCACCCAGCAAGAATCAACCAAGCCTGGGATACAGACAACCTACAAAGTTGCGCCTGCATGCCCCACGGGAGTCTGACAACCAATCAGAATACAAGCTCAAATTCAAAAGCCCAGAGAGGGCATAAAACCCAGGCACTCTCAGCATCTCTTCCCTTTTCCCCCCCTTCGCCCAACATCTCCACGGCATGTGATCCTATTCATCAATAAACCTTCTTTCCAAGCAACTTCCATGAATCCAGTGTCTTTTTCCCCACTAGGAACTGAACCCAGAAGGATATTTCTTCCAACATCATCCACCATGTTGCTTGTCATCCTGGTTTCCGCTTATTGCTAACCAGTGGTTAAATGTAATATTTGTTACTACTGGTTCTGTGGGCGTGGCTTGGGGGAGGGTAATGTGACTGGGTGGGCGTGGTCAACTTTCTTTTTTTTTTAACTTTTAAAAGCATTTTTTCTACAACCTCTTCGGCTGAAGAGTTTGTAGAAAAAATGCTTTTAAAAGGCTCTGACGATTCAAGCTGAGCCCCGCGATCATCAGAGGCTTTTTAAAAAAAATGTTTTATTTATTTATTTATTGGTTCGATTTATATGCTGCCCTTCTCTGGAGACTCAGGGCGGCTTACAATGCGTTAAGCAATAGCCTTCATACTTTTGTATATACCTGCTTAGTAGGGCTTTTTTGGCCCCCCCTAAGTGGTGTTCTTTTTTATACAAAGTCACCTTATTGCCCCCACAATCCGGGTCCTCATTTTACCTACTCGGAAGGATGGAAGGCTGAGTCAACCTTGAGCCTGGTGAGATTTGAACTTGCAGTAATTGCAGGCAGCTGGCAGCTAAGTGCTACTTAACAGCACTTTAGTCTGCTGCACCACCAAGGCTCCTTATCATTTGTAGAAAAAATGCTTTTAAACGTAAAAAAAAAAAAAGCCTCTGATGATCGCGCGGCTCAGCTGGGTATGGTGGGAGGGGGCAGGGATTTCTGTTACCGGTTCTCTGAACCACCCATCGCCATCGCTACCGGATCGGGCGATCCGGTCCGAACCGGGAAAATTTCACCCCTGCTGCTAACTCTCCCGAACATAATTGATTTCTCCAGGAACCCACGAGCAGAAGGACTGTCTTGCCTCTCAATTTAATGAGACCTGGGTCTACATCACTATCATAACCGAATGGCAAATAATCCCAAAATCAAATCTGTAGATACACTAAGAAAAGCCATCCACACATCCCAAAGTAGCTTTCTGCTCTACCCAAATCCAATCCAAACGCACTTAAATGAGACTCATGAAAATATGAAACTAATTGGCACCTGATGAAACCTATTCTGCTTCGCTCTCTGTAGAAAACTTTAGAAGATTAATGGGAAAATTATCTAGTGGCTCCGGGAAACTAAGAGTGCCCATCAGCTCCCCCAAGAGATGGCTTTAATCCATAACACGCTGCTGCCCTGAATTACAAAGCCTCCAGTTTTTACTAAGTAATAATTACTTTGCAAAACATGTGGTGTGATTGTTAGCCATCTTTGTCATTCCTGGACTTAGTCTTGCTTTCTAAGATTTCACAGCGGAGGAGATGAAGAAATGGCAAAACGCAGGCATTCAAATGCTGCTAATGGAAAAAAAAAATCTTTCCAGGAAAAAGGCCAAGCAAGTATCAGGGTTGTGCAAAAAATTCACTTTCAAGGGTACAAGCTGTGGAGTGGGGATGGAGCTTTCCATCTCGGGAGCAAAAGGGGTCTCCAGGATGACTCTGGGGGAGTGAAATAGGCCCTGGATGTTTTCCAGTTGGGGACTCTTATTTGCCCACACCTCTAATTCTGAGAGCGGAAAGATCCCACTAATTAGTACCTAACAGAGCTACCATAAACACATGTTAATAATAATAATAATAATAATAATAATAATATAACCCCCCCCACACACTGGAGTTTGGCAAGCTATTCTTTCTACCTCTCTATCTGCCTCTCTCTCCATTTCTGTTTCTCTCTCTCTCTCTCATCATCATCATCATCTGTCTATCTCTATCATCTCTCTCTCTCTATCATCTCTCTCTGTGTCCATCTCTCTCTGTGTCTCTGTCTGTCCCTCATCATCACCATCATCTCTCTATCATCTCTCTATCCATCTCTGTCTCTCTCTCATCATCATCTCTCTCTCATCTTTCTACTTTTTCTCTCTCTCTCCATCTCTCTGTCTCTGTCTAGCATCTCTCTATCTCCTAACATCTCTCTCTCTCATCTCTCTGTCTCTGTCTAGCATCTCTCTATCTCTAACATCTCTCTCTCTCCATCTCTCTGTCTCTGTGCATCTCTCTATCTCTAACATCTCTCTCTCTCCATCTCTCTGTCTCTCTCTATCATCATCATCACCATCTCTCTATCTCTATCTCTATATCATCTCTCTTTACTTTATCTCTCTCTCCATCTCTCTCTCTACTTTATCTCTTTCCAACTCTCTCTACTTTATCTCTCTCTCTATCTCTCTCCATCTCTCTCTCTCTACTTTTGCTCTCTCTCTCCATCTCTCTATACATCTCTCTATCTTTATCATCTCTATTTATTTCTCTCCAGCTCTCTCTCTATTTTATCTATCTCTAGTCCGTCTGTCTGTCTGTCTGTCTGTCTGTCTGTCTGTCTGTCTGTCTGTCTGTCTGTCTGTCCGTCCATCCATCCATCCATCCATCCATCCATCTGTCTGTCTGTCTGTCTGTCTGTCTGTCTGTCTGTCTGTCTGTCTATCTATCTATCTATCTATCTATCTATCTATCTATCTATCTATCTATCTATCTATCTATCTATCTATCTATCATCTATCTAATGAGATCTTCTTCTCTATTGCCTTTCCATCCATAATGATTTGGTCAAAAGGAGGGAGAGAGTGACTGGCAGCCTCTTGGGAGAAACAGTGGACAAGACCCCCAGCTCAGCCTCCATGTTTCAAAGCTGGACACAGCGGTAGCTTCGACGTCTGCAACCGGCGACTCTGCAGCTGGGCTCTGTCTCCGACTGCTGTCCCTATTAAACCTGGCATTTTCATACAGATCATCTTCCGCCTGCGCATTCTCCTCGTGAAGAGAAATGCTCAGGGCTTCAGTTTAATCAGGTTGCCAGCCTGCCCTGGGAGCAAGACGGCTGTGAGTGGTTGATCTTCCTTGACGAGGGGCCACAGTGAGCATATTTTATACAAGACAGATTATATGCTCGAGATATGGTCCTATGTGGGATTTTCTGTTCTCCTAGGTTTGGAGGAATGAAGATGGTGACTTTAAAAGGATGACATTAAATCACTCCTAGGTTTAGAATAATGCTAAGAGTTCAAGGAATGATGGTCCGTTAGGCAGTTCTAGCCTGAAGATGCGCCCCCAACCTTTTGAGTATCTTTCTAATTGTTAATGACAGGGTGTTTTATTGCTTCTCATACAACCACGATGTTGAACAATAAATACGCCCCGGGGTCTCATTTATTGCTGACAGCTCTCTATTCTCCCTCAAGAGTGTGCTCTGTGGCACATTTGCCAAGCCGCACTGTGCATCGTGCATCAAAAAGCTCCTCGGTTTGGGGGTGGCAAAACATGCTTCTGGAGAGCTCCTAGATTCTAATATTAGACTAGGGAGTCAGCCTATTTTCCAAAGCACCAGGAGGCAAGACAAGAAACAATGGACGGAAAGTAATCAAGGAGAAAAGCAACCTAGAACTAAGGAGAAATTTCCTGACATGAGAAGAATGAATCAGTGGAAAGACTTGCCTTTAGAAGTTATGGGTGCTCCATCACTGGAGGCTTTTAAGAAGAAACTGCTCAACACTTATCTGTAATGGTATAGGGTTTCCTGCTTGAACAGACCCTATAGAACTAGAAGACCTCCAAGATCCCTTCCAATTCCATTATTCTGCTATTCAGCAGGACAAGAAGACCTGCCTCTGCCTCCCTTCTTGCTCTGCAACTCATAACTGAGGGACTGAGTCCTCCTCCGTGTATTTATGCAATCCTTTCTAAAGCTGTCCAAATTAATGGCCCTCGATGTGTGCGGTGATTATGAATTCCATAGAGTAATTGTGTGCTCCATGAAGAAGCACCGTCCGTTTTCAATGTCCTTCCCATCAGCTTCGTCTCTGGAGAACAATTTCTCCCTATCCATTTTCTCCAGGCTGTCCATGTTTTTATACATCTCACACATCAACTGCCTTTTTTTGTAGGCCTTTTTTTCCCCAAGGCTCCCCTTCTCATATGGACGGAGTTTGAGCCCTTTATATATTTTGATGATTTACTACAAAATAAGAAAAAAGGTTGACCAATATGACCTTTAGTCAACCCTCAAACTGTCCTGACCAAAGCCATTTTAGAGTAGAGTAGAGTAGAGTAGAGTAGAGTAGAGTAGAGTAGAGTAGAGTAGAGTAGAGTAGAATAGAATAGAATAGAATAGAATAGAATAGAATAGAATAGAATAGAATAGAATAGAATAGAATAGAATAGAATTTTTTTATTGGCCAAGTGTGATTGGACACACAAGAAATTTGTCTTTGGTGCATACGCTCTCAGTGTACATAAAAGAAAAGATACGTTCATCAAGAACCATAAGGTACAACACTTAATGATAGTCATACGGTACAAATAAGCAATCAAATCATACCAGGAAACAATCAATATAAATTGTTAGGATGCAAGCAACAAGGTTACAGTCATACAATCATAAGTGGAAGGAGATGGGTGATGGGAATGATGAGAAGATTAATAGTAGTGCAGACTTAGTAAATAGTTTGACAGTGTTGTGGGAATTAATTGTTAAGCAGAGTGATGGCGTTTGGGGAAAAATGTTCTTGTGTCTAGTTGTTCTGGTGTGCAGTGTTCTATAGCATCATTTTGAGGGTAGGAGTTGAAACAATTTATGTCCAGGATGCGAGGTGTCTATAAATATTTTCACAGCCCTCTTTCTGACTCGTGCAGTATACAGGTCCTCCATGGAAGGCAGGTTGGTAGCAATTGTTTTTTCTGCAGTTCTAATTCTCCTCTGAAGTCTGTGTCTGTCTTGTTGGGTTGCAGAACCAAACCAGACAGTTATAGAGGTGCAGATGACAGACTCAATAATTCCTCTGTAGAACTGGATCAGCAGCTCCTTGGGCAGTTGGAGCTTTCTGAGTTGGAGCAGAAATAACATTTTGTCCGCTTCAGTGTTGCCACACTGGAGCTGAGTGTCAGGGAAGGGGGATTTGAGATAGAGGGATTTTTGTAGCCAAAACAAAATACTTTCTCTTGCAAACCAAGGACATTTTCACACCTGGTTGGAAGAAGGCAGAGTGATGCCACCCAGTTGTCGGATTGCCCGGTGATTGGATTATGTGACTGTTCATTTTGAGAAAGTGGAAAATCTTTTACTTTTAATATGGTGAAACTCGCAAGAGTTTTCAGAGTCGGTTTTCACCAGATATGTGCCAATATGATATTTCCAAGAAAAGTAATCTTTGAGGAATTCAATTACCTCGGAGCCTTGCTTGCAATGGATTTATTACTTGTAACCATGACACCTTTAGCCAAAATGCACTCCTGCAACTACAGTTTATATGCACAAATCATGGCAATCCTTAGAGACTCGTCGTCACCTACTGAGGATCTGAGGGATCTATTCGACCAGCTGCAATCTAAGGTTTTTAGATTGCAGCTGTTTGCCTATTCCAACCCTTATCAGTTACGGCCAGTATGACTAGTGGGCAGGGAGAAAGGCCAGGGTGTCCAATTCTGCCTGAAAACCCATTCATTTTGCACGTCTGGATTTCGTTCTACTCTCCCGAAAGTTTGAGTAGATTACATTTTGGTCCTTTCGTCTCATCTCGAGCCTCTCTGCTTGACACTCTGCCAAAATTCCTTAATAGGGGTGCCCTGCAACCAGAGCACATACTGGTAGATAGATAAATTGAGTGTGAGAGACAAAATGTCACAGAAACAAACAAAAAGCCTGCAGGCATTTCTTTCACATCCTGCCCTTTTTCAGCTTTATAAGATATACTTCTAACATGATTGCAAAGGTCTTTGAGAGCCTCCTCCAAATAATTTCTCTCCTGGGTAAAAATAACAGCCAAACTCCAAAACCAGAAGTTTGTGCATATACAACCTCATGCTATTATTTACCTCCAGTAAGCCCTTCTCCTCGGTCTCTGGGCAGCCTCAGAGAGCCAGGCGATGAGCAGAGATGTGCATAGCAATAGCAACAGCAATAGCAACAGCACTTATACCGCTCCATAGTGCTTTATAGCCTCTGCTAAGTGGTTTACAGAGTCAGCATGTTGCTCCCAACAATCTAGGTCCTCATTTTACTGACCTCAGAAGGACGGAAGGCTGAGTTCAACCTTGAGCTGGTCAGGATCGAACTGCTGGCAGTGGACAACAGTGAATTAGCCTGCAATACTGCATTCTAACCACTGTGCCACCACGGCTCATTAAGTGTCACAATCTGGGTCCTCATTTTACTAATCTTTGAAGAATGGAAAGATGAGTCAACCTTGACCTGGTCAGGATCGAACTGCTGGCAGTGAACAACAGTGAGTTAGTCTGTAATACTGCATTCTAACCACTGTGCCATCATGGCTCATTAAGTGTCACAATCTGGGTCCTCATTTTACCAATCTTGGAAGGATGGAAGGATGAGTCAACCTTGAGCTGGTCAGGATCGAACTGCTGGCAGTGGACAACAATGAATTAGCCTGCAATACTGCATTCTAACCACTGTGCCACCACAGTGCCTCATTATATGTATGGTGTGCAGAGGACAAGGGCAAAGCCAGATCATTCTCCATGTGGAAAAGGACTTCTGTGTGGCTGGGAATTCTGGGCATTGGTGTGGGGATTGGGATTAGACTGATCTTAGTCATCTTCAAGCAACTAAGGAAGGCAAAGTAGTCCTCATGACCACGATTGAGCCGAACATTTACCTTGTTAGGTGAGAAATTTGTTAAGTGAGTTTTGCCCCATTTTATGACTTTCCTTACCACCTCTGTTAAACGAATCACGGCAGTTGTGAGATTAGTAGCATTGTTGTTAAGTGAATCTGGTTTTCCCACTGATTTTGCTTGTCAGAAGGTTGCAAAAGATGATCACATGACCCCCCTGGGACACTGCAACTGACGTAAATGTGAGTCAATTGAATGCAAATCACATAACCAGGGGGATAGTTCCATCAATGATCGTAAGGTGAAAAAGGGTCATAAGTCACTTTTTCCAGTGCTGTTATAACTTTGAATGGTCACTAAGTGAACTGTTGTAAATTGAGAACTAGAATATAGAATAACAGAGTTGGAAGGGATCTTGGAGGTCTTCTAGTCCAACCCCCTGCTTAGGCAGGATAACCTACACCACTTCAGACAAATGGCTATCCAACATCTTCTTTAAAACTTCCAGTGTTGGAGCATTGACAACTTCTGGAGGCAGGTTGTTCCATTGATTAATTGTTCTACCTGTCAGGAAATTTCTCCTAAGTTGCTTCTCTCCTTGATTAGTTTCCACCCATTGCTTCTTGTCCTGCCCACAGGTGCCTTGGAGAATAGCTTCATGGATGAAATCTAAAATTTTTCCCTACCGGTTCTGTGGGCATGGCTTGGAGGGGGGGGGTGTCCTGTGACTGAGTGGGCATGGCCAACTCAATGTCACTTACAACCATGCCCACTCAGTCACAAGATCCCCTCCCACCAAGCCACACCCACAGAGCCCGGTAGGAAAACTTTTTAAATTTCTATTCTGCCACCCACTCGCCACTGCTCTCTCTTCGCTTTGGGTCAGGACCCAGGGCCCAGGGATACGCCATTCCCTGGGGTCCTGGAGCTGCTGCCTGCTCGCCGCCTGCCTCAACCAAGTTGGGGAATGCACCATTCCCTGATACCAGCCTTACCCCGGAGCCACTGCCCGCTCTCTGATTGCCAAGTGGCATGTCCTTACCTTTCTCCCACAGCTGGCTGTCAGGGAAGGCAAGCGCCCGAAAGTTACCGGAGTCACTCACTCTCCTTCTTGAATGTGCTGCCACCATCGCCACCCTGGTCCACGCGCCGGGTGCGCAAGTGCACACCCAACCTGCTGCTGATGAGTGAATTAAATAAACGGTGTGCGCATGGACCAGAGCGGTGATGGTGGTGGCACATTCAAGAAGGAGAGTGAGCGACTCTGGTAACTTTCGGGCGCTTGCCTTTCCTGACAGCCAGCTGCGGGAGAAAGGTGAGCAGTAGGATACACCGTGTGGCGAAAGGCGAGCAGGCAGTGGCTCCGGGGCAAGGCTGGTATCGGGGAATGGTGCATTCCCCGACCTGGTTGAGGCAGGCGGCGAGCAGACGGCGGCTCCAGGGTGGGAGGGTGGGTGGAGCCTCCAGCTTCCATTGCTACCAGTTCTCCAAACTACCGGCCATCATCGCTACCGGATCAGCCGATCTGGTCTGATTCGGTAGCATTTCACCCCTGCTTGACTTCCCTCTTTTTTGTGGCAATCCCTGAGATATTGGAACACTGCTATCATGCCTCCCTTAGTCCTTCTTTTCATTAAACTAGACATACCCAATCCCAGCAACCGTCCTTTATATGTTTTAGCCTCCAGTCCTCTAATCATCTTCGTTGCTCTTCTCTGCACTCTTTCTAGAGTCTCCACATCTTTTTTACATCGTGGCAACCAAAACTGAATGCAGTATTCCAAGTGTGGCCTTACCAAGGCATTATAAAGTGGTATTAACACTTCACGTGATCTTGATTCTATCCCTCTGTTTATGCAGCCTAGAACTGTGTTGGCTTTTTTGGCAGCTGCTGCACACGGCTGGCTCATATCTAAATGGTTGTCCACTAGGACTCCAAGATCCCTCTCACAGTTGCTACTATTGAGCAAAGTACCACATATATTGCACCTGTGCCTTTTGTTTTTCTTGCCTAAATGTAGAACTTTACTTTTTTCAACATTGAATTTCATTTTGTTAGATAGCGCCCAATGTTCAAGTCTGTTTACTGTGTACTTGTATTTAACAGAGAGATCTTGGCAGTGCTTGGAGAACTTCCTTGGGAGATCATCCTTTCTAGAGATCTTAAGAGGAAAGCTCGCTTATTTGTATAAAGCTGTCATCCGTCCCTTTGCTGACTTCCAATTATCTTGCCACTTTTCTACTGCCTTTTAACAGTGGCATCACCACATGCTTCTTAGTCCTTGATCTTGACTCTATTTATTGTAGAATTACAATTCCAACAACAACTGTTAACACACTTTCCGCTCACTCTGGCTTCATTTAACCCCTTCAGTTCATTCCTAACACTTTCCCAAACTTTATAAAAATGGGACTTGAGTTTCCCATGTACTGTATTGGATTTTTAACTTGGCTCCTGCAGTGCTCCATATAACGGAGGAAACCCTTTCCAATTTGAGGGAAGGCATCTCAGATCTCCTAAAGCAGGGGTGTCAAACTCAAAGTCTGTGGGCTGAATTTGGCCCGCAGGGTGCTTAGATCTGGCCCGTGGGCCTGCCCTGGAAACAGCAAAGGAACAGCCTGCAGTGCCTCTACCAAAGAAAACAGAGCTCAGGAGGGTTGCGTGTGGCCCTCCCGGGCTCCGTTTTCGGCAGCGACGGCCTCCTGCAACCCTCTACCAGTGAAAACAGAGCTCAGGAGGGTTGCGTGTGGCCCTAACAAGCTCCATTTTTGGCTGTAATGGCCTCCTGTAATCCTCTGTCAGCAAAAACAGAGCTCGGGAAAGCTACGCATTGGCTCCATTTTCAGGCTCTCCCAGGCCCCTTTTTCACTGTCCAAAGGTTGCAGGAGGCCATCATGGCTGAAAACGGAGCCTCAATGAGTGATGCCGAGCTGGTCATGCCCCCCAGTCATGCCCCCCCCCCCCGGCCACACACATACACCCCCATGTCAAACACAACCCTAATGCGACTCTCAGTGAAATCAAATTTGACACCCCTGTCCTAAAGCAATTTCTAGTTCCTTCCTTAGAAACACAAAAAAAATCCAAAAAGGGCCTCACGTACTTAGGAAATAAAACAATGGCCATTTTCCTAGACCAATTACAGAAAAGCACACAGCTGAAGCAGCCATATTCTTGGTCAGGAAGAAAGGTTAGAGCAATTTATTCTTTCAATCTGATGTTAAGAACTTCATGTTTTCATCAGGGCTATGCAGATGCCAAACCATCCTCTGGAGAATCTTTCTGTCTCCCATTTTGGAAGGCCGCAGGCAGAAAGCCGGGGCAGCGTTGCTGGGGAACCGTGTTTTAAACTCCAGCAGCTGATGGGAGGACAGCTGATATTATGTCTATGAGTGCCTACAGGGATGTGTGAATATGGAAATAAAGAACAGTTCTGTCCAGTGGTGAAATCCAAATTTTTTTACTACCGGTTCTATGAGTGTGGCTTGGTGGGCATGGCTTGGTGGGCGTGGCAGGGGAAGGATTCTGCAAAATCTCCATTCCCATCCCACTCCAGGGGAAGGATACTACAAAATCTCCATTCCTACCCCACACTGGGGCCAGCCAGAGGTGGTATTTGCCGGTTCTCTAAACTACTCAAAATTTTCGCTACCGGTTCTCCGAACTGCTCAAAATTTCCATTACAGGTTCTCCAGAACCTATCAGAACCTGCTGGATTTCATCCCTGGTTCTGTGTGAGGAGCATTTCACACAACTGCTGAACTTCTTCTTGAAGACCACATCTTGGAAGCCCACAGGGCCTGGGTGACTTGAAGATTTGGTACTGATGCTTTTAAGCTCTTTTCCAACCTTCTGAGCAGGCATGGAGGATCCCCCTGTGAGATCAGAAGAAGACATGTAAAATACTCTTGCTTCGCACAGCCTAAGGACTTTGGGGTTGGAAGCTCAGCGGGACTGAACACTTCGGAGAGACACCTGTGATGAGGCAAGGCACAGAGGCAACATTCCCCCCCCCTCTCTCTCTCTCTCACACACACACACACCTCATTGACTTATTCCTTTGCCCCGCTGGATTTCTTGCTTTGAAGCCATTGTGCTAAGTAGTCCAGCAAAACGCTGTTAGAACAATGGCTTCAAATTCTCCACTATCCTGCCAGAACTGAAGAAGCTTCTTGGATGAGAAGCAAAACGTCTTCAAAGAAAAAAACAACAAGAAAGTCCAGTTGCCTCCTGAAAAAGCACCTTTGGACCAAAGACTAACTGAACATATTTATTGAAGGGACCTTGTGGGTTTTTACATTTTTTAACATTCATGGCTAAAATATAACAGACCTAGCTCTGGAACACAGTTTTTTCCCCCCTGATAATGCAGTTTGCCATGGCAATGTTCATCTAAACTGAATTCTCAGTTAAAAGTGTCAAAATAAAATGCACCTCATAAGATGATCTCTCTACTTTTGTTCTTATATTTGGTGATAGACCTTCCAAGAAGCTGGGCTGAAGTTTTCTGTTCTCTTTGGACAGCAAAGAAAAACTAAAAGAAAAAAAAGAAAAAAGTCCCCCCTCCTTGATGGTAATTGTTGTCCTCAGTTGGAGTGAAAGATGCAATCCCAAATGCAAATTGCACCAGCGGACAAGATGTTGAATAATTCGATCAGCACAATACCATAGGTTCCAATTACTGGATTAATTCATGCTGATAGTTAATTCGGAACTGCTTACTTTCGTAACACTGATAGACTGGGAGTCCATTCTATAATCCCATCAAGATAAAACATTCAGATTTAAGATTATTACTTTTCTGATTCTGTGGCATTCATTATGTTTAACTTTAGCCCCAGTGGTTTTTGTGGGAATTAATGTCTACTTTTCTCTCCCAATTCCAGGCGCTACAATGCATCGGAAGAACCTTTGATGGCAGCCGATCCATTTAAGCAAACGGAAATCAGTGGAGCTAAGCAAAGCCTGATCTCCATTTTTACGAAGGACTTCAGCCAGTTCATGCATCATAGAATAAATCCTGAATCACTCTGAAAGTGTTCTGGCCCGCCAGCGACCAGCGGAACTGGTGGCAGACTCAAGACAGTGAGAAGATTGGGGAGAAACATGGGCCAGTCCTGGAGTCTGGGGAAGGCTCTGACAAGTGCTCTGCATCGGAGGCAGAGATGGGACCAGGGCCATCTGACAGTTGTCAGCTGCCTTTGGAATCGGACATCAGTGGGGCAGAAGAACATCTGGAGCCTGTTCCCAGTGTGCGCGTGTGCAGAGCTGCCAGGATAAGGGAACAGCTAAGGAACAAGGGTCGACTCAGGAGTAAAGCCACAGGTGGATGGTGAATGGCCCCTCCCATAGGGAATAAAGAGGAACAAAAGGGGAGTGGAGTTTGCAGGAGACAATTAGTTTGCTTAATTGGTTTTCGTGACTCTCAGAGACTTCTTGCCAAATTTTGAAGATATCGGCCTGGCAGCTCTCCAAGCCAGATAAGGTCTGTGACTGTAATTTCTCCCTTGAAAAACTTTGCTGGATGTGAATGAGAGGAATTCACAGTAACTTAATAAAAAGGGTTTTTTTGTTGGGACAAGGAATCTGCTTCATGTTCTTGGGAAGCCGAGGTCAGAACAGAAAGTTCAGCCTTCTGGTGCTATCCTTACCAGCTAGTTAGCTAGCTTGTTAAAAGAGGAAAAATATATGTAGTTCAAGGCTGAACTGTGGAATCCTTGATGCTCTCTGAACTTGTTTCAACCAAAGTTGATTCAACCAAGCTCAGAGAGCACCAAAGACTTCACAGGTAGCTTGTTTTCAAAAACGTACATCTCTTTTTTCATCTTTTGATAAAACAGCCTGTGAAATAAAAGCATTGCGCAAAAGCTAACCCAATTTAAAATCAGGCATAATTTTAAAATAATTGCAGCAAAAGAGAAAAATTCTGTCTCCTTGGCAAGACCATGGTCAGAATTTTCCTGCATTTTCTAGAAGTTTCTGTTTCTTCTCCCTCAGGTGAAAAAATAAGCATGGCTCAGACCTTGGCTGTTTATAGTTCAGTTCCTCGCTAACCAATTTTGCTCCCCTCTCAGGCTCTTCCACTCATCCCATACCAAATTGTGTGACTGCTTTTGTGGCCTAAAAAGTCCATTCTCTGCAAAGCCAGTTCAGGTACACCTTTCATGTGGGAGAAGTCTTGATCCACGATAATAGGGAACCATGACACCGGGCAGATATCCAAAGCTTTAATCTTGTGTCAACTTCTCAATCAATGTGGATGAAGTCAAAACAGAATGAACATTAAAGAAAGAGAAGCAGAATTCTGTTCATAATAATTTGGGATGGGATACATAGTGTGGTAGAGATGCGGTGGCTCAGTGGTTAAGATGCTGAGCTTGTCGATTGAAAGGTCGGCAGTTCAGCGGTTCGAATCCCTAGTGCCACGTAACGGGGTGAGCTCCCGTTACTTGTCCCAGCTTCTGCCAACCTAGCAGCTCGAAAGCATGTAAAAAATGCAAGTAGAAAAATAGGGACCACTTTTGGTGGGAAGGTAACAGTGTTCCGTGCGCCTTTGGCATTTAGTCATACCGGCCACATGACCATGGAGACATCTTCGGACAGCGCTGGCTCTTTGGCACCGCCCCCTAGAGTTGGGAACAACTAGCACATATTTGCGAAGGGAACCTTTACCTTTTACGTTTACATAGTGTGAGAAGCAGTGATGGGTTTCAAAAATTTTTACTATCGGTTCTGTTGGCATGGCTTGGTGGGAGTGGCTTGGTGGGTGTGGCAGGGGAAGGTTACTGTAAAATCTCCATTCCCACCCCACTCCAGGGGAAGATTACTGCAAAATCCCCATTTCCTCCCAATCAGCTGGGATTCAGGAGGCAGAGACTAGATGGGGGAGGGGCCAGTCAGAATTTTTACTACTGGTTCTCTGAAGTACTCAAAATTTCCGCTACCGGTTCTCCAGAACTGGTCAGAACCTGCTGGATCCCACCTCTGGTGGGAAGCCCCTCCCCATCCCCGGCAGAATGAAATATTTTGGAAAATATTAAAAAAGACAGGATAGAATATTTCCCCTAAAGGAGAAATGGGAAAAAAATCTTAAGGGAGGCAGAAACCAGCCCCAGTCTCCCTGCCCCCAAGCAGAAACTGAGGAGGCCAGCTTTTAGAAATGCAGGTTTGGTAATCCATTCAAGGCAGGATATTTCGAAAAGCCTTGCAGCAACATTTGACAGCTAACAAAGGCAGAATGGTAGGTAGGATTAGAAAGCAGCCCCTCACCCAAGTTCCAACACAGGACAAAAGCCATTAGCCACAACAGGCATTGCCCAACACCCTTTCAGAAAACAAGCACCCCCCTCAGAACAGTTTAAACTTCAAAGTCACAGAAACCTACAAAGATCCATCCACTCATTCAACCATTTTGTCAGCTGACCCAGGACTGCTGTTGCTTCTGTTCATCGTTAAACCTTCTTTCCAATCAGCCTCCATGTTGCTTCCAGCCTCTTCTCCCAGCTTGGAACTGAACCAGATGGATTTTCCTTCCAACAATAGCTAAGTAAGGTTGGGCCCGGTTAGTATTTGGTTGGAGACAGTGGTGGGATTCAATTTTTTTACTACCGGTTCTGTGGGCATGGCTTGGTGGGCGTGGCATGGCTTGGTGGGCATGGCAGGGGAAGGTTACTGCAAAATCCCCATTCCTTCCCAATCAGCTGGGACTCGGGAGGCAGAGGATAGATGGGGGCGGTGTTGTGGCTCCATTGCCTGAGCCTGGGCTATGGACAGATGCAGACTCTGAGAGTGAGGGAGAGGAGTTGGCAAGGCCTCCCTCTCCAGGACCCTCCTCTCTGGCAATGTCTCCGGAGGACACCGAAGGCCAAACGATAGGCTCAGAGCCAAGCACGTCCCCGCAGCCACAGGTGGACAACGATGAAGAAGATAAGTGCTGGCTGGACCTGCAGCAGAGGTGCAGGAAGAAGCGTGCACAGCAGAAGGGAAGGCGTGCCAGAGATTAGCTGAGTCACTGGACCATACCCCACAGGGTATAAATGTGGGTGTGGTGGCCGGTTCAGTTTGTGACGAGCAAAAACTGGAAATACTCCATGATCTCTGTGTTACTGGACTTTTCCTGCTTTATCGGACTGCATTTGGATTAATCCTTGTATTGTTGACACTCTGCCTGTTTTATCGGAATGCTGGCAGTCTAATCTTTGTTTTGTGTGAGTAAAGTCTGAATTGGCAGCTAGCCACTGGGTTGCTGCCAGCTTTATCTTCAAAGAGTTTTGTCATGTGGCTTATTAACTCCGGGCCATCTGTGGGGGTGCGTGTGGGGTACAGGGACAGAACAGGCGGGGCCAGTCAGAGATGGTATTTACCGGTTCTCCGAACTACTCAAAATTTCCACTACTTGTTCTCCAGAACTGGTCAGAACCTGCTGAAACCCACCTCTGGTTGGAGACTATAAAAAATAAATCTCAAGATTGTAAGTTAAACTGCAAAGATGGAAAAGAAGTCCCAAAAGAAGGCAGCAATGATAAACCACTTTCATATTGTTGACTACATGGAGGTGGAACCCTCAAGGGCCAGCTTGATCTGTGGGACTTTTGGCTTACCGCTACAAAGATGACAATGTGGGATCTGCTCCAAATTATCTAAATTTAAGATGTCACAAATTTTAAAAAATGTCTCTAATTTGCCTGCTTGACACACATTGACAAATCTTGTGATGGCTTTATTTCAGCCGACGTTGTTCTTTAAGAAAAATGTTTGCTTCATATAGATTAAAGTAGGATCTGTTGGAAAATTAATAGCGTTCTGAATTAATTATAACACAAAAGAGCAAGAATAACTCTCTGGTAAGCAAACAGATGAATTGAGGGAGGGTTTAATTAGGAACTCGTTGCTGTTCACAGAGAAAAATACATTTCAGAACCCTGGTCTACTGGCTCTCCCCCAGGGTACCAATTATTCATTTCCCAAGGATAGGAGAAATGGAGCAACCTAGCTCTGGATGGCTCCCAACCCTGGAAGTTGAACTCCTGCTTGCTTTCTTCCTCACCAGAAGGAGTAATCCACAACTCCAGGAGCCTCATCCTATTTGCACCTATCAATGGGACAAACATGTCCTGGGAACATATTTTTTCTTGCCTTCAACACATCCCTGTCTCGCTGGTAAGATGGGCTTCTCTTGCCAAGATGGACCCGAAAGAGAGAAACAGGCATTGAAGGATAGAAGAACTTCTGACAAGCAGATCCATCCATCCATCCATCCATCCATCCATCCATCCATCCATCCATCCATCCATCTATCTATCCATTTCAGAAAAGCTACCAAAGCTTTTATGAAAGAATGCAGGCCAGTGCTATGTGAAGGATGGATCTGTTAGCTCAGCGGACTCCCTGCACTTGGAGTAGAAACTGAGGACCAGACTCTGAGATCCTGAACTGCTTTTCCTTCAATTTGCAGGAAGAAAGGAGATGCTAGAGACCCATGGATGCATCCTGGATAGGAAGCAGCACAAATTCAGCAACTTTGGCTTCTGGAAGGAGTGTTGAAGTCTTCTCCTCTTCAGCCAAATGCTGCTCTCGGCCTCCTTTCATTTCTTTCCATCTGCATGAAGTATTTATAGTGGACATTTAGACACCTTTGGCCTGGATGTTTGAGACTTCACTGACATATCTGTAGTGGACAATCTCTTTATGTAAGTCTGTACCTGTTGAGGATCCTGGTTTCCCAAAACCCATGTTCTGTCCTCACTACATGTTGCTCTGTGTGCAGCTCGACATGCAGCTAAACCCACCTATCCTCCAATAAAACAGGCCATGTGAATGCTTTATTGAAAGAACAGGATATGGTGAAACTGGGGAAAATAGAGATACATACAATCAGAACCAAATACAAGATAGACAGTATTAAGTTACTGCTGAACATAACAATTAATAAACACGAGCAATTTAAATCTCACCAGTGATACTCTGTGTGTGTGATGTGGGTTTGTCCTTGGACGACCATGTGCCACAGATTAAGATGGATTCTTCTTTGTGCTTCTGTTTTCTTCAAATGCTAAAGGAAATGAAGTCTTGCTTCCCAGAGTGCACTTGTTTTGAGAGTGCAGGCTGATGGGTAAAGAGGTTGGATCAGCTTCAAACAATATACTTGGTACTTGCCTCTCCGACCACTAGATGGGGCTAGAGAGCAACAACAGTATATAAAAGTTATATGCTGGGGCATGACAACCCACATGGAGAGTCTCCATGGAGAAAAGAAGCTGCCCATTGCAAACTCTCACCTTTACACTTGGAGGGTGGATTGTTATGGAGATTCTCAACCATTCAGGTCATGATTGTTCCAAACAAAACAGAACTGAAGAAGCTTATTGGGTGAAAAGTGAAACATTTTCAAGGAAAAACAAAGTCCAGTTGCCTTTTGAAAAGCAAAAGAGACCTGGAGGGTAGGAAAAAACATGTCAAGGCTGCTCCTGGAACATCTTCTTCGGCTTAAAGAGGGATCTGTTCTCCCTCTCTTGCCTCCTATGTGTAAATATATTCACCTTGTATTCCTGTTGATCAAGATCAGGGCTGGGCATGGAGGAGGACCTCACACAGCACCAGTGGTGGGTTCTTCCCGGTTTGGCCCGGTTTGGCTGAACCGGTAACGGTGACGATATGACGTCACCGAACGAGTTCTCTTTGTTCGGGAGCTGGGCCCTCCCGCCCCCCCGCCCCCCGTGTTATTCTTACCTTTTATTTGACCCCGCCCACAATCTATTCGCTGCCTCCCGAGTCCCAGCTGATCGGCTAGAAGGAAAAAACCTGTTTAAATTCTTGCTGCGGGGCTTCAAAGGGCTGCCCTACAGCTGATCAGTGTTAAAAGGCAGTGTTGTGGTAGATCAGTGTGCTCAAAAAACAAATGGGTAGACCGAAACGCTCCAAGAACAAATGGGTAGATCGGTACAGCTCTGCAAGCAGCTAAAAGCCTGGTAGACCAGTACCTCTGCTAAATCCTAAAGAATTGTCACATGACCATCAAACCATGCCCACCAAATAAGCCACGCCCACAGACCCGGTAGTAAAAAATTTTAGAACCCATCCCTGCACAGCACTCCTTAATTATTCTTTAAAACAGCCTCTCATTTTGTTCAAACTTCCACGCAAGGTCCCAAGCACTTCTTCCAACTCATTTTTGAAAGACACACAGCGGGATACGAAATAATCAAAAGTAATAAACTGTGCAAATGCAAACCAGTTGTTCTTCCAGTGAGAACGAGAATAAGGGGCCAATTATCTTTGATATGAAAAACAGGAGTTTATATGCACGGAAATCTAGTAAATGAAGCCAGCGTTGAGATTGCTGCGCATCTGTGCTAATCACATTTTAGTGTGGCCACATTTTAGTGCTGGATTGGAAACGGCCTTACGGTTATTGTCAATGAAACGCAACTACCCCTGAGGGTCTTTGGGGAAGTTAACTTTCTTGTAGTTGTGTATCACTGAATTGTTTTCTGAAAATAAAACAAATGCCACTCAAGTCCAAGCAAAGAGCACCCTTAGGATTTGGACATTAAACAAGGAACGTTGCTTATGCTTTGGCAAACAATTAGATGTCAGCTTCCCTGCTGTTGAGTGAGATCCTTTGCAGCAACCTTCTTTGCAGGAGGAAGAATTTCATCAACCCCCACCCCCCCAAAAAATAGGTCAGTTGGGGGGGATAGCAGAGCTGTGGCTTTTAGCCTGAAAGAGATCTGGTGGTCTCCCCTATTGTGTAGTGGGCTTCAGTAGGAAAGATCCAGACCAGAATAGCTACAACAGCATTTATTAACTCAAAAATGGAACTGAGGAACTGCAGGCAAATGCCTGTTATTTATATTCTAGGCCAGGGGTGAAATCCAGCAGGTTCTAACAGGTTCTGGAGAACTGGTAGCGGAAGTTTTGAGTAGTTAGGAGAACTGGCAAATACCACAGAGTGGAGTGGGAATGGAGATTTTGCAATATCCTTCCCCCAGGAGTGGGGAGGGAAGGAGGATTTTGCAGTATCCTTCTCCAGGAATGGGGTGGGAATGGAGGTTTGCAGTATCCTTCTCCTGCCTACCAAGCCACGCCCACCAAGACACACCATGCCCACCAAGCCACGCCCACAGAACCGGTAGTAAAAATATTGGATTTCACCACTGCTCTAGGCCCACAGGGCTGTTGTGTTTTTCTGCCTTTTTTAATATTTCTCAAAAATTCTTCTAGGAGAAGGGTGGTGCTAACCTTCTACACTTCTATCTTCCAAGATAGAGCGCTAGATACATGAAGACCACTCCATCAAGCGCAGCTGCCAGCTTTCATCTAGGATGTCATGGGCCTTCAGCCTCAAACCCTTATGGCTCCTTGAGAAGTGCATAGGCTCAGATTTGAGATTCAGAAGCTGCTTGAGAGACCTCAGAAGAACAGCTGTGTCCTCTCTGTCTGCAACATCTTGAAGCGGTGAATCTTTTTCCAGGATCACACTTGCTTTATGGTGCCAGAGACTAAAACTAAGAGACTGGGAAAAGAGCTTTTGTAATGGGAGTGGTGTTGATTCAGATTAATGTCAGGCTTCCAAGTAACACCCCCAACGAAAGAAAACTCCAAAGCTTGAGTTCCCTCAAAGTTCCATTTTATTAGAGATGTCATATTGGTTCATCTGGGAAAACCCAAATCTGAAAGTTTCCAGGTTTTCCCCACCCAAAGGAAAGTTCAAGTCCCCGTCCAATACCCACATGTCCATCACATGGTCCAATCGAAGCACCGTCCCAACTGGAGATGCCTTCCAGTTCCAGCCATCCAGGTGCAGGGCAAGATGTCCTTGACTCTCTGAGAAAGGAATGTTATTATGACTATGTATCACCCTGCCTGGCTCCATACAGCTCCCCCACTCCCAGTTTCCCACAGTAGTAAATGTGGCAGGCCTGAAGGCCCAATGAAAAAGATGGCTTGACAAATGGAGGAGAACCATGATTTCAGTTCACTCTTGATGAATTCACTTATGATTTTCCCCCATCTCCATTGCCCAGTGGAAAACAGCAGAAGTGCTGTTGCAGGAAAGCTCAGATGGCTAATGCTCAGATATGTTTACACTCATGCACACTCACTTACTCACTCACCCTCCTACTGTACCTCCCAAGGCTTTGGAGTCATCATAGAATGAACACATGTCTTACATATTTTCTGAAATATTGGTGGCAAACATGAGGAATTGCCATATCTCTCCGGTCACATCTTCAACCTTTTCTCCCCCCCCTTTCTTGGATCAGGCTGGCTGGCTTCAAATTGGAGAACAATCTCCTGGAAAAAGTCCACTGAATGTTGCTAGAACATTCTCATCCTTCTGGTCTTCCTCCCAACCACCCACTACCAGCTGTAGTATCCACACACGGTGTAGCTGCTCTGCGGCATGCAGGAATTATTCATGTCATGTGTGCCTTCTTTCAAAACATTGGATTTCTATCATGCGTTACATAAATACATCGAACCGTTCTTGGGAATGGCCCACTTGAATGTTGTTGCAAAACAATTCTGATCATCCATCAGACCAGCTATGTTCTCTAGGAGTGCAGTGATGGCCAAGGATTCCCTGCCACCAGTGGTGAAATTCAATTTTTATTTTACTACCGGTTCTGTGGGCTGGCTTAATGGGCATGGTGTGGCTTGGTGGGCGTGGCTTGGTGGGCGTGACAGGGGAAGGACACTGAAAAATCTCCATTCCCAACCCACTCCAGGAAGAAGGATACTGCAAAATCCCCATTCCCTCCCCAATCCAGGGGGAAGGATACTGCAAAATCCCCATTCCCTCCCCACTCCTGGGGGAAGGATACTGCAAAATCCCCATTCCCATCCCCACTCCTGGGGGAAGGATATTGCAAAATCTCCATTTCCACCCCACTCTGGGGGGAATACTGCAAAATCTCCATTCCCACCCCACTCCAGGGGGAAGGATACTGCAAAATCCCCATTCCCTCCCCACTCCTGGGGGAAGGATACTGCAAAATCCCCCATTCCATCCCCACTCCTGGGGGAAGGATACTGCAAAATCCCCATTTGATCCCCACTCCTGGGGGAGGGATACTGCAAAATCTCAATTCCTACCCCACTCTGGGGCCAGCCAGAGGTGGTATTTGCCGGTTCTCCGAACTGCTCAAAATTTCCACTACTGGTTCTCCAGAACCGGTCAGAACCTGCTGGATTTCACCCTTGCCTGCCACTCAACCAAAAATGTTTGAAAGCTTGAAAGCATTGAATCATGTTGTTGATTGAAACATGAAATTTGAAAACCTATACAGGTAGTCCTTGACTTATGACCACGATTGAAACCAACATTTCTGTTGATAAGCGAGACAGCTGTTAAGTCAGTTTTGCCTCGTTGTACAACCTTTTTTTGCCATTGTTGTTAAGTGAATTACTGCAGTTGTTGAATTAGTAACACAGTTGTTAAATGAGTCTGGTTCCCCCTTTGACTTTGCTTGTCAGAGGGCCGCAAAAGGGGATCACATGACCCCAGGACACAGCAACTGTCATAAATACAAGCCAGTTGCCAAGTGTCCTAATTTTGATCATGTGACCATGGGGATGCTGCAAAGGTTTACAAAGTGTGAAAAATAGTCATAAGTCATTTTTTCCCCAGGATTGTAGTTTTGAACAGTCACTAAATGAACAGTTATAAATTGAGGACTACCTGTAATCATCTTCATTTAATGACCCCATAATCCCTTGCCGGGTGAATCCCTTGCGCAACTGAATGGAGCTAGCAAAGTGTTTACTGGCCGGATGCCCTTCCTGTTGCCAATGCGGAGTTTTGTTCAGCAGATATTTTCTCAGTGTGCCCAGAGAGAGAAATATCTGCCTCTATTATTTCTGTTGTAAGCCGCCCAGAGTCCCTTGGGAGTTGGGCGGCATAGAAATATGATAAATTAAATTAAATTAAATTAAATTAAATTAAATTAAATTAAATTATTAAATTAAATTATAAATTAAATTAAAAAATTAAATTAAATTAAAAAATTAAATTAAATAAAAAATTTAATTAAATTTAATTAAATTAAATTAAATTATAAATTAAATTATAAATTAAATAAATTAAATTTTAAATTAAATTAAAAAATAAATTAAATTAAAAAATTAAATAAATTAAATTAAATAAATTAAATTATAAATTATTAAATTAAATTAAATTAAATTAAATTTTAAATTAAATTAAATTAAATTAAATTAAATTAAATTAAATTAAATTAAATTAAATTAAAATAATTAAATTAAATTATTAAATTAAATAAATTAAATTAAATTAAATTAAATTAAATTAAATTAAATTAAATTATAAATTAAATTAAATTAAATTAAATTAAATTAAATTAAATTAAATTACCTAGGATCGAACTCACAGCCTCCTGATTGTGAGGCAAGAGCTCCACCTGTAGGCCACGGCACCACTCTGAGGAGTACCTGTAATGGAGTTTGAAAATCCAGCAAGCATACAAGAAAGAGCAAATGAGCTGAGATGGGGCCATCTGCAATTGCTCCATGCTTGCCATCACATATGTGATGTAGCTTTCCTAAATCTCTCCATAGAGCTTGAACCTTCTGTGGGTCTGAAACCTTCCCATGCCCAAGTGAGCATGAAAAACTTCCATGCAAAGAGGAGCTGATTGTGCTGGGTTCCAACTCATGGTAAGTCCAGAGGTTGAGCTTCCCGAAAAGGCCTCTTTCAGTCTCTGCTTCTTTTGCTTTCCACCAGCCCAACCTGAAAGATTTAGGGCTGTAGGTATGCAGGAGAAATAGATACATGCCTGCCCCTGGACTTTCTCCACCTGTATTCCATGTTGACGTATCTAGAACAACTCGCTGCAGCTAACTCACCATAGCCAACTTGCCATAGGCAATTGACCATAGCCAACTTGTCATAGGCAATTGACCATAGCCAACTTATCATAGGCAATTGACCATAGCCAACTTGCCATAGGCAATTGACCATAGCCAACTCTGTCAGGGTTCCAAGGAACACCCCCAATGAAATAAAACTCAGAGGCCTGAGGTTCTTCAAAGTTCCAGTTCATTAGAGATGTCATGTTGGCACATTTGGGAAAACCCACATCTGAAAGCTTCCAGGTTTTCTCCACCCAGCTAACAGTTCACAGCCCTGCCCCATGCCCACAAGTTCATCACATATCCCAATCAACTCTTCACATTCAACTGGATACAATCTCCAGGCAGTCTCCAGCAGATGCAGGCAAAAGTGTCCTTGAATATGGAATGTTGTTACGACTAACTTTCTACCGCTCCAACAAAACCCCCCTCCCAATTTCCCAGGCTAAAATGTGTGGCAGTTAGGAAGCAAAAAAAAACCCTGTCTTCCAAAACTGACAAACTCACCATAGCCAACTTGCCATAGGCAATTGACCATAGCCAACTCACCATGGCCAACTTGCCATGACAAACTCACTATAGCAAACTCACTGCAGCCAACTCACCATAGCCAACTCACCATGGCCAACTTGCCATGGCCCGCTCATCATAGCCAACTCACCATAGCCAACTCACCATAGCCAACTCACCATGGCCAACTCGCCATGGCCAACTCATCATAGCCAACTCATCATAGCCAACTCACCATAGCCAACTCGTCATGGCCAACTCACCATGCCCAAATCACCATGCCTAACTTGCCATGTCCAGCTCATCATAGCCAACTCACCATAGCCAACTCACCATAGCCAACTCACCATGGCCAACTCGCCATGGCCAACTCGCCATGGCCAACTCATCATAGCCAACTCATCATAGCCAACTCGCCATAGCCAACTCGCCATGCCCAACTCACCATGCCCAACTCACCATGCCCAACTTGCCATGGCCAGCTCATCATAGCCAACTCACCATAGCCAACTCATCATAGCCAACTCGCCATGGCCAACTCGCCATGGCCAGCTCATCATAGCCAACTCACCATAGCCAACTCACCATGGCCAACTCACCATTGCCAACTTGCCATGGCCAACTCATCATAGCCAACTTGCCATGGCCAACTCATCATAGCCAACTCGCCATGGCCAACTCACCATGGCCAACTCACCATGGCCAACTTGCCATGGCCAACTCACCATGGCAACTTGCTGCAGAACAACTCAGTGTGGGAAAATTCAATGCTGCATTAATCATTTTGTTCAGTTAGTTTTATTATTGGTGACTGCTTTAGTCAAAATCATTGTAATTCTTGTATTTCTGGATTGACTTTCTTGATTTTATTATTATTGGCCATGGTTCCATCAAAATTAATTGAACTTTTGTGTTTGTTGAATTGTCCCGTGGCGAGGTGCCATGGGGAGTTGCCCCATTCTGCCTGCTGACTATTGATTTCCTCAGATTTGCTAGGAAAACTTCTATCTGGAAGAGCTCAGGGCAGAAGTTGGTGGCAGGCTGAATTCTGCTAATCTCAGAGATGAAAAAAAATTAATATCCAGCTAGACACAGTTACTCTGTATTCCAGCTTGATTCTTAGTCCTTCTAGCCTAAAAAGATGTTGCCCATTGACTATTTTTCTAACCATCCTAATATTCTAAATTTTATGTTAAATTTAAATTTACTGACAAAGAAAGAAAAGGAAGACTTGTATAGTTATTTCAAGCGTTTAGCTCTTATCAGCTACAGTCTTTCTTTATTTCTGTGTTGGTAAATTTAAATTTAACACAAAATAGTTTGTCGTGGAAATGACTGCCTGTGAAGGCTCCTGGATTGGGGCTCAAAGGCGAAAGCAGATAAGGTAAAGTTAAAGCTTTCCCTTGCACATATGTGCTAGTCGTTCCCAACTCTAGGGGGCGGTGCTCATCTCCGTTTCAAAGCCGAAGAGCCAGCGCTGTCCAAAGACATCTCCGTGGTCATGTGGCCGGCATGACTCAACACCAAAGGCAACAGAATGCTGTTACCTTCCCACCAAAGGTGGTCCCTATTTTTCTACGTACATTTTTTATGTGCTTTCGAACTGCTAGGTTGGCAGAAGCTGGGACAAGTAACGGGAGCTCACCCCATTACGCAGCACTAGGGATTCAAACCGCTGAACTGCCGACCTTTCGATCGACAAGCTCAGCCTCTTAGCCACTGAGCCACTGCGTAAACTCCGTCCCATATTTGGGTAGACCAGGTTGCCCTGATAAACCAGTCTCACCAGAAAAACACTTATCCTAAATTTTACTTTAATAAGTTTATTCCTAAAACGTGGTTTTTGGCTCTTTCTGAAGTCTCTGAGAAGATGTAAGGGTCCATAAAAGAATAACAAAAATAAAACTGAATAAGTGATGGAGATGCTTTTTATAGATTTCTTCCCTCCTAAGGAACAGCTTTTCATATATTTTACCACTAGTCTGCAGTAGCTATAAATTTTCCAAATCCCATGGTTCTCATGAAAACAGGGAACATTCTTGAAATTATTCTCCCCCAGCACAATAAGGGGAAAGACGAATGTGTACCTGTTTCTAGCATTCTCCATAAAGCATTTGGATCCAGAAATATTTCAGCTGCTACCCTCCTGCAGCTGACTGAATATATCCAGATGCTCCAAATTGCACATTTGTTAGTTTTGCAGCACCCTCTCCGAAACCGGCTGAGATGTCTACACACTAGACAAACCATGGTTTTACTCTCTTTCAGAAGAAGATGCTTCTTAAAGCAAGATGGCATTTGAAAAGAGTAAAAAATAGGCAGGGTCCTGAAAAACACAGTTTCTCCCTCTTTCCCATTGAGTCCCGTTAAACTGCAAAGCACAGTTTAGTATTAGCTAAATACTAGTATTAGCTTTCTTCTTCCACTCATTGCCCCCGCCACCCCACCCCCCAAAAAAGCTGTATGGGACAATTCCTTTGTTAGAAAATAGCACAAAGCTCTGGATGACTCAATTCTGACCCCAGCGGGAACCAGAGAGTTCTGGATTTATCCAACAGTGACATTTCAGTAACTGAAATCTCTGTGATGCATAGTTCTAAGAGAAGCACATTCTTTGCATACCAAAGATGGTCTTTCAGTCCTTAGCATCTCCAAGAAGGGCTGGATGGGGTCCTGCTTAAAAGCCCCGGAGAGGGAAGGGCAACTAGGACAGATTGAACTCATTGATTCTGCAGACGTGTTTCAGGGAAGGGAAGGGGAAGGGAGTGGAAGGGAAGGGAAGAGAAAGGAGGGGAAGGGATGGGAGAGGAGGGAAAGCGAAGGGAATGGGAGGAGAAAGGAGGGGAAGGGAAGGGAAGGGAAAGGAAAGGAAAAGAAAAGAAAGGAAAGGAAAGGAAAGGGAAGGGAAGGGAAGGGAAGGAAGGGAAGGGAAAGGAAAGGAAAGGAAAGGAAAGGAAAGGAAAGGAAGGAAAGGAAGGGAGGGAAGGAAGGAAGGAAGGAAAGGAAGGAAGGGAAGGAAAGGAAGGGAAGGAAAGGAAGGGAAAAGGGAAGGGAAGGGAAAGAAGGGGAAGGAAGGAAGGGAAGGGAAAGGAAGGAAAGGAAAGGAAAGGAAGGGAAGGGAAGGGAAGGGAAAGGAAAGGAAGGGAAAGGAAGGGAAGGGAAAGGAAGGAAAGGAAAGGAAGGGAAGGGAAGGAAGGGAAGGGAAGGGAAGGGAAAGGAGAGGAAGGGAAAGGAAGGGAAGGGAAAGGAAGGAAAGGAAAGGAAAGGAGGGGAAGGGGAAGGGAAAGGAAGGGAAAGGAAGGGAAAGGAAAGGAAAGGAAATGAAGGGAAGGGAAGGAAAGGGAGGGGAGGGGAGGGGAGGTAAAGGCAACTACTTCATTTGTGGAGGCCCTATTTGACTTCCATCCCAGTGGGATGCCTTGCTCCATCCCAGCCCTTTTGCTATGAAGAGGAATGACACAACAGCCCTGGCCCTGAAATCCTCACAATGACAAAAAGAGAAGGGCTTTAGATCAAGGGTGATCAGAATATAATTGGCTTGATTCTTCTTGGGAGAAAAACCAAGTGGAAAGATCCCCCGAGGAAAGAAATTTCCTTGGGAAAGAAACACGTGAAAATAACAGAACTTAATTACTATGGAAATCAAGGAGAAAGATTATTTTTAATACACTTTTCCCCCCTTTCCTTTTCCACATTTTCTGCAATTAGGGGTATGAGCTGTTGAAAATTAAGCAGAGTTGATTAGCAACAGGCACGATGGATGAAAAATTAATCTGCCGAACACATGATTGATTTCCACAGCAGGAAAGACTCGAAATGTTTCTGAAATGGCTGCATGCATTGTGCTGGGTTGCAGGATCGGAACAGCAGGGGAAATGAGGGCAGAGGGGCAGGAGGGCATGCAGACAGACAGAAGGGCACAGGTCCTTAGCAACATTCATCCCACTGGAGACAGAAGGAGACAGACTTACCAGAGCCGTGATGGCGAACCTATGGCACGCGTGCCCAAAGTGGCACACGAAGCCATGTCACCCAGCACATGTGGCCTTGCCTGTTTGTCTTCTGGGTTTCTGGTGCACATGCGTGCCCGACGATCAGCTGTCCTTTGTGTGCGTGGCAGTGCCTGAAACCAGTGTGCGCATGCGGGCCGGCCAGCTGATTGTTGGGTGCGCATGCACGCCAGAACCCGGATGTTTGGCTTTTCTGGAGCATGATCCCTTCGCACATGTGGCAGTGCCGAAAATCAGCCTGTGCATACGCGCCAGCCAGTTGTTCATCAGGCGTGCATGTGTGCTAGAACCCGGAGGTTCGGCTTTTCTGGAGTGTGGCCGCGACAAGTGTGTGCGTGCACACGTGACATTTCCACATGAGCTTTTCGGCACTCACTGAACTAGAGAAATGCCTGTTAGCTTCTCCTTCCCTACTACCACCACCTTTCTATCAGGCTGCACCAGAGACAAAAGCTGGTCCTTTTCAAAGGTTTGGAAGAAGACTTGGTAGAGCTTGTCTTCTCGTCTTCTTGCATTTTTTTTTTTTTTGCCTTTTGTGTCACAGACTCTTAGACTAGAAATCTGGGTCCAAGGACTCTCTTTATTTGGTAAACTAATCTGGGAGGCTTTTCAGTTAAAGAAGGAGTTAATTGTATTATCTGTCTGTCTGTCTGTCTGTCTGTCTGTCTGTCTATCTATCTATGATAGAACTAAGCATAGAACAGTGTGTGTCCCATTTGTCTTCATAAAGTGGTGATACCTTTCCACAATTTTTCTTTCATTGTATAAGGTAAAGGTAAAAGTTCCCCCATACATATGTGTTAGTTGTTCCCAACTCTAGAGTGCTTGTCTCTGTTTCAAAGCCGAAGAGCCAGCACTGTCCGAAGACATCTCCGTGGTCATGTGGCCAGCATGACTAAATACTGAAGGCTCATGGAGCACTGTTACCTTCCCGCCAAAGTGGTCCCTATTTTTCTACTTGCATTTTTTATGTGCTTTCGAACTGCTAGGTTGGCAGAAGCTGGGACAAGTAACCGGAGCTCACTCCGTTACACAGTGCTAGGGATTCGAATCACTGAACTTCTGACTTTCTGATCGACAAGCTCAGCATCTTAGCCACTGAGCCACCACGTCCCTTCATTGTATACCACCACTTAATATAAAGGTAGGTCAATGCATGGTGAATTTATCTCTGTTTTACCCTTTGACATGAATACCCAATATATGTTAGGTTTCGAGAATAGTGTGAAACAAATCAGAGGCCAGATGTCTTACAAAAGAAAGTACATTCTCTAAAGAATGAGGTTTGTGGTATGGGATGTTTCTGGACTCTACCTTCCCCTTGGCTGATCATCTTGGCAGATGCAACCGGTGAGAGTGGGGGAGATGTTGATGTCCTGAGTCAGATGTGGGGTGCTGGGGAAAATGGCAATGAAAGCAAAGAAGATATCCCCAACTCCATCACTCAGCTCCTCCCTGAATCTTCACCTCTGAACCCAAATGAAGATTTAGGAATTAGCCAGAAGGTGCAGGGCAAAACAGCATCAGTCCCACTTTCTTGATTGACACGTGCAAGATTAGCTTGCTAAAGTCCACCCCCTTTTCTTCCCCTGCTAATTACCGTTCCCCCCCAAAAAAGGGTGAAAATCTGGGTGCGTCTTATACTCCGAATAACGGAGGTTTCAGAGGCTGAAAAAAGCATCAGAAAAGAAGCTTCAGAAAAGAACCCCCCAAACAGAGCTTCAGAAAAAAAAGCCCCCAAACAGAGCTTCGGAGCCTTTTTTTCTGAAGCTCTGTTTCGGAGGCTTTCAGAGGCAGGAAAAAAAGATTTTTCTGAAACAGTGTTTCAGAATTTTCAGAGGCAGAAAAAAAAGCAAGGCACAGAGCTCACAACCAAGGAACCTGTTGCTAAAATTCACCTCTGGGAAAAGCTGATTGGGGGTATTCCAGGAGGCCGATCCACCTGCCAATCAGCTTTTTTCTTATTTTCCTCCCCCAAAACTAAGGTGCGTCTTATACTCCGAAAAATACGGTATATTATGTCAATATAATTTTTTTCTCCATATTTTGTCCAACAAGGTTTCATCAAAGGGAAGCACGTTAGAGGCTGCAAAACTGTGAAATATTTATCGGGAATATCTTTAAATGGATTGCTTTTATTGCCTTGAATGAGAAAAAAAAAACGATTGCTTAATTTTCTTATTTTAAATATTGAACTCATTCCCATTAGAGATCTGTCTTTGGTCCCTCCCCTAAATCATCTACATTGAGCAAGAGGGTGTCGCCCCCTGAAGTTTGCCTGCCTCTTTGTCTGTTGTTCTAGAATCGGTTTTAACTTTGCTGTTCCAGCTTTTTTCACAACATTCCCTATTAATGTTTCTTGACCTGAGGTGCATTTGATTGATTCAAGTCAAAATCAAACTCCCCAGACACTGAGAATCTATTGGAAATCAGTGCCAGAAAAACAAGACATGCTAAGCATGAGTATGATGAATTTCTCCTTTCAGAGTGAGCTGTATTGAATGTATATCTATTAACTTAAAAAAAAAATCAATCTACTTCTTTCTATGCTGAAAAGAAACAGCTTCTACAAAATTCTGATGCAGTCAAGGTTATGTATGTGTGTGTGTGCGTTACCTCTTTTATTAAATTGCTTGTCCCAAGAAGCCGTGGATGTATTTGGTGGTGAACAATAAAGAAATGCAAGACGGATGAACCCAGTTACAGTAGTGATGGGTGCACTGTTGGAAGACCTGAAGGATCAAGTTAGTGGCAAATCATCCTGGAGAAAAATCTAGCTAAGAGTTGATATCACAAGATCGATAAGAAATGTGTCCCCAATGCACAACAGTATCCACGTACTGATCTATAATGCAAATCTTATTGGCTGCAGTGAATCAGCTCTGAAATTGTTTCAGAGTACCTGTGTTGGCAGAAAAACTCCTGGGTTCGTTCCCCAGCTGGGACACACCACAGTCGCTGAGAAGAAATGGATGCAGAAGCCAGCTGCCAGAAAGCGGAATTCTTTTAATGTAGGAAGGCAAGAAGCTCTGGTAAAAGTGATTGCCTTGAGTTCTGTCTTCCTGCCTTAATAGGTTAATCCTGTCCCTCGACCTTTGTCTTTCCTATCCTGGGGGTGAATCCTGTCAGGAAAGAGGAAAAGAGGAGTTCTTGGTGAGTTATTTTTAGCTGGTTTTAAGTATTTTCAGGATCTGCTTTATGGTCAGGCTTTGTTATTTCTGTAACAGCCGTTAATGGCTTTTGGCTGCTCCAGGTTTTCCCTTCAGCTGGTGCTTTTGCTTTGGGGTTTGAATTTCTTAAAAGGGGGGTGGGCTGTTTTAAGTCTTTTGGCACTGCTATAGTGGTCCCTGGCACTGTCCTTTTGGGGTGTACCTCCCAAACCTGTTAGAAATCAACACTACTTTTGATTTGCAGAACTCATGCAGTTGGGTTCCATTTCAACTAAGGGGATGCTTTAAAGAGTTTGACATCAACAAGCTGCTTTAAAGAGAAGCTGCTTTGCAGATGGATTTCGCACTACCTGGAGCAGCTTCAGCACACTTTCCTCAAGGAACTTGGAATGCCTGCTCATCAAAATCACTTTCTTGGATCTGTTTCCGGTATCTAATCTTCTCTTACTTTGTACAAAATCAGTAACTGGTTCCAGTAAGAGGTTGTTAAGAAATTAATTTTATAACAAAGCAGCCAAAGGCATGTGCAATTGCCTTTGGTTTTCGTGTTTCCATGATGGACTCTCTTTCCTCCCTCAGCGGTCTCTGTCCCAAACATCAAAGAGGTCCATCCAACCATCTCACCTAAGTTAGAGAGGCTAGATTTCCTCCCCACTACCTTGGATTGTTGGCATCTCCCAATTAGATTTCAGTATGTTCTTCATGGACTTCTCCACCATTAAGAAAACAGAAAGATCCATATTTCTCTGCTGCTGGAGAAATGCTAGAGTATTTCTGAGGTGGGCTCAGCATCAAGGGGCCCAAAGAAAGTGTGTAGGCCAGGGTCCCCAACCCCCAGTCTGTGGTCCATTACTGGGACATGGCCTACTCGGAATTGGGCTTCATGAGTGGGTAGCTGGAGCACATTGTTGGGGGAAAAAAATCCATCTGGTTCAGTTCCAAGCTGGGAGAAAGATGCTGGAAACAACATGGAGGCTGATCAGAAAGAAAGTTTATTTATTGGTGAACAGAACCACCAGGGTTTGTGGTGACAAAATGGAGTTTAGAGTGGGTGGGTTTTTATACTTTCTGCACTCCTATGGGGGTCATGTAGGGGTTATGTAGGGGTCATAGCTGGCTCTATAGGCAAAAGGGGAAATGCAAATCTTACTGTAGGTGTTGTATGAGCTAATTTTGTCAACCTTTTGTTTGTTGCTTATCTGAGTTTCTGTCTTGACCCAGTCTCTCTGAATGGATTACCAAATCTGCATTTCTAAAAGCTGAACTCCTCCTCAGTTTCTGCTTGGAGGGCTGGGAGACTGGTGCTGGTTTCTGCCTCCCTTGAGATTTTTTTCCATTTCTCCTTTAGGTGGAATATTCTGCCTTTTTAATATTTCCCAAAATATTTCATTCTTCTAGGAAGGGGGGGGGGATTCCCACAGTGTGCAAACTCAAGTTGTATGAGTAGCAGGCCGGTAGGCACTCACATGCATGTGCGCTGGCCTGCCTCTTGTCCAAGGGCTGCATGCACATGTGCATGCGCCAGCCCGCCACTTATGTGGCCCAATTCCCCTCTCCTTCCCTCAGCTGAGCCAACAAGCTGCAAAGCTGGTTTAGGCCGTTCCCAGAAAAAGATGGTAATCAAGATCCACCTTATTTGGTGGAAAGAATGTTATTTTATAAGTTGAGATCCAGTAGCTGGTCTAGTCAGGCTGTTGAAATATGAGGGTTGCCACTTGCCCCATCCAGGGGTGGGCTGCTGGGGGTTCACAGGGGTTCAGGAGAACTTCTAGCTAAGATTCTATGCATTTCAGAGAACCCCCAAATCCCACTCCTGGCTGGCCCCGTTCACCCCTCCCCACCCCTTCGCTCCCAGTAGTCCCCACATGGGCCATTTTCGATGCAGGTAAGTGCATGGTGCACGCGGAAGCTCAGGGAGGGTAAAAAATGGGGCTACCGGAAGTTCAGGAAGGCCTGAAACAGGTCTGTTTCTAGCCTCCAGAGGGCCTCCAGAGCCTGGAGACCTGGTTTTCGCCCTCCCAGAGGCTCAAAAAAAGCCTCCAGAGCCCAGGGAGGGCAAAAATGCCCCCCCACCATGATGCAGGAGGCCAACTAGGCCACACCCACCATGGCCAGGCCCACCCAGCAACTGGGCAAAGAACTCCTTGCTAAAATTTTTGAAGCCCACCCCTGGCCCCATCCCTAGTAGCTCAGTAGCAGACTGGGCTTCTCTGATGTAAGTGGCTTTGGCCACATACCCAGTGCCCTTCCCTGGATGTTGTGGGAAGTTAGACTGGAGTTAGTAGGATAAGGCATAGTCCACCGCATGCACCCACAGTGAGAGGAAGAGCTTTGCGGCTTATGCAGGATCCCTGTTAGGAATTGATAGCATCTTCTAGAGTCATTTGTGGGACAAAATAGCAGCACAAAGATAAGCGTTCTTTCACTCCAGGGATGGCTGGGTGATGCCATAAAAAGATATTTGTGTGGAAGTGGGTTGGAGTGGATCTTTGAACTTCAATTTCCTAGCCTGACATCAAATCAATAAAAAGTTGGGAGGGACGCCAAAAGAATTTCCTCTCACCTCAACAGCTTATTTGTTTGATCCTGACTAGACAAGCAGAAGAGGGACATTGGGCAACCTACAGGCTGCAAGCAGAGGGAAACAGGAGTGGAAAGCCTACATCGGCGGTGATGAGTTTGTGATCAAATGTGCAGGGATGGAGGGAGCCCTGGCAGGTAAGGCACTGGGAAACAAAGATTTCATTGTCAGACAGGACTTGACCTCCAGCTGCGGGATGCCTGCGTTCTTTGGGTTGAGATTCAGGGGCGCCAACGCAAAAGGGCATCCATCCCACGGATTTGGAGATTGCGTTCAAAGGGGCAGCTGCATTGAGACAGGCAGCAGAGAGTCCCATGCTTCTTAAAAGCAGGCAGATTGAAAAGCTTTATCCAACCCTTGAAGGGAAAGCTCTGGTGGTTACACGTGGGTGAAACAGCAGAGCGGGGGCTTTCGGTTCAGGAGAAAGGCAAGGTGAATTTGAAAGCGAACAAAAGCAGCTGCCACGAGAGATCTCATCGACTGAAGTTAAGAGGATTCAGTTCAAAAGCATCAGCTGAACAGTGGAAGGCTGCCCGTTCGGGTCCTGCTTTCCAGCTGTGTCTTTGGTAGGTTGGCAAAGGTGACATTGCAGAAACACTGATGGCTAGATTAGATAAAGAAGCATTTTGCACAACTGTTTTATTGTGTGAATCAGTGGTGGGTTGCCCCCGGTTCGCACCTGTTCTATAGAACCGGTAGTAAAACCGGCGGGAGGCCCCACCCACTGACCCTGATGTCATCAAAACGCTTCTGCGCATGCGCAGCAAGCATGCGCTTGCGGCCCCGCTGCAAACCGGTAGTAAAGGTAAGTAGAACCCACCCCAGGTGTGAATGCCTTTTTCCCTTTGAAAACAGCGGAAGTAGCAGGCAGCAGGAATAGGATGTTGGAAGAAACATCCTTCTAGGTTCTGCTCCAAGTGGGGAAACAGACACTGGAAACATGGAGACTGCTTGGAAAGATGGTTTAATGGTGGACAGGATCACATGGCTTGAGTTCCTGAACAGAAAAGGGCAGATACAGTAAATCCTCGGGTTTTTATGCTCTCTCTGGCTCTGCATTTCTTGGGGCCCCGAAAGAGTATCCTGATTGGTTGTCAGACTCCCAGGGGGTGGGGGTCTTAGCTAGCCGATGGTCACATGTGCTTCCCGGGTCACATGTGGTGAGTTTCTGCTGCTATTGTGTAGAGGGCTAATCCTATCTTTGTTGGATCTTTGGCAATTCCTACTATGGTTCTGCCTGAAGGAGGTAGATCTTTGTTATGTAGAATAGAGTGGCCCAGGCCTTAATGGCCCATTGACAAAGGGTGGGGGGCAGGAAGGTGGGAGCTGCTTTGTCTGTAAAATATGCTTCTCCATTTCTCATCCAGGCAAATATAATATTCTGCCTTTTTCATATTTCCTAAAATATTTCACTCTTCCAGGAAAGGGATGGGTGCTAACTTCCTACAAGGAGGTTCGGTCTGCATTGTGCCTCTGTTTTTGGGGTGTGTGTGAGAGATTTGCTTTCTGAGCTTCATTGTGATGTCCGGTGAATCCCATAATATCCTGACTTCTGTGACTGATGCTTTCTTTGAAAGAAAAGTATTTCTGTGGCACTAACCAGCTTTCCTTTCAGTGCAAATAGTAGACCTGAGGATCCAATCCCAAGCTGAGCCTGTGAGAATAATGTGGTATTTACTGTGGTCAATGACCAGCATTATGCATAGTTGTAGTGACCACTGCACAGTAGAAGAAGAAATATCAGGATGGTTAATTAAAAAGTTATGCAAAAATTAAGGCAAACTGAGAGGAGGAGGAAGAGGAAGAGGGGGAGGAGAAGGAAGAAGGAAGAAGGAAGAAGGAAGAAGGAAGAAGAAACAATATTGCTGCCCATTCTGAAGGCTTCTCTCCCATTTCAGAATGGGATTTATTTATTGGTTCAATTTATATCCCGTCCTTCTCCGGAGACTCAGGGCGGCTTACAATGCATTAAGCAATAGCCTTCATACTTTTGTATATACCTGCTTAGTAGGGCTTTCACACACACCCTCCCCAAGCGGTGTTCTTTTTTATACAAAGTCATCTTATTGCCCCCACAAACCGGGTCCTCATTTTACCTAGTTCAAAAGTTCTGTTTGACTCTGTGCTAAGTCTGGCCTTGCCTTGCATGCAGCAACTAGTTCTCTGGCAGCATTCCAAGGGAGATAAGGTGGGTGTTTGTAAACACTTCTCTGAAAGACTTTGTGAAGCCTTTCAGACTGGGCATGACAATAATTCACAGCCATTTGAATTAAAGAGGTTTGCCCAGGACTAAGATTGTGCTTTATGCTTTCTAAGGAAGCCTACCTAGGTCTGAACAGTTGTGCCAGGCTACAGTGGAACTGAATCCCCAAATAAGTCTCTGTTTTTTTAAGAAAAAGTTAAAATGAAATTCTCTACGGGCAGATGCTGCTCATCATCCAAGGTCTGAGGAAAGGTAACTCTGTCCTCTTGGAAGGGTTTATGGAAGTGGACTTTTATTGGCTTTGCCAGTTTGAAGCACACATTTCATTCCGCCTCTTGCGAATTTAAAAATTGAATTATGAATTATTTAATGCCCATAAAAAACATTGCCTGGTAAAGTCTGAGGCTGCAGCTGCAAATTCAATTATTTTTCCGAAGTAAAAATAATAAAAATTCATCCTCAGGAAAAAATAAATTATTCAGATTGTTATCAAATATGAATAGATGTACTCATTTCAATGGGTCACTTTTTGGATCCCTGCTTCTGAAAAACCACTCATTTCAGTGTGACTTTGGGAATATTTACACTCTCATGTTTTTCTGTACTTTCTGAATATCACCTTGAACAACTTTAACAGAAAAGGATAAATATCTTAAAATAACAGAAGGATTTTTTAATATATAAATGCAGGGATGGGCTTCAAAAATTTTAACAAGGGGTTCTCTGCTCGGTTGCTGGGTGGGTGTGGCCATGGTGGGCGTGGCCTAGTTGGCCTCCTGCACCATGGTGGGGAGCATTTTTGCCCTTCCTGGGCTTCGGAGGCTTTACTTGAGCCTCCGGGAGGGTGAAAATGGCCTCTCTAGGCTCCGGAGGCCCTCTGGAGTTCTTCCTGAACTTCCATTAGGCCCGTTTTTTGCCCTCCCCAAGCCTCTGTGCACCCCCTGTACTTATCTGCATCCAGAATGGGCCGAGTGGAGACTCCTGGGAGGGGAGGGGAGGGGTGGGTGGGGTCAGGCAGGAGTGGGATTTGAGGGTTCTCCGAACTGCACAGAATTTTAGCTAGAGGTACTTCCAAACCCCTGCGAACCCCCTGCAGCCCACCTCTGTATAAATGGTGAAATTAAAATAAACCCATGATACTAATGGAAATAAAGAGATTGGTAGTGATTATAGGGTAAAGAAAGAAGTTATTCTCCACTATTGTGCAATGATTAAAATAAACTGACAAAAATGGAAACTAATTATCTGAAAAAAGCTGCGCGTAATAACCATGGATAGCGATATAGAATTAATTAAATCTGTAAGCTTATCATCGGATCTAGTCTGTATAGCAACATCTTCTCATTTTAGAACAAAGGGGACTTTTCACAAATGGATGACAAGCATACATCCTGAATCCATCCCTTAAAACCAAAAGGGAAAATTTCTTTGGTCCGCGTATCACTGGGACTTGTAAAAGACACCAGTGGTTCAATGAAGCCATTAAAAAGAATGGGCCTCCTTTTTCGTCCCAATTGCAATGAGGAACAGTTAAAGACAACACCGCAAACATGTTTGGAACAGCCTGTTTGGGGTTTCCAGTACTGCCTGATCCTGGGTTTATCTGAGCGATGTCAGATAACCCAGCTTGGCTTGTTGGCAGCCACTTAAAGTCTCTGCACCATCTCGCAATGAGAGCAGGGGTGGGCTGCTGGGGGTTTGAGAGAACCTCTAGCTAAGATTCTGTGCAGTTTGGAGAACCCTCAAATCCCACTCCTGGCTGGCCCCATGCACTCCTCCCCTCCCCTCCCCTCCCCTCCCCTCCCCTCCCAGGAGTTCCCACATGTCCCGTTTTGGATGCAGGTAAGTGGAGGGCATGCACGGAGGCTTGGGGAGGGCGAAAACAGCCTACCGGAAGTTTGGAAAGGCTGGAAACGGGCCTGTTTCCAGCCTCCAGAGGGTCTCTGGAGCCTGGGGAGGCTGTTTTCGCCTCATGGAGCCTCGAGGAAAGCCTCCGGAGCCTGGGGAGGGCAAAAATGCCCTCCCACCGTGGTGTAGGAGGCCGACTAGGCCACGCCCACCATGGCCACACCCACCCAGCAACCAGGCAGAGAACCCCTCGCTAAAATTTTTGAAACCCACCCCTGAATGAGAGGGTAGCAAGATTCTCCTGTGTAGCTCAGGAGACCCCATCTTCCGTCTCTTGAATCATAATCATTTGAGGTTCTGACAGAGACCAAGATTTTCTGGCCTAGGTTTTGCTTATGCTAAAACAATTTCTGTTGCTCTGTGTGGGTGAATAGCAAGATTGCTCCAGTAATCCATTAAGGCGAGACTGTGAGCCATCTGCAATTAGCTCCCTCAGGCGGATTAATGAATATCTTAGTATATTAGGTCCCTGTAAGAATTTGGAAGACAAGTTTAGTATCGCAATATGAAATGATGGCTTTTTCTCCTTGGTTTCTTCTCTCAATTTATTTTTGCTTACTGCTTCCTTATTTGTTTCAACCTTCCTGAATAAGGATTCCCATTTTCACGTTATTGGCTAGAGAGTGAAATCAGTTTCCAGATCTGAGTGTTTTATGGGCCGAAAATCCAGTCCAACTGGTTTCTGCACAGCAACTTCGTCTCATAATCCAACATTGTAATTCATTTTATTAGACCTTATTTTTCAACTACTAGATTCCAATCTCATCAGTGTTTCTCTCTGGGAATATTTGTTGTGGTCCACTGGCAGCCTGTGGAGCTGGCAGCAGAATCGGACAGTGAGGAGGCTGGGGAGGAACATGGGCCAGTCCTGGAGTCTGGGAAGGCTCAGACGAGGGCCATCTGAGAGTGATGTACGGAGTCCGGAGCCTCCAGAGTCAGACATCAGAGAGGCAGAGGAACAGGGGAAGCCTGTTCCCAGTGCACTCATGCACAGAGCTGCCAGAAGGCAAGAACGGTTAAGACTCGAATAAGCTTGGAGATTATTGGCCCCTCCCATAAGACATAAAGGAGGAGCAAAGGCATGTGAGCCTTTGCAGGAAACAACTTTGTTCATGCTGGTTGGTTTAAATTCTGAAGCTCCGTTTTGACTCTGTGCTCCGTGTGGCCTTGCAAAGCTAATTGCCAATTAGGTCTTTGGCAGCATGTCAAGGGAGATAAAGGTGGGTGTTTATCAGCCTTATCCCGAAAGACTATGGCAGACTTCTGTCGGACTCTTTACAAACTGTTTGTGACTCATCTGTGAATGAACAGAATGAGAATGAACAGGCTGTGAATGAACAGAATTCACAGCCGTTGAAATAAAAAGAGCATTTTTGGGACCAACTGTATACTTTTTACTGTCTCAGGAAGCCTAGGTCAGAACAGTAATAATATTGGAAGTGTGGAAGGGTCTTTATATTGTATATTGACTTCTAGTAACTTTACCTGTGTTCATTTTGTTTGGACATAATTGTCCCTTTTTCATTTCAGCTGGCTGTCTGGTTGTAAAACGTATATGACCATTTCCCAGCGCTTAATGAGAATTTTGATACAAAAGGGCTTCATCGCCAAACAGTCACAAGGAGCTCTCTTACAAACGCACTGTTTTGATTTGAAAAAAGCGAGAACGCATTCAAATGTATAAAATTTAAAATGTAGAGGAGAGAGCTAATAATTGATTTCATTTCCTGTTTCTACAGGATGCCAGCAAGGCGACATTGTTCTTTTGTTCGGTGACTTTCTGCAAACTTGAATCCAAAATTTATGTTGCTCAGTGAGACAGTGATCGAGCGAGTTTTGCCCCATTTTGCAATCTTTCTTGCCACCGTTTGCTAAGTGAATCACCGTAATTGTTAAGTTAGTAACATGGTTGCTAAGTGAATCTGGCTTCCCCGTTGACTTTTCTCATCAGCAGTTCACAAAAGTTGATCATATGGGCTCCCGGGACACTGCAGCGGTCATAAATATGAGTCAGTAGCCAAGCTTCTGAATTTTGATCACTTGACTGTGGGGATGCTTCAATGGTCATAAGTAACCTTTTTCAGTTCCCTTGTAACTTTGAGCAGTCATTAAACTGTTGTAACATGTGGTAAGTAGGGAAGACATGCAGGGGTGGGCTGTTGGGGGTTTGCAGGGGTTCAGCAGAGCCCCTAGTTAAGATTCTGTGCAGTTCGGAGAACCCCCACATTCCACTCCTGGCTGGCCCTTCCTACTCACCACGACCCTCCCAGGAGTCCCCACGTGGCCCGTTTTAGATGCAGGTAAGTGCAGGGCACGCACGGGGGGTCGGGGGGGGGGGGGAATGGGCCTACCGGATGTTTGGGAATTTCCGACCTCCAGAGAGCCTCTGGAGCCTGGGGAGGCTGTTTTCACCCTCCTGGAGGCTCGAAGAAAGCCTCCGGAGCCCGGGGAGGGCAACCCCCCCCGCTGTGGTGCAGGAGGCTGACTAGGCCACACCCACCATGGCCATGCCCACCCAGCAACCAGACAGACAACTCCTTGCTAAAATTTTTGAAGCCCACACCTGGAGACATGATAGCAGTGTCTCCAGTATTTGAGGGGCTGCCACAGAGAGGAGAGGGTCAAGCTATTTTCCAAAGCGCCTGAAGGCCAGACAAGGAATAATGGATGGAAACCGATCAAGGACAGATTCAACCTAGAAATAAGGAGACATTCTCTGACAGTGAGAACAATCAACTAATGGAACAGCTTGCCTTCGGAGTTCGGAAGTTGTGGGAGCTTCATCACTGGAGGCTTTCAAGAAGAGATTGGACTGCCATTTGTCAGAAATGGTGTAGGGTCTCCTGCTTGGATGGGGGACGGGGGGAGGTTGGACTAGATGACCTACAAGGTCCCTTCCAACTCTGTTAATCTGAATACCTGTATCAACTGATGGTCACATTTTAAACCTAAAACCAAGAGCAACTCTTTCTCCAGAAAGATCTCACCAGACAAAAAAAGGGAAACTTAAAACAATTGGACTGTATTTTTGATGTTATAGAGGGATGCGGTGGCTCAGTAGCTAAGACGCAGAGCTTGTCGATCAAAAGTTCAGTAGTTCAGCGGTTCAAATCCCTAGTGCCGTGTAACGGGATGAGCTCCCGTGACTTGTCCCAGCTTCTGCCAACCTAGCAGTTTGAAAGCACGTAAAAAATGCAAGTAGAAAAATAGGGACCACCTTTGGTGGGAAGGTAACAGTGTTCCGTGCGCCTTTGGCGTTGAGTCATGCCGGCCACATGACCACGGAGATGTCTTTGGACAGCACTGGCTCTTCAGCTTTGAAACGGAGATGAGCACCACCCCCTAGAGTTGAGAACGACTAGCACATATGTGTGAGGGGAACCTTTACTTTTATCTTTGATGCTAAACTGTAGATAGAGACAGACTTTTCCCCCCATTCAAAACCGTTCCCACATGCAGAAAAGCAGGCAAGAGAGGTGCAATCTGCCTTGCCCAGACAGATCGTGGAAGTTTCCGCAGCTCCCTTGATGCTTTGATCAGCCTCAACCAGCCACCCTGCTTAGTGCCACTGCTTAGATGCCCAGGCCTCGGTGACAGATGTTTGCCTGAAGCTCCCACCTTTGAAGTATTTAAAAGGGCTCTGAAGCCCTTTTAAATAATTTTGAACATCAAAGAAATAAAGTTTCCTGATTGGTTAAAAAAAAAAAAGAAAGGATTTTTAAATCTTTTTCGGTGCTGTTAAGACTAGCCCTACACAGAGCCAGCATCTCTGAAGATGTAACCTGGTTAATTTGTGAGGCTTCTCAGAGTGAAAATAACGGCTGCATAATAAAAGGACAGCACAAAGCAATTGGCACAAAAAAAAAGCTCAACAAAACAAGGTGGTGGAAAATAACGGATACCCACATGTGACAATCAGTGAATGAAAATGGTGCAAGTCAGGTAGACTTCAACTTCATCCTTTTGATGTCAGGTCGCTAAGATTTCTGCAGCCTACTAGGTATAAAGCAGGAGCCAATGAAATGCATTTTAAAAATTCTCCTCAAATTTAACTAAATTAATCCATTACATTCCCGCAGGGCGCCCCTTTTGCAGCCAGTAGCTGCACAATTTCAGCAGAGGAATTGTCTTGACTTTTATTTGGGCATTAACTAGCTTGATAGCATCTTTAATCTTTTTTGGGGGATGGGCTTGTTCTGTCAAAAGAAAGAATCAGGTCACAATATGGCTGGCTTGGGGAGGTCTTCTTCACCGGACAACTCACCACAGTCAACTGGCCATGACCAACTCATTCCCATTTCATTTTGTCCCTCCTTTTGTTTAATGGTTCTATTCCACCATTTCTTGGATATTAATTTATCGTCGCACTTACGACGACAAGAAGCTCTCATTCGGGAGTATAGTAAGATCCTGTTAAATTCCTCTCTACCCATACATGGATACATTCCTGATCTCTTAAGATGCCGATTAAAGTCAAGAAATCCACCAATCTTGACAGCGCGTAAGTTGATGGCCGATCATCAGAACACCACACAAAAGTGGATGGAGGCGTGGAATAGCTGTTCCCCCCCAAGATGTCTCCGAGCATATCAGTCCTAGTAGTAGACCTCCAGGATTTAGCCTACCCCGACACATATGGGTGACATATAATAGAATTAGAACAACTCATGGGGTGTGTGCTGACTCCCTGTATAAATGGGGAGACACCTTCAGCACAATGTGATTGCGGGGCCCCTCGACAGACTATCCAGCACATAGTGAGGGAATGCCCTAACAGAAGGTATCCAGGAGATTCTAGGGACTTCCTCTGCATAACAACGGCAGCTACTGACTGGATCTCCAAACTCGACATTAAACTTTGAAATGTTATTTCTGTTTTCCTTTTAGGTTTTCTTACTGCTTTTTTAGTGTTTTAATTGTTTTTAACCTGTAAAAATGAAGTGTTTTAATGCTGTGTGTGACCAGCCATATGCTAAATAAATAAATAAATTGGATATTAATGTAACTGTTGTCCCATGGAGTATCGGCCGTAGTGATTTGGCCACAGCAAATTGACCGTGGCAAGCTGGCTGCAGTGAGTTGTCCCAAACCCCTTCCTCACAGCCTTTCCTGAAGTGATCCAGTCTAAGTCATGAGATGGAACACTTCCATGTTTTTTTTTAAAGGTTTGATTGTACACTTTTTTTAATATATACTGTGTTTCCCCAAAAATAAGACCTTGTCTTATATTTTTTTGAACCCTGAAATAAGTGCTTGGCCTTATTGCCATGCACGCAAAAGCCCGTTTGGGCTTATTTTGGGCACTTCTAATTTCTACCTTTATTATCCAATCATTGGTAAAACAAGTCCCAAGTTCAAAAATATTCTGTGTCTTTCTTTTCTTTTGTCTTCAGTGTTACTCTATCCATTTCTGCAGAGTCTAATATTTTTTAAATTATTTCTTCTTCTGTGGGTGTTTCTTGTTTTTCCAATGTTGCGCAAATACAATTCTTGCTACTGTCAAAACATGTAATATTAAATATACATTATTTTTATCATATTTCTCTGGTGATATGCCTAACAAAAACAATTCTGGTTTATAATCGATGCCTTAACTTTTTTCTAACCGTGTATGTATTTTCGTCCTTATTTATTTATTTATTTATTTATTTATTTATTTATTTATTTATTTATTTATTTATTGCTTTTGGACATGTCCACCACATGTGATAATATGTACCTGGGGTTTGATTACATTTCCAACATTTAGTGGACATGTTTTTAAATATCTTGGCTAATCTGGCCGGTGGTAGATGCTTTTCTGAAAACCTCCATCTTGGATCTCATTTGAGACATTGAGGAGCATTTTTATAGCACATGCTTGCTGGCATGAAAAATGGTTGTAAGTGAAATGATATGTCCTACATCATTGCTTTCAAAGACATCTGCAATTGTTTTGTGAGAAAGCTGCGCTATAGAAGTTCCACAGCACATTGTATATTTGTGAGCAATAATCTTCTCTTGATCTCCATCTAGGCTTTTAATCCAAACAAGGAGTCTGTCTAACCACCAACCAGCCTTGGGAAATTCTTCCAAATGTAATGTAAAGAACGATAGGGTTGTGTTCTTGGAAATGATTCTTCTGGGAATCTTTTTATCTTCCCACAGTCTGCACACTCGCAGTCCTTAGACTTTAATTCCTTTCCTCCTTTTTTCTTTTTCTTTTTTCTTTTTATTCATGCTTTTGCATTTGTAATTAGAAAGGAGAATTCCCACATAGCTACTTTAATCCCTCCATAGAAAGATACATCCTTCTGATTATGGCAAAGCCTTAACTTGAATGTTTTCAATATGTCATCATGAGTTTTAAAAATCAGGAAAATATGTATTGCAGTGTCTCTCGCAAATCCTCTCTAAAGAAACAATAGCTGCACAATATGGCATTTGAAGTGAATCTAGGCAGAAGCACAAACAGCTAGAGAAGATATTTTCCGTGCAAATCAAGCAGTACAGAATAGCCAATTCTGTGCTACATAAATATATTAAGTAGATTTGGAAAGAAGGTAAATAAGAACAGAGTAACTATTAGATCTTGAATGATAAATTAGAGAGCAGCAAGGACTTCTGGGTTCTAGTTGCTAAGAATATAAGAAGTTAAAAAAAAACCCCTTCCTTCTTTCCATATTAGATTCTGAGAAAGATTAGGGAAAAATCAGACTTGGCTCTTTCTTTCTTTCTTTCTTTCTTTCTTTCTTTCTTTCTTTCTTTCTTTCTTTCTTTCTTTCTTTCTTTCTTTCTTTCTTCCTTCCTTCCTTCCTTCCTTCCTTCCTTCCTTCCTTTCTTTCTTTCTTTCTTTCTTTCTTTCTTCTTTCTTTTCTTTCTTTCTTTCTTTCTTTCTTTCTTTCTTTCTTTCCTTCTTCTTCTTCTTCTTCTTCTTCTTCTTCTTCTTCTTCTTCTTCTTCTTCTTCTTCTTCTTCTTCTTCTTCTTCTTCTTCTTCTTCTTCCTCTTCCTCTTCTTCCCGCCCCTCCTCCTCCTCCTCCTCCCAGGGGTGAGCTCCTGGGGGTTTGCAAGGGTTTGGGAGAACCTCTAGCTAAAATTCTGTGCAGTTTGGAGAACTGTGCAGTTTAGAGAACCCCCAAATCCAACTCCTGGCTGGCCCCACCCCACCCTGCCCTGCCCCTCCCAGGAGTCCCCATGCTGCACTTACCTGCCCACGGATGCAGGTAAGTGCAGAGCATGTGCGGAAGCTCAGGGAGGATGAAAAACGGGCCTACTGGAAGTTCAGGAAAGCCAGAAACAGGCCTCCAGAGGGCCTCCAGAGCCTGGGGAGGCCATTTTCACCCTCTTGGAGGCTCGAGGAAAGCCTCCGGAGCCTGGGGAGGGCAAAAACACTCACCCACCCACCATGGTGCAAGAGGCCGATTAGGCCACCCCCAGCATGGCCATTCCCACCCAGCAACTGGGCAGAGAACCCCCTTGCTATAATTTTTGAAGCCCACCCCTACCTCTTCCTCCTCCTCATCTCCCCTCTGTTTGTACCAGAACAGGGGCAAAATTCCCCAAGTGATTTGGATTCTCCTTCTCTGCTTGGCCTTGATTTTCATAAACTTTGCCATCTCAGGTTAAGGAAACCAGGGTCTGATATAGTCAAAGATACTCTGCAAAGACATTGACTGAGACAATCCCTGCTTTTGATAAATTTCTACTGGACTGTAAGGTGAAAGTGTGCCTTATTCAGTGAAATGTTAATGGATGAATTTACAGCTATTACAATCATGGAATATGATAATACCGTGTTTTCCCAAAAATAAGACCTTGTCTTATATTTTTCTGAACCCTGAAATAAGCGCTTGACCTTATTGCTATGCACGAAAAAGCCCAATTGGACTTATTATCAGGGAATGTCTTATTTTGGGGGAAACAGGGTAGTAGACAAGGAAATCCTTCTTCACCCATTGTTTACACAACAAACCAGACCAGAAGCATTTCAAACATCCAATAAAGCCCAAATTTATTAACAGGATCTGAAAGACATGAGCAAACAAACAGGGGCAGCAAAACAGTCAAACTACTTGACAAGAAGCCAAGAATTTGATTTACTCACTCATGCTTTCTAGGTCAAGATTACTCACAGTTGTTCTAAAAGGACAATATGTGATTTTCCGTGCCTAGAAAGACCGGGGAGAGTAGCTGGGTGGAAATACAACTTGTAACTCAAAATTTGAATACATTAAAAATGAATCTATGATGAATATTGCAAAGAGAAGCATGTTGTGTATTATTATAAAATTCGTTTGGTAAATATAAATAATGTAGGAAGACACCGTGTGGTTCGTAGTAAACCCTGAGATCCAAATCATCCTTCAGGCCCAGGCAGGCCAGTTCTAGGTAGGGAAGCTGAGAGCACCACATGGCATTCTTCTGGAATGAGGTACTAGATCAGGGGCATCAAACTCAATTTCATTGAGAGCTGCATCAGGGTTGTGTTTGATCTTGTGGGGGTGGGCTGGCCAGGGTGGGCATGGCCAGCTTGACGTCACTCATGTCAGGGAGCCTGTGGTGGCCCGAGGGCTCTGCCAGTGAAAACTGAGCTTGGGAGGGTCAAAAACAGAGCTTGGGAGGGCCACACGCAGCCTTTCTGAGCTCCATTTTTGCTGGCAGAGACGCTGAGGGCCGGTCCTTCATTGTTTCCAGGGCAGCCCTGCGGGGTAGATCTAATTACCCCGCAGGCCGGATCCAATCCACGGGCCTTGAGTTTAACACCCCTGTACTAGAGTATAGCTGATAACCTCCTGCAGCAGACTGATTCAGGTTGATAGTAACAGACAATGGTATTCTGAATTATGATAATGGTTGAGGAGAAGCTATGGAAAAAGATGAAGCAAAACCATAGATTTATTAGCACGGGAAGCCTAGAGATGCCGCTCTTTAGGAGAAAAATCTTCCTTGTCCTTACCTGTATCACAGCTTTCTGCTTGGCACAGAGACAGGAGAAGATAGATTTTATTTATTCCATTTGCTGATATGATTTATATGGCCACTCATCTCACAATGGTGACTCTGGAAGGTAAAAGGTTTAAACTACAAAATTTACAGAATGGGGGTCAAGGATAAGAGAAGGACCAGGAGTTACATGATAGCAGTCTTCCAATATTTGAGGGGCTGTCACAAAGGGGAAGGGGTCAACCCATTTTCCAAACCACCTGAAAGCCAGACAAGGAATAATGCATGGCATATGATCAAGGAGAGATTCAACCTAGAAATAAGGAGGAATTTTCTGAGAGTGAGAACAATCAACCAATGGAACAGAAGTTGCCTTTGGAAATTGTGGGAGCTTCATCACTGGAGGCTTTCAAGAAGGGACTGGATAGCCATGTGTCAGAAATAGTGTAGGGTCTCCGGCTTGAGTGGGGAGCTGGACTAGATGACCTACAAAGTCCTTTCCAACTCTTGTTATTCTATGTTCTATGACAGTGTTTGCGAATCTTTTCAGCACCGAGTGCCAAAAGGGGAGCATGTGCGCGCACATGCAGGGAACCACAGAAAAGCAGCTCCCTGGCGTGCATGTGCAGGAGAACTGGAAACCGGAAGAACAGTTCCCAGGCATGCATGCATGTGCCGGGAAGCTGAGCTTCTGGTTTCCCATGTCTGCATGCACGCCAGTCACCTGGTCTTCCGGTTCTGGCGAGCATGCATGTGCAAAGACTATCTGGCCGGTGCGCCTGCGCATGCCACATGCACCCCAGGGAGCTGGTCTTCCAGTTTCCGACACTCCCGCACATGTGAATCCTAGCTTTGTATCAGGTTCACCTGATCCACCAGTTGCGTCCCTTTCTGGACCGGGACTCCTTGCACATGGTCACTCATGCCCTCATCACTTCCTGTCTGGACTACTATAATGCTCTCTATATGGGGCTCCCCTTGAAGAGCACTCAGAGGTTCCAACTGGTCCAGAATGTGGCTGCGTGGGTGATTATGGGAGTGACATGGCGCACCCATGTAACACCTCTCCTGCGCGAGCTGCACTGGCTCCTGGTGGTCTTCTGGGTGTGATTCAAGGTGTTGGTTACCATCTTTAAAGTGCTTCATGGCTTAGGACCTGGGTACTTACTAGATCGCCTTCTGCCACCGATAGCCTCCCACTGGTCAATACACTCCCACAGAGAGGGACTCCTCAGGGTGCTGTCGGTCAAACAGTGTCAACTGGTGACCCCCCCGGGGGAGAGCCTTCTCTGTGGGGGCATCTGCCCTGTGGAATGAATTGCCCCCGGAGATACGTATGATCCCTGACCTACGCACCTTTCGCCGTGCCCTCAAGACATTATTGTTTCAACAAGCTGGGCTGGCTTACACATGAATTTTAATGGTTTGTTTTAGTTTTTAATAATATTGGGGCCAAATTATTTAATATGTTTTTAAATTGTTTTCTAAATTTTATGGATATATGTGTTTTATAGTTGACTGTGCACCGCCCTGAGTCCCTCGGGAGAAGGGCGGTATAAAAATTTAAATAAATAAATAAAAAAATAAATAAATAATAATAAAAAAAAGCTGGCCAGCGCACATGTGCATGCCAGAACCCAGAAGAGCAATGGGCGACAGCTGTCATGCCCAGAGACATGGTGCTGTGGGCCACTTCCGCCACATGTGCCATAGGTTCGCCATCATGGTTCTATGATAACCCTATTCATGGAGAGACACTGCAGTAATAAAGGTCACCTAATTTCTTGACCTGTGGAAACAGATAGATCTTCAACATCTTATGAAAGGCTAGCAGGGGTGGAGTCATAGGAATGCAATTCCATAGCTCAGGTGCTACATGAGATGTCAGTGTCTAGGACCAGTGGTTTGATAGAAGGGAGCTGGACCAGTGGTGGGTTGCCCCCAGTTCAGACTGGTTTGCAAGAACTGGTAGTAAAACCAGCAGGAGGCCCCGCCCACTGCCCCGGATGTCATCATCGGCAATCTGCGCATTCACAGAAGCTTCTGTGCATGCACAGAAGTAAGGCGTGCATGCTCGCTTCGCTCCCGGGCATGATCACATTCCGAACCAGTAGTAAAGGTAAGTAAAACCCACCCCTGAGCTGGACCATGCCATCTCTGCTAGAAATGGGATGGGGACGGGGTGAAATGCTCCCGGTTCGGACCAGATTGCCCGAATCCGGTGATTCGGAGAATCGGTAGAAAAAATCCGTGCGCCCCCCCCCTCCATGCTCAGCTGAGTCACACGATCATCAGAAGCTTTTTTTTTTTACTTTTAAAAGTATTTTTTCTACAACCTCTTTCGACGAAAAAATGTTTTTAAAAGTTAAAAAAAAGCCTCTGATGATCGCGTGGCTCAGCTGGGATCCTCAGAGGCTTTTCAAAGCATTTTTTTCTGCAACCTCTTGGCTGAAGAGGTGGTAAAAAAAAATGTTTTGAAAAGTCTCTAACAATCCCAGCTGAGTTGCCTGATCGGCAGAGAGGCTTTTCAAAGCATTTTTTAAAAAGCCTCTCTGACGATCCCAGCTGAGTTGCCTGATCTCCAGAGGCTTTTCAAAGCATTAGAAAAAATACTTTGAAAAGTTAAAAAAAAAAAGTTGGCCATGTCCACCCAGTCACATTACCCCCCCCCCCCCCACCAAACCACGCCCACAGAACCGGTAGTAACACATTTTACATTTCACCCCTGGGTGGGGAGCGGCTGAGAACATAGGAGAAGGGGATCCCAACAAGATGGGGATAAAGCTTTGGTTGTGGCTTTCTTAAAAAAAGAAAAGAAAAAAGGGGGTTTGTGGGAAACAGGCAACGTCCTCCTGTATTGCATTAAAGTCCAGTATTCACAACTGAACTCCCCATCATTGTTAGTGATCCCATCTGAATGTGTGTGGAGCCGTGCTCCAGAAAACGAAGAGTCGCAAGCGAAGGATTCTTTCATAAATTTGAAAATACTTTGGTTTACTTAATTATCTTGTCAAGGCAGATTGCAATGAACAATTGGACTTAAACAGGCGCACATAAGCAATACCCCATCCCGATTCTGGATGAAAGATAATTGGAAATAAATGATATGTACCAAGACAGTGTCTCCAACTGATATTTATTGCAGATGTTCATGGTCCAATTAGGACTGCAAGATTGTTTCATTTGCTTCATTAGGGAAGCCGAGCGCTCCCTTCTGAATAGCTATGAAAACTTTTGCCATGATGTCAGATGACATCATAATTACTTCACAGTTCGGTGGTTTCTATGGTAACTCTTGAGTTTGGCTTCCTTGAATAGATTAAATATATACCGTATTTTTCGGAGAATAAGACACACCTTTCCCCCCCAAAAAAGAGGGTGAAAATCTGGGTGCGTCTTATACTCCGAATGTAGCCCTGCCCAGCTTCTCAAATGGAGGTTTCAGAGGCTGAAAAAAGCATCAGAAACGAAGCTTCAGAAAAGAAGCCCCCAAACAGAACTTCAGGGGCTTTTTTTCTGAAGCTTTGTTTCGGAAGCTTTCAGAGGCAGAAAAGAAAGCTTTTTCTGAAACAGAATTTCAGAAGTTTCAGAGGCAGAAAAAAAAGCAAAAAAAAAAAAAAAAGCAAGGCACAGAGCTCACAACCAAGGAACCGGTTGCTAAAATTCACCTCTGAGAAAAGCTGATTTGGGGTATTCTGGGAAGCCGATCCACCTGCCAATCAGCTTTTTTCTTATTTTCCTCCCCCAAAACTAAGGTGCGTCTTATACTCTAAAAAATATGGTACCCTGTTTCCCACAAAATAAGACATCCCCTGATAATAAGCCCAATCGGCCTTTTAAGTGCATGGCAATAAGGCCAAGCACTTATTTCAGGGTTCCAAAAAATATAAGACAGGGTCTTATTTTTGGGGAAACAGTATATAAATCCTGGTGGTGTTGCAGGAAAAGGAACGGGACTAGGCCAAGCTCTTCAATGCAGGAAAAAGTTTATTGTGCACGGTTCAAACAACCCAAAGGAAAACAAAAAGTCTGAACATTGATGGCTGCTTTTAACCATGTATTTATACAGTTTAAAGGCAAAATTATTACAGAGAGTGATGCATTTCACACGTAGAAAATTATTACAGAGTGTGATGCATTTCACACGTAGAAGCTGCCCTTTCATCTATCTCTAGGAAAGGAAGTAACAATCCCGTTCTCACAGATTCAGGTTCTCTGCTCTGGAGCTCAAAACATAACAAAAGGAGATAAGAGGCTAGGAGATGCCTCAAGGGCAATAAGGAAGCAGCACCCCTTATCCAGGGATATGCATGACATTTGGGATGCAATAAACATTAAACAACAGAATGTATCTGTTTAGGGTCAGTTTGCCCTTTTACAATTCTGCACCTACGTCAAATACCTTTTGCCAGCTTAGCACCTCGGCACGGAAGAGGCACTTCTGTCTTGACCAAAGATTTAGAATTATAATATTTGAATTTTGTCCCAATATTGGATCTTAGCCTGGCTCAGTGGAGACCAGCCAAAATAAAGGTAACTGAATTTGAGATGTGAGTCCTGTACTTTCTTGAAAATAAAACCGCTATAAGTTACTCTACAACAGGGATGTCAAACTGGATAGACGCCTCCTGTAGCACCCTGCCACCCAAAATAGGGCATGGTTTTGGCCAGCAGAGTGCTGCAGGAAGCCATCCAGGCTGAAAATGGGGTGCGGGGAGGCTGCAGGCACCCCCCGTGCCCCGTTTTGCCTGCCAGAAGAACCACAGGTTGGTCCTTTGCTGTTTCCAGGCCGGTTCCATGAGCCAGATTTAAGCACCCCGCGGGTTGGATCCAGCCTGTGGGCCTTGAGTTTGACACCCCTGATCTACAAGATAGAATATCTGGCTTCAGTTTTTAGAAGGTTGATTTTTTTTTTTAATTTTATTCAGTTTATATCCCGCCTTTCTCCAAGTGGACTCAGGGCGGTGCACAGCCAGACTAAAACACATATCGATACAAAATTTAAAATTATTAAAAGAATTAAATAAGTGTGGCCCAAAAATTTAAAACATTGAAACTAAAACCCCTTGGACAATTTAAAAGCTAAAAACTAAAAAGGGGAGGGGGTTTCACGCCAGCCCTGCTTGATGGAAAAGAAAAGTTTTTAGGGCACGGCGAAAAACTCGGAGATCCGATATCCTTCGTATCTCCAGGGGGGCAAATCGTTCCAGAGGGCAGGAGCTGCCACAGAGAAGGCTCTCCCCCTGGGGGTCACCAGCCGACATTGCCTGGCTGACGGCACCCTGAGGAATCCCTCTCTGTGGGAGCGTACTGGTCAGTGGGAGGCTATCGACGGCAGAAGGCGGTCCTGCAAATACCCAAGTCCTATGCCTTGGAGCGCTTTAAAGGTGGTAACCAACACCTTGAAGCGCACCCGGAAGACCACCAGAAGCCAATGCAGCTCACGCAGGAGAGGTGTCACATGAGAGCGGCCCCTCACTCTCATAATCCCCCGCGCAGCCGCATTCTGCACCAGTTGGAGCCTCCGGGTGCTCCTCAAGGGGAGATTCTATGTCTTTATGGCTGCTGGATAATTCAATCAGGATGCTTTTAATGGGGCACTTTCCAGCCCCAAATAAAGGCAGGTTTCATTTGATGGACTTGGAAATTAAAGAAAGTGCTCTTGTTTCAGATGCAGGAAAACCAGCCTCCTCTCGAAGGATGTTATTCAGCAGGTTCTGACAGGTTTTGGAGAACCGGTAGCAGAAATTTTGAGTAGTTCGGAGAACCGGCAAATACCACCTATAGCTGGCCCCAGAGTGGGATGGGAATGGAGATTTTGCAATACCCTTCGCCTGGAGTGGGATGGGAATGGAGATTTTGCAGTATCCTTCCCCTGCCATGCCCACCAAGCCACGCCCACCAAGCCATACCACGCCCACCAAGCCATGCCCACGGTAGTAAAAAATTTTGAATTCCACCATTGCTCCTCTCTCTTTCAAGTCTACTCTTGTGACAGATCCAGCAAGACAATGGAGCTGATCACTTGTGAATTGTGGCCTGTTTGGGCAGGGCAAAGAAAGCAGGAACACAGAACTGAAGTATTTGGGAAAAATCCCTCATTGGCACACACACAAAAAAAAAAGTGCATCAGGGAGAAAGATGGGTTACAATAGCAATAGCGCTTAGACTTATATATCGCTTTACAGCCTTCTCAAAGCGGTTTACAGGGTCAGCCTTTTGCCCTCAACAATTTGGGTCCTCATTTTACCCACCTCGGAAGGATGGAAAGCTGAGTCAGCCTGGTGAGGTTTGAACTGCCAAATTGCAGGCAGCCGGCAGTCAGCAGAAGTAGCCTGCAGTACTGTACTCTAACCACTGCGCCACCGTGGCTCATGGTAATTGGTAATTCACAATGGTAATTCTGATCTTTAACTTTCAGTCTAGGGCAGTGATGGCTAACCTTTTTGCCATTGCGTGCCAAAAGCGTGGGGGAGCGCGGGGGAGTTGCATGGGTGCATGCCCACACCTGTAATTCTATGCACTCCGCCCCCGCGCATGTGTGCACAACCCCCCGCTTCCCTCGCTTTTGGCACGCGATGGCACGGTGCGCCCGATAGGCCCGTTTTACGCCCTCCCCAGGCTCCAGAGCCTTTCTAGGAGCCTGGGGAGGGCAAAAATGGCCTTCACCATCCCTCCAGAGGCCCTCCAGAGGCCGGAAACTGCCTGTTTGCCTACTTCTAGTGGGCTCAGAAGGCCCGAAAATCAGCTAGCCAGCGCGCGCATGTTCGCCGGAGCTCAGCTTGCGTGCCCACTGATATGGTTCCACATGCCATCTGTGGCACACGTGCCATAGGTTCGCCATCGCGGGTCTAGGGGATCACACATTTCAAAATGTGCACATAAGTAGTGTCCAGTGAAGGGAGACTTCATCCCACCAGATTACAAGAGAAGTACAAGATCAATTGAACTTTCTTTTACAACAATCCTTATTCTCCTTTTTCTCTCTTTCCCTTCCCTGCCTTCTTCTATCCTTTTCTACTTTCTTCTTTCCTCCTCTCCTTCCTCTTCTCTACTTCCCCTTCCTTTCCCCCCTTCTCCCTTCTTTCCCCCCTTTCTAACCTTCTCTCCTACTCTTTTCCCCCTCCCTTTCTTCCTCTCCTTTTCCCTTTCTTCTGTTCCTGTCTCTCCTTCTCTCCTCCTATCTTACCCTCTACTCTTCTCTCTCTCTAAAATAAGGGAGAAGAAAGGGTAGAAAAGCAACCCCGAATATAATTTAAAACATTTTTTTTCTTTAGAAAATATATGTATATGTGGGATTAATTATGGATAAGAGAATGTACATTTACAATATATAAGAAATAAAATAAAAAACTTTTTTCAAAAAAAAAAAGATCAATTGACCTCCAGGTGATCACAGGAAGTTCTCCTTGCCAACTTCCAAGAAAGCAGGCCAGTTGATGCCTTTCCTAAAAATTGTCCTTGCTTAATTGAGCCTGTAAATCCAGGGGTGAAATATAAAATTAGTTACTACCAGTTCTGTGGGAGTGGCTTGTTGGGGCGGAGGTAATGTGACTGGGTGGGCGTGGCCAACTTTTTTTTTCTTTTTAACTTTTCAAAGCATTTTTTCTAATGCTTTGAAAAGCCTCTGCCGATCAGGCAACTCAGCTGGGATCATCAGAGAGGCTTTTCAAAAAATACCTCTCTCCTGATCAGGCAACTCAGCTGGGATCATCAGAGACTTTTCAAAGCATTTTTTTTACCACCTCTTCGGCCAAGAGGTTGCAGAAAAAAATGCTTTGAAAAGTCTCTGACTATCCCAGCTGAGCCCCGCGGTCATCAGAGACTTTTTTTTTTACTTTTAAAAGCATTTTTTCATCGGAAGAGGTTGTAAAAAAATGCTTTTAAAAGTAAAAAAAAAAAAGCCTCTGATGGTCATGTGGCTCAGTTGGGCATGGGGAGGGGGGCACAGGGATTTTTGCTATCAGTTCTCTGAACCACCCGCCGCCATCACCATCGCTACCGGATCGGGCGATCCGGTCCGAACCAGGAGCATTTCACCCCTGTGTAAATCCATAGATGCTGGAACAAGGCTGCTCCTCCCCTACCCCAATATCAGGAAATGAGAAAGAGGTGCAAACTTTGGTTCTCTCTGAGAAGCATCCAAAGAACAGGGTTCTTGGCAAATCCTTGTGTGATTGAAGCTGCGTTCCAAATATATAACTGGATATGCTGTCAGACGAGCCACATCTGTACCTTGCAACAGATGTTCTAGTGAAGATTGACTGCTGCAGTTTCTTGAGAACAGCTCCTCGGAGGTCTAACTTTTGAAAGTGAAGATCTGTCATTTTCAAAGTCAAGTTCCTCCAGGCTTCTTCGGGGGCTCAGAGATCTGTTTGTTTCCAATTTGTTAAAAGCAGAAAACTATTCACACAGAGGGGTAGAAAAAAGGATGAATTGAAAAAGCTGTGGATTTGACTAACGAAAGGATGGGCGGGAAAAAAATCAACGAAGAATGATGAGAAGTTCTGAATGAGAGAGCCCATTCTTTGCTAGTGTCAAAAGTGGACCTTTAGAAAATGTGGACTGGTTTCCCTGAAGATTTCTTCACAAATTATTTGACTAATGCCCCCATGCAAACGGTTCTCATGTTTTTACTGGCAGCTGTCCTGTCCCCGATCCCCCCTCGCTGTTCCACTTACCTTCCCACGCCTCCTTTTTCCATGCAAAGCATTCATTTCAGTGGTGGGTTTCAATTTTTTTTTTGCTACCGGTTCTGTGGGTGTGGTTTGGTGGGTGTGGCATGGCTTGGTGGACAGGGCTTGGTGGGCGTGGCAGGGGAAGGATACTGTAAAATATCCATTCCCACCCCACTCCAGAAAATCCCCATTTCCTCCCGATCAGCTGGGACTTGAGAGGTAGAGAATAGATGAGGGCGGGGCCAATCAGAATTTTCACTACTGGTTCTCCGAACTACTCAACATTTCTGCTACTGGTTCTCCAGAACCGGTGGCAGCAAACCGGTGGCAAACTGGGGAGGATTTCACCACTGACCTGAATCCTCTGTTGAAAAAAAATGTTGCCAAGGAAAATGCAGGGACCTGTCCAGGTAATCTCCAGGAGCCAAGACGGACTTGAAGGCACAAATAATACAGTAACCTTCTGATGTTCAGCCCACTTCCCATTCATTCTGTGGGAAAATTCATGTATAGGTAGTCCTTGACTTACAATCACAACTGAGCCAGAGGTTGGTTTCAACAGGTTCTGACCAGTTCTGGAGAACCGGTAGCAGACATTTTGAGTAGTTCAGAGAACTGGTAGTAAAAATTCTGACTGACCCTGCCCCCATCTATTCTCTGCCTCCTGAGTCCCAGCTGATTGGGAGGAAATGGGGATTTTGCAGTATCTTTCCCCTGCCATGCCCACCAAGCCACGCCCACCAAGCCACGCCCACCAAGCCATGCCACGCCCACCAAGCCACACCCACAGAACCGGTAGTAAAAAATTTTGAAACCCACCACTGAACTGAGCCCAAAATTTGTGTCACTAAGTGAGACATTTGTTACATGAGTTTTTCCCTATTTTACAACCTTTCTTGCCACATTTGCTAAGCGAAACACTGCCATTGTTAAATTAGTAACACGGTTGTTAAGTGAACTTGACTTCCCTATTGACTGCTTGTCAGAAGGTCACAAAAAGAGATAACGTGACCCTCGAGACACTGCAATAGTCATAAATAGGAATTGCTAAGTGTCTGAATTTTAATCACGTGACCATGGGGTTGCTGCAATGTTCATAAGTGTGAGATATGGTCATAAGCAGTGGTGGGATTCAGCCAGTTCGCACCTATTCGGGAGAACCGGTTATTAACTTTATAAGCAGTTTGGAGAAACAGTTGTTGGAAGAAATCTTATTTTGTTTTTTTTCGACTTTGCGGGGCTAATCCTGTAAGGAAAGCAGGAAGGAAACATTCTGGTGTTGTTTCTAGCCTAATCTTTATTGCCCTGCTTACAGAAACTGCCTCTCTGGTTAACCCTTATTACATTGTAACAGCTAAGGTGAAGCGCCCATCCATGTGAGTGACATTGAGTTGGCCACGCCCACATGATCACATGACCACCGAGCCACGCCTACCCAGCTGGTCATTAGGGCAGAAAACCAGTTGTTAAATTATTTGAATCCCACCACTGGTCATAAGCCACTTTTTTCAGTGCCATTGTCACTTTGAATGGTCACTAAATGAACTGTTAAAGGTCGAGGACTACCTATATCTTCTAATACTTTTTTTTCTAACAGGACTTGTCTTTTCCATTCCTGCAAAATCCTTCGAATTTGAGTCTTCTTTCTTTCACTTCTTTCTTTCTTCAATGTCCACTTCTCATAAATACCAGCCAAGGCATGAGAACTATCTGCATGGGGGAACCAGTCATAAAATTTGTGAAGAAATCTTCAGGGAAACCGGTTAGCTCTGGCATCGTTGCTGTTGTGGCCCGCCAGTGGCCTGCGCGGATCATGGCTGATCCCGACGACGAGGAGGCTGGTGTGGGGTCGTGCCAGCAGACTGTGCAGCCGGCACTCGCATCGGACAGCGAGGAGGCTGAAGAGGATGTGGTGCCAGAGGCAGAGACTCAGCCAGGGCCTTCAGAACTTCCAGAGGCTCCTTCAAGTGGGGAGAGTGAAGTGGAGGAGCCTCTCCTCAATGCTCGAGCATGCAGCGTTGTCAAAAGATAGGAGTGGCTACTCAGGAGGAGGAGGTCTCCTCGAGAGTAAGGCTTGAGGATAATTGGCCACTCCCTTAGCCTATTTAAGTCACACTCAGCTAGTGCGTTCTTGCTGGAAACAACTTGTATTATTATCAGAGTATTTTGGTTTATCATATCTTGTTTTCTGGGCTGGTTGCCAACCTTTGCTGGTCTTGTTCATTCTTGCTACTTAATAAATTTGATAAGGACCGTTGGTGTGTGTCAATATCCTCGGAAATCCAGAGCTGGGGCAGAACAGTTTCATTGCATCCTGTGGGGTGTAAAGCCAGAATAGAGGAACTGGTGGCTTTTCATTTCGGAGTAGCTGCTGGGATGGAATTGATGCTGTTCTTTCCTCATTTGTCCTTGCTAACATCTGTTGGTCTTCCTTCTTGTTCTGTTGTGACAATGGTGCCTCTTGGCTCAAAAGAGGTCATGATGTTGCCAAGATTTCATTTTTCATTGGATTTGGGGGGTATGTTTTGGATGGAGGCCACTGCTTTTAGCAAATCTGCTGCCTTTTATTTTTCTGTAAAACACAAGGACGTGTTTTCAATCCAAATAAGGCATCTGTATAGAACAATAATTTCCCTGCACCACTGCACCAATGCAAAGAAGTTACTCCTTTGTGCAGTTCTCAAGGTCTACGCATGGAATTCTTTTTTATGGTCGTAGAGTCACTTGCAAGTGACAATTTACAATACTGAGTCTTCCTGGACTTGAGTTGTGGCTTAATTCTCCCTTAGAAATTAGTTAGCTGTGGTGAGCTCTAAGCCAAGGGTGTCAAACACAAGGCCCGCGGGCTGGATTTGGCCTGTGGGGTGCTTAAATCCAGTCCACAGGGCCGGGCTGGAAATATCAAAGGACTGGCCTGTGGTGCCTCTGCTGGCTAAAACGGGTCTCGTGCGGGCCCCCACACCAGGGGTGGGTTCCACTTACCTTTACTACTGGTTCGCAGCGGGATTGCGCACATGCAGATCACCAATGATGACGTCATGACAGGTGGGCGGAGCCTCCTGCTGGTTTTCCTACCGGTTCTATAGAACCGGGAGTAACCCACCACTGCCCCACGTAGCCCATTTTCAGCCTCCATGGCTTCCATGCGGCCCGTTTTTGGCCAGCAGAGTGCTGTTGTAGGCTGGGGAGGGTGAAAACGAGGCATTTGGGGCCCCATTTTGGCCGGTAAAGTGCTGCAGGAGGTGTCCATCCCATCTTCCACCCCGCTTCCACACACACACACACACACACACACACACACACACACACACACCGGCCCACAGAGGAGAACTACAATGCTGATCCGGCCCTTGAAGAAATCCAGTTTAACACCCCTGCTCTAAGCAGAGGCTCACTGAAAATTTTTTTAGAGTGCTTACTCTTATTTATTTATTTATTTATTTATTTATTTATTTATTTATTTATTTATTTATTTATTTATTCAATTTGTATGCCGCCCCTCTCCGAAGACTCAGGGCGGCTCACAATGCATTTAAAATCATTATAAAAAACATTTAAGAATTAAAAACATTAAAACTCATTCACACCATTCATGGCCAGATCTCGCCAGATCGCAAAAGCGAGATCAACGGCCCCAGGCCTGCCGGAAAAGCCAGGTCTTCACCACTTTTCGGAAGGCCAATAGGGTGGGGATGGTCCGGACCTCAGGAGTAACTGGTTCCAGAGAGCTGGGGTAGCCACAGAGAAGGCCTTCCCCCGCAGGCGCACCAGCTGGCATTGTTTAGCTGACGGGACCCGGAGGAGACCAACTCTGTGGGATCTTACCAATCATTGGGAGTTATGTGGTAGAAGGCGGTCTTTTGTGCGCTTCTCCAAGTCTGCGCATGGAATTCCTTTTATGGTCTTAGAATCACCTGCAGTGGCAATTTACAATACTGATTCTTCCTGGACTTGAGTTGCGGATCAATTCTCCCTAAGGAATTGGTTAGCTGTGGAGACATTTTAAGCAGAAGCTCAGCAGAGTTGTCCTAGATCCCACAGGTGGAACTCAGAAGCAGTGATTGAAAGCATATCATAAAACAGAGCATAAGTAATGAAGGCCATAGCAGAATGTCTGTAAACTTGCTATTAAAAACTTTTTTTGGGTTAAAGCAGACTGTTTTGTTTCTGTTATGGTGCAACCCAGCTTTTCAGCTGAATGATTTATAGGATTTTAGATAAGATAAAACTTTCCCTTTTCCAGTCATGCCCGACTCTAAGATACTCATCTCCGTTTCTTAGCTGAGCGATCCAGTGTTGTCTGAAGATGTTTCCGTGGACATGTGGCCAGCATGACTATATACCAAGGCGTACAGAATGCTGTTACCTTCCCACCAAAGTGGTGCCTATTTATCTACTTGCATTTACATGTTTTCAAACTGCTAGGTTGGCCTCAGTGGCGCAGTGGTTAGAGTGCAGTACTGCAGGCTACTTCTGCTGACTGCCGGCTGCCTGCAATTTGGCAGTTCAAATCTCACCAGGCTCAAGATTGACTCATCCTTCCGAGGCGGGTAAAATGAGGACCCAAGTTGTTGAGGGCAATAGGCTGACTCTGTAAAACCACTTAGTGTAAAGCACTGTAAAGTGGTATATAAGTCTAAGTGCTATTGCTATTGGCAGGAGCTGGAGCAAGAATGGGAGCTCACCTCGTCATGCGGCATTCAGATCTTGAACCTGGGCTGTCAGCTTTGCAGCTGACCAGCTCAGCGTCTTTAACCAATGACCCATCGCACCCCTTGGGACTTTCGATACAAAAGCCTAAACATCACTGTTCATTTCCACTGGATGTTTTGGAATGGAGGAAAACCCAAGAACATTAAGCTATGTCAAATGGAGAGCGTAAGTTCTCTTCTTGTCCTCGTGTGATTTACATTCAGTGACACAATCCACAATTCTGCATCAGCAATGCAATCTATTTCCCTTTTTTCTCTTTCTCTTTGTGTTGTAATTCCCCAACTGGGTTTCTTCCAAATAAATTGAAAGTACGCCCCTCCCCCCGTCATCCCCAGTCACATGATACTAAAACTGTATGATGCTAATTCAACAACATCTCTGTCGAATGAGTAAATCTGAGATGCTTCACACAATTTTATTAACAAGCTGCTCCCTTGATGTACAGTGAAATCCTGGCTCACCAAGGTCAAATTCTTGCATTAGAAATAAAGTTCTCTGTTGTGGAATACCCATCTCATTCCACAAAATAACACAATGTCCGCAGCTGAGCTAGCCACTCTGACTGACAGCCAAATTCTGATGAGAACATTTTGTTCTCCTGCCCTGAGAAATTCCTGCATTTTTATCCAGTGATACGCTGGATGAAGGTAAATATATTGAAAGTAAATCCAAAACACAACTCAAGAGGTGTTTCCTGGTCCAGGGATTACCAGCCTTTTGAAGGATGCATCTGATCCACTTGGGAATACTCCTGGACAGAACTTCATGGTTCTTGAAGATCCAGGAATGGCCTGAGTCTGCTAGCAATAGTCCAGAGGTAAGATCAAGTTCTCCATCCTGATGGGCAGAGAGACCAACTGTCTGGTGGTGTGCCCCCCATTCTCACATGCTCAATCTACTGCAATGCTCAAGAAAAGTTGGTAAGTTGGTCCATGACAGGGGTCGGCAATCTTAAATACTCAAAGAGCCACAAAGGTCCTAACTGGAAGCCCCCATTCAATTCTGGAGCTAACCAGAAGTCCGGTTCCCTCACCATAGAGTCTCCTTCCAGCACGGTGTTCATTTTTCTCTACCTGTCCTAACTGAAAGCCCTATCAATTGTGGAGCTGACCGGAAAACCTCCCCCTTGCTATAGAGTCTCCTCCTGGCACATCATGCTTTCGCACACACACACACACACACACACACCCTCCGAACTGGAAGCTCCTCTCAAAATTGTGGTGCCGACTGGCGACAGGGAGCTGCAGCAGAGGGATGAAAGAGCAACATGCGGCTCCAGAGCCACAGGTTGCTGACCCCTTGTCCATGAGGAGACCAACATAGTGGGGGTTTTTTTGTTTTTTGTTTTCCTCCTGGCTCATTCTGATTCCAAGATTGATTTAGTCTTTTGTTATTCTCCCCTCAGCCGTATTATAGTAGAATTTAATGGGTTTAAATATTCAGCTGCAGATAATCTTGCACTCTTATGAACTATAACTTTGAGCTTCTGTTTTGAATTTTCACTCCCGGAATCCTTAAAAAAAAGGATCATGGGTTCTGAAATATACTTGACAGTTATAACAAAACTTTAAAAGTCACTTCTGAGTATAATTTCATCTCCATTTTGCTTACTTTGCTCTTCTTGGCTGATACACATGTGGCTCCTTAAGCCTGAAGTGTATTAGAGAAGGCCAGATGTTGTTGATTTGCAAATTGTACAATATGAGTACATCTACCTTAAGGGGGAAGGATTATACATCTTACTAAATTAGCATAGGTGGACATTGGTGTGTGTATTAAGATTGAACTCTGGAGGGCACTGGGCTTGCAGATGCAGATCTGAATGTTCATTCTTTTATGAAATTATTTTCCCCTTTTATTTTGCTGGCCCAAAGCTAATCACAATCTTACAAGAGTGGAGGATAAAACCTCCAGTCAGAACTGAACAAGCTTCTTGGATGAGAAGCGAAACGTCTTCAAGGAAAAACAAAGTCCAAAAGTCTGTAGAGATTCTCAGTCCTCCAGGTCATGGTTGTTCCAAAGGTGCTTTTTTCAGGAGGCAACTGGACTTACTTGGGATTTTTTTCCTAATGACTATTTCGTCTGAGGGCACATTATTTTGTTTCCAGTTTTGTGCAAATATGATTCTTGCTGCAGTGAGTATGTGTAGTGTAATATATTGAAATTTTTTGTTCATTTTCGGGTCCAGTATACTAATAAAAATAGTTCCGGTTTCAAATCTGTTTTTTGCTCTGTCGTTTCTTCCAGCCATTTTTGAATTTTACACCAATATTTCCTTGTGATGGGACACGTCCACCACATGTGATAGAATGTTCCAGATTTGTGGTTGCATCTCCAGCATTTGGGGGATAAGTTTGGGTACATTTTGGCCAATCTCGCTGGGGGCAAATGCCATCTATAAAATATTTTATAGAGGTTTTCTTTGTAGGCGACTGCTGTTGTAAGTTTATAGTTCCTTGTCCATAGTTTGTCCCACTGTTCTAATTCTATGTTATGCCCTATCCTAGCTTCTTGAAAGTGCAGAAATGGATAAAATGACTATGGAGCTAAAAGAGAGGGATGATTCGGACTATTAGGAAGTATGGAATAAAATATACAGTTGGCTCGAAAATAGAAACCAAAACAAGAAATGTTTAACTTAGTACTGATGAAACCTAAATTGGAGTAATTGAACAACATTAAACAAAGAGATGTAAATATAAATGAATATAAATCGGTAGACAAGAATAATGAATACTACTATATGTATTAACATACACATTGATGTAACATTACTATACTATTATTGAGAAGTAAATAGATATGATAAAATAGAGAACCACAAAAGCAAAATACATATGCCGATACAGAAAGCTGTAAAATGACCTTAGATGATATGTATTGTTTGCTGTGTTTTGTTTTGTTTTTATGTACTTGTGGTTGTTTTTTATGTTGGTTTTAAAGACAAAACTGTTTAATAAAAATTATTTTTTTAAAAAAAACCACAAGAAAGTCCAGTTGCCTCCTGAAAAAAGCACCTTTAGGACAAAGAAGTGTAATCAGGCACAGGGCATCTTCTTCCACGTCTGGTGGCTCTGCCCAAAAATTAGGAAATATTGGGAAAAAATAAGAATTTGGTTAATAGAAATAACATCGGAAAAAATAGAACTCAAGCCAGAGATTTTCCTACTAGGGATGATTAAAGAAAACTATAGGAAAGAAATAAAGTACTTAATATTACACATAGTTACTGCAGCCAGATTGGCGCTCGCCCAATATTGGAAAACTGATCATCTGCCAACAGACCAATTGATAATCCAAAAGATCTATAATTGTATGGAAATGGACAAACTAACATTTGAAATGAAGGATAAGGTAGACTCAAAAGGTTATATAGCGTGGAATAGGTGGTATAATTGGATAATTCATAGAAATGAGAGTAAAGTAAAATTCTGTATGATAATAATAATTAACAAATATGCACCGTCAATAAGATAATGGACGTGAAACCAAAGTCACTTTTTTAAAATGGATTGTTGTTTGTATTAATATATGTATCTTGCATATATATGGTACAACATTTTACTTTTTATATGTTTAATCAAGTTTTGTTTTTAAATTTTTTTTAAAAAGGACAAAGAAAGTCCAGTTGCTTTTTGAAAAATGTACCTTTGAAACAACCATGACCTGGATGGCTGAGAATCACCATAGACAGGGAAGGGGTGAATTTACTTATAAGCTAAGGAGGTAATATGTAAATGTTGAATGTCTCTTTGCAGAAAGCTTGTCCTGCCTTGTCTTGAACATTTCAGGAGAAAGAACCTATTTTTGAGCCTTTAACAGAGGGGAATGCAGGTTCACCTGGCTTTGCTCATTAGCATGGAATTGCTGCAAAGGTTGGCATCTTTGAAAGGCTATCACGGCATTTCTGACTTGGAGATTTCCCTCTCTCTGCTGCTCTCTCTACAGATGATTCTGTCACCCCGCTGGGACATGTTTGATGCAGACCGGATGCGTTCTCTGATGCAGCGAAAGGGCGAGAACAAATGGGGGCTACTTTTTGTGCAAAATTAGCTAAAGGATACATTTGATCCAAATATACAGGTTACCTTTGAAAAGGAGGTTGGGCCTTTAAAAAAAAAATCTACTTCCCGTGCTATCCTGTTTTTAACAAACATCTGTCATCAGGAGCTCCAATCAGAAGATAAATCAAAGTAATCAAGGAGAGGAGCAACCTAGAGGTCAACCCTGAAGCTGACCTCACGGAAGCCATCTTGGATGCTTCAGTGTTGCCACACTCAAGCTGAGGGATAGGGAAGGGGGGAACAGAGATAGCTGGGGTTTTGTACAGTGGTGGGTTTCAAATTTTTTTACTACCGGTTGTGTGGGTGTGGCTTAGTGGGCATGGTCTGGCTTGGTGGGTGTGGCTTGGTGGGCGTGGCAGGGAAAGGATATTGTAAAATCTCCATTCCCTCCCCAATCCAGGGGAAGGTTCCTGCAAAATCCCCATTTCCTCCCGATCAGCTGGGACTTGGGTGGCAGAGAATAGATGGGGGCGGGGCCAGTCAGAAGTTTTACTACTGGTTCTCCGAACTACTCAAAATTTCCAGTTCTCCAGAACTGGTCAGAACCTGCTGAAACCCATCTCTGGTTTTGTAGCCAAAACAAAATACTTTCTCTTGGGAACCAAGGACATTAGCACACCTAGTCGGAAAAAGGCGGAGTGATCAGGGGTGAAATGCTACCGGTTTGGACCGGTTCAGTCAAACCGGTAGTGATTGTGGTGGGTGGTTCTGAGAACCAGTAGCGATGGCAGCACGAGGCTCCCACCCACCCGGTAATCGTTACTTTCTGGTTTTAACCAGGAAGTAACCTGCTTTTTACCCTCTGTGCGTGTGCAGAAGGGTTTGCGCATACGCAGGAGGTCCATGCATGCACATGATGCGCACACGCGAGCAGAGCGTGCATTTCCAAACTGGTGGGGAAGGTAAGTAGATTTCAACCCTGGAACTGATGTTACCCAGCAACTGGACACCACCTCGATTGGACCATGTGACTGATTGGGAAAAGTGAAAAACTTTTAATTAGGTGAAAACTGTGGGAACCTTCAGAGTCGGTTTTCACCAGATCTGTGCCAGTATGATATATCCAATAAAGCTATTCTTTGGGGAATCTACTTGCCTTGGAGTTTTGCTTGCTATGGGTCTAATTACTTGGAACCCTGACAATAGAACTAAGGAGAAATTCCCTGACAGTTAGAACAACTAATCAGTAGAACAACTTGCCTCTAGAAGTTGTGGGTGCTCCATCACTGGTTTTTAAGAAGAGATTGGGCAGCCATTTGTTTGAAATGGTGTAGGGCAGGGATGGGCAAACGTGGCTCTTTTACAACCTGTGGACTTCAACTCCCAGAATTTCTGAGAGCGCCAAGCTGGCTCAGGAATTCTGGGAGTTGAAGTCCACAGGTTGTAAATTTGCCCACCCCTGGTATAGGGTCTCCCATCTCGAGCAGGTGGCTTGGACTAGATGCAGTGGTGGGTTCCTCCCGGTTTGGTCCGGTTCGGCCAAGCTGGTAGCGGTGACGATATGACATCACCGAACCGGTTCTCCCCCCCTTCCTCCCACCCACATTATTCTTACCTTTTATTTGGTCCCACCCCCAATCTATTGCTGCCTCCTGAGTCCCAGCTGATGACTAGAGGGAAAAAACTGTTTAAACTCTTGCTGCAGGGCTTCAAAGGGCCGTCCTACAGCTGATCAGTGTTAAAAGCAAACAAATGAGTTGGGTCGTAAGTGCGAGGACTGGTCATAAGTGCGAGGACCTTCCAGAAATGACTCTGACCAGTTAGCCACCCCCACCAAGTCACATGACCTCCAAGCCACACCCACATAATAAGCCTCGCCCACAGAACCAGTAATAAAAAAATTTAGAACCCACTCCTGAGTCTAGATGACCTACAAGATCTCTTCCAATTCTGTGCTTCTCATAATATTCTCTCAACCATCTGTAGGATAAATATCCACACAGAGCCTTGGACAAAGGAACAGTCATGATAAGGAGAGATGGGCAACTGGGCTCTCTATGGATATTTTGGATGCTTCACAAGTCCAGGTTGCTTTTTCTTGATTACAAGTGTTTGAGGGCGAGGAACTTAAATCTGCACTCTACATAGAGTCCAAGCTCAGAAATCAGCTGAATTTCAGCGGTAAACCACTAAGAAGAAACAATTTGGGATGAACACCCAAATTCAAACTACAGGAACCATTAAGCACTACTCAGGTGACCCTGAGAACACAGATAAACCTCCAAGTGCTTCAACGACCCTCTAAAAGGATGCAAATGTCCAACTGTCTGCAAGGAATATAAATCCTTCCTTTCCCCACCCTCCAGTCAAAGCTGAAGAAGCTTCTTGGATGAGAAGTGAAACATCCTCAAAAGTCCAGTTGCCTCCTGAAAAAGCACCTTTGGGACAACCATGACCTGGATGACTGAGAATCTCTACAGACTTTTCACTGAGAGGAAAAACCATTATTTCAAGCACAGATCAAAAGAGCAGGAAAGGATTTGTCAACATGATCGTAAGCAGAGATGGGTTTCAGCAGGTTCTGACCAGTTCTGGAGAACCGGTAGCAGAAATTTTGAGTAGTTTGGAGAACTGGTAGTAAAAATTCTGACTGGCCCCGCTCCCATCTATTCTGCCTCCCACGTCCCAGCTATTTGGGAGGAAATGGGGATTTTGTAGTAACCTTCCCCCGGAATGGGGTGGGAATGGAGATTTTACAGTATCCTTCCCCTGCCATACCTACCAAGCCACGCCCACCAAGCCATGTCACGCCCACCAAGTCATGTCACGCCCACCAAGCCACACCCACAGAACTGGTAGTAAAAATATTTGAGACCCATCACTGATCGTATGGATTGTTTTTCCATGGGGAAATAAGAAGGGCTGGTTAAGGGCAGGTGAGTATGATGGGAGAACCCTGTTACGCTCATAATGTTTCTGTGAAGGCTCCCAGGTGTTGTGCAGTGCGGGTCTGAAGAAAGAAGAGAATGTGAGAGAATTGACAAAGATTGGAAGCGGGACTCCCTCCCACCACGTCTACGCTGAAAGACCAGGTCACAAATCGGCCACACAAGGACAAAATCAAATCAATACGCTGTTGCGGGACAGAATTGCTATCAGGCAGTGCCTTCATTACAATATATCCTATTCTATATTCACACACTGGCTTCCTAGTACGGTTGTACAAAGAACAGCAAATTTGGACTGACGGCAACTTGGTTTTCCGTGCTTTAAATAAACTCCTTTCACTTTTTTTTTTTGGTCTTTGTTGTTGTTTTTCAAGGTTTGAATTGGCTCCCCATTCCCTGTAATGGAAAAATCTGCAAATAACTCTAAGGATTCTCTTTATCTTTCCTTTCTTCCCCGCTTCTCCCCATTATTATTACGGGTTTTTTTTGGCAAAACTAAATCAATTTAGCAGGCACTGTATGTATCCTTTCTGGATTGAATGCAGCTATATTTTTAGACCAATAGGCACAGCTGCTATTTTGTGAGGTCTTTGTGGAGAGGTTTTTAAGGGGAGTTGGAGTTCGTCCATCTTTTGTGGATAACTTGGAGGAATACAACTAATTCTCCCAATACAAGCCCAGATAAGTTCCCTGAAGCATTTCAGGAAGCAGGTGTTACCAGCGACAAGGAAAAAAAACACCACACATTTGCTTTTTCACTCCTCCCTTCACTCACTCCCAGCTGAGTTTACGTGCCAGTTTTGGAGTTCTGCTCTCAACTGGTGCGTCTCATGAACTTGACATGTCAGAAAGCTGAGCGTTTTCTTGACTAATGAAGGAGAATATTTGTATTTCAGGGCTGAAATGAAGTGTCCTTGGTGCTCTCCGAGCTTGGTTGGTTGTTCTCTGAGCTTATAAACAACCAAGCTCAGGGAGCACCATGGATCCTTCACTTTCATGATTGAAAATTCTGCAAAGAGGATTCGGAGCTCTTCCAGCTTCTCAGTCGCAGTTCCATCAGAAGCTCCATTTCGCAGCCCAGACAAAGAAGGTGTTGGAATTCATTGTTGGAATGAATTTCTGTGAAACAACTACAGTAGTATTCAGCCAGTAGATGGCAGTGTTTACAAGTTTGGACCTATGGTAGACATCTACTCTATGCTCTTTTGTTGGAAGTAGAGTTTCCTGTTACAGTAAAATAGTTGAGCAGTAAAGCACATGGTGACTGTAGTCTTTGTTTGCTCTGTGGTGCTATATATAAACAGAATTTAGGTTAGATACGACTGATATTCGGCTGGTACGAAGTGCCAGGGCATTAGATTCTTTTTTTTTCTTTTCACAAAAATTCAAAAATTGGTATGTAAGGGACAACATAAAGCTGTACATGGCACAAGGCCAGTTACCTATGGAGCAATTTATCCCCAACACATCTATCTTATCAGATCTAAGAGGTTGAAGATAGCCTGGGCCCCTTCTATTAATCCATGTTTTCTTGTGTGCTCCAAGAGTGGGTGGCCTTTATAATGGTGACCCTTGCTGATCCAAATGCCCTCACCCCAATTGGCCTTAATGACCTGACTTTTCCCCTGGTCATTCATGTTACTCAATGTTTTTGTTTGTTTTAGTGATGGAGACTGTGTCATATTTTAAAATGTTGGCACACTCTTTAGTATAAGACGGAGTAAGGAAAAACATGGTCAGGCTTTCAAGCAATGGTGGGTTCCTCCGGTTCCTCCTGGTTCCGCTGAGCCGGTAGCGGTGATGATATGACATCACCGAATCAGTTCTGCCCCCCCACCCCTCATTATTCTTACCTTTTATTTGGCCCCACCCCCAATCTATTGCTGCCTCCTGAGTCCCAGCTGATGGGCTATAAGGAAAAACTGTTTAAACTCTTGCCGCGGGGCTTCAAAGGGCCGCCCTACAGCTGATCAGTGGTAAAAGGCAGTTTGGTGGTAGATCAGTGCCTCCAAAAAAAATGAGTAGACCGGTGCCTGCAAAAATAAATAGGTAGACCAGTGCCTGCAAAAATAAATGGGTAGACCAGTGCCTGCAAAAATACATGAGTAGACCAGTGCCTGCAAAAATACATGAGTAGACTGGTACAGCTCTGCAAGCAGTTAAAAGCCTGGTAGACCAGTACCTCTGCTAAATCCTAAAGAATTGTCACATGACCATCAAGCCACGCCACAAAATAAGCTACGCCCACAGAACCGGTAGTAAAAAAAATTAGAACCCACCCGTGCTTTCAAGGTTTTGTTATTATACCCAAAGAAGAAGTGCCCATGATGTTTCTGACCTTGTCCACCTCCAAGGGATGATTTCCAACAGGCCTTCTCTCTCACCACTATCAGAACTGGCTGTGACACATGAATCAAAGAGACCAGTTGAGGCAGGGAAAAGTAGCTCCTTTTCAGAATGGGACAACTCACCATGGCCAACTTGCCATGGCCAACTCACTGCTCCCAAGTCACCATGGTCAACTAACTGTGGCCAGCTCGCCAAGGGCCAAACTGCCACACGACAACTCACCACAGCCAACTAGTTTCAGGACAACTGGCTGTGCAACTATTCGACCATTTCATTATTTAAAATAATTTTTAAAATATTTTAATTCTTGCCCTTCACGTTTTATTTTTGTCTCTCCTTTTGCATCCTTTCTTTACCGATTTGATCCCACCATTTCTTTCATATTAGGTAACTTTTGTCCCATGGCAACCTGGGCATGGTAAGTTGGCCATGGTGAGTTCCCTGGTCCCCCACTCAGTGCCCACATGATAGTAGTGTTCCAATATTTGAGGGGCTGCCATAGAGAGGAAGGGGTCAAGCTATTTTCCAAGGCACCCAAATGTCAGACAAGAAATAATGGATGGAAACTGATCAAGGAGAGATTCAACCTGGAAATAAGGAGAAATTTTCTGACGGTGAGAACAATCAACTAATGGAACAGAAGTTGACTTCGGAAGTTGTGGGAGCTTCATCACTGGAGGCTTTCAAGAAGAGACTGGACTGCCATCTGTCAAAAACAGTGTAGGTTCTCCTGCTTGGGTGGAGGGTTGGACTAGATGATCTACAAGGTCCCTTCCAACTTACAAGGACCCTTCCTGGGTCTTCGGAGAGGGGCGGCATATAAATTGAATAAATAAAATAAATAAATAAATAAATTAACTCTGTTAATCTGTAATCTGTAAACCATTTCAGATATTTTAACCAAAGACAATAAAGAAATACAAGAGATGACACGCAAATGTGAATCTGGGTACACAGGAAAACACATCTCAACTGTGTAGTAAGATTGCTATTTTGGAAAGAGTTGTCCTTGATTACCCAATGGAATCTCATAGCTGAATCTTCACGAAGCACACAAATTTCTCTGCAAATAATTTTTTTAAGTGTTTTTAAGTGTTTTGTTTATTGTTTTTAATTAATGGGGCCAAATTTATATATGTATATTTTAACTGTATTTTAATATTTGTATTTGATGTTTTTACTTGGCTGTTCACCGCCCTGAGTCCTCAGGGAGAAGGGCGGTATACAAATTCAAAATAAAATAAAAATAAAATAAAAAATAAAATAAGCCAAACCAAAGAAATATTGCTTTCCTTCAGTAGCACCTAAATCACACTGAGTTAAATGCATTGTCGTTTTGTTGCTCTAGCTTTAGGGGAATAGTCTGGGGTTGGGTTTTTTTTTCCTCCCTTATTGGTTGCCAGAGATAGAGGGGTATCTCTTTCCATCCAAACAGAAGAGGAATACATATGGCCTCGTGATCACCATCCCCGCAGTCCTTCATTCAGGGCATGGGAAAACTGAGTAAGACACATGGATTTTCTCCAAGAATGGATTTTAGGTCTCATGTATAATGTTAATATGTAAAATTTTGCTATTAAAGGAGGAAGTAGGAAAAATGCAACAGCTATGTGATTGGAAAGTTTAGTACTTACTGGAAGGGAAATTTCAAAACTGTTTCACTGGCAGGTATTAACCATTCTATATAAATGTATTCCTTTAAATTCTCTCCACAACACTATTTTCTCTGACAACAGATCTCCTCCTACTCCCTCTCCTCCTCTTCTTCCTCCTCCCCTTCCTCCCCCTCCTCTTCCCCTCCTCCTCCCCCTCCTCCTTCTCCCCCTCCTTCCCCTTCTCCTCCTCCCATCCCCTTCCTCTTCCTTCTCACCCTCCTTCTCCTCTTCCTCACCTTCCTCCTCCACATCTTTACCCTCCTCCTCCATCTCCTCCTCTTCCTTCCCTTTCTCCTCCTTCTCCCCTCCCCCTCTTCCTCCCCTCCCCGTCCCTTCTCACCCTCCTTCCCCTTCCCCTTCTCCTCCTCCCATCCCACTCCTCTTCCTTCTCACTGTCCTTCTCCTCCTCAATTTCCTTCTCCTCCCCTTTACCCTCCTCCTCCCTCTCCTCCTCTTCCTCCCCTTTCTCCTCCTTCTCCCCCTCCTCCCTCTCCCCCTCCCTCTCTACCTCTTCTTCCCCTTTCTCCTCCTCCCCCTCCTTTTCCCATCCCCCTCTTCCTTCTCACCCTCCTTCTCCTCCTCCTCACCTTCATCCTCCTCCTCCATCTCCATCTCCACCTCTTCCTCCCCTTTCTTCTCCTCCTTCTCTCCTTCCTCCTTCTCCCCTCCTCCTTCTCCTCACCTTCCTCCTCTTCCTCACCTTCCTCCTCCTCCTCACCTTCCTCCTCCTCCTCTTCACCTTCACCCTCCTCCTCCTCCTCCTCCTCCTCCTCCTCCTCCTCCTCCCTCTCCTCATCTTCATAATCATTATCTGGCATATATTATATCAGGGAGGTCGTTATAACTTCAAAGTCATCACAGTAAATACCATAAATGTTCCTGAATGGGGTGTACAAACAAACAAAAATAAACAAAGCAATTGTTGTAGGTATAGGATTTTCAATTTATTCAAAGCTGTATAACTCATACAAAATTGTGATTCAGTTAGTTTCATCTCACTGAAGAGAAATCCTGTATGAAATTAAATCTAAATAAAATTCCTCTTTCCCTAGACAACTGATACGACATGCCTCCTAAAACCATTTCCTTACAAGTATCAATTTACAAATTGCACCTTACATAAGCTACTATTCCGGGTGAACCCTTGTTTTGATTCTCTTCCTCTTAGCACACCGAGTGTGATTCTGAAAGTGCAGCTCTCCGATAAATACCGAAATAAATATATAAAGTTTCTAAACAGACAACCGAAAAATATTAAAGGTCAGAGCCTTCCAGCTTGCAAAGCTGACAGCAGGAGAGGAAAAGCAGAGATCTGACCTTTTTCTCTGCAACAAGAGGTAGGGCAGAGAAGCCTCAGGGAGACATTGAGTGGTGAGCCTGCAGCCTTGAAACAGCCCAGAAAGAAATGAGAAATAGTCAGTGGGTGATTTGGCCATCCCATGGGAGACATGGATAGAACAGGCCCTCTTACTTGTAACCTGCAAGTAAAGCAACAGCAGCTAGTGAACAGGCCATGCCTCCTTTCCAGTATACTCTGCTAGCGGTGCCAAACTGGAGATGGGAGGCTGGAGGAGGCTAAAAGGGAAAGAGAAAGGTTCCCCTCACACTTATGTGCTAGTCGTTCCCGACTCTAGGGGGCGGTGCTCATCTCAGTTTCAAAGCCGAAGAGCCAGCGCTGTCAGAAGACATCTCTGTGGTCATGTGGCTGGCATGTCTCAACGCCAAAGGTGCACGGAACACTGTTACCTTCCCACCAAAGATGGTCCCTATTTTTCTACGTGCATTTTTTACATACTTTCGAACTGCTAGGTTGGCAGAAGCTGGGACAAGTAATGGGAGCTCACCCCGTTACACCGCACTAGGGATTCGAACCGCCGATCTGCTGACCTTTCGATCGGCAAACTGAGCGTCTTAGCCACTGAGCCACCGCATCCCCCTAAGGTCACGGCTACGAAATGGCAATTATGAGAAGGGAAGGGGGAACCTTGTTTATTCATTTATTTACAAATAACTCAAGATAGTGAACATAACACCTTCCTCCTCCTATTTTGCCCATGACAACTATCTTCTGAGGTGAGTTGGACTGAGAGAGAGAGAGAGGGACTAATCCAAGATCACCCAACTGGCTTTCATGGCTAAGATGGGTCTTGAACTCATGGTCTCTTGCTTTCTAGTCTGGCGCTTTAACCACTAGACCAGGGGTCGGCAACCTTAAACACTCAAAGAGCCACAAAGGTCCTAACTGGAAGCCCCCATTCAATTCTGGAGCTGACCGAAAGTCCAGTTCCCCCATCATAGTCTCCTCCTAGCGCAGCATCCTTTTTCCTCTACCTGTCCTAACCGAAAGCCCTATCAATTTGTGGAGCCGACCAGCAATAGGGAGCTGCAGCAGAAGGATGAAAGAGCCACATGCGGCTCCAGAGCCACAGGTTGCTGACCCCTGCACTAGACCAAACTAGCTCTTTCCTCTCAGTTCATGGAAGGGCATCTCCTCATCCACTCTCCTCTTTCAGTCTTATATTCAATGATTGATTCAGCCTTAGCCCCTTTTTTGCAAGACTGAGAGAATGGTAGTTTGTGAGAGATGATAGGTACACTGTAGATACAGACACACACACACACACACACACACACACACACACACACACACACACATTCTCGGAACATGTGTTCCTTTTCCATGATGCAGTCTTCATCCTGCATGCCAGGAGATGCCCTACTGGAGCTCCCACAAGTTGTACAGTTACATTCATTCATGCTGTTTCCTTGTGCCCTGAAATAAGCAACACTTCACTTCACTTTATTTCTGAGTCTAGAGGAAAATTAACCACAGTCTGTCACCATGAGGCAACATACCTTTCGGCTAAAAATTTAAAAGCAACTTTGTTCTGTGGTTTATTACATGGCTGTCTGGGTTTCTGATACATGTTGTTTGGGGGTAATTTTAAACTTGTATGCCATACAATTCATTTAACGAGGAAGTTTTAGCTGTTGCGGTATGTTGACTCCAAGCTCCTCTCCATCGCCAAAGGAAAAACATAGCAGTTAAAAAGTGCAATTCTTGAGTGACATTTGTTTCAACTGCATCTATTGTCAGATCAATTGATAAGAGCCGCTTTCCACTAGAGCAAGGGTCGGCAACCTGCAGCTCTGGAGCCGCATGTGGCTCTTTCATCCCTCTGCTGCGGCTCCCTGTCACTCAAAATATGCGTCACAACTGCCAATGTGTGACACCCGCTGGCACGTGATCTATTGAGCTTTTTGACCCATCTTTTTTTCCGGAGTTCAAAATGTTTTTGTTGTATGCAGAAATAAAAATTTGTTTTCTCTGTAGCAGTTCATTGATTTCATAAATGCAACACATTATAGTTTTTTTTATACATAGGTAAAAAACAATATATGCAGTGTTATCTTCATTTTGGATGTCAAAAGGGTTTTGTGGCTCCTGGTGTTTTCTTTTCTGTGGTAAACGGGTCCAAATGGCTTTTTGAGTGTTTAAGGTTGCCGACCCCTGCACTAGAGAAAGGGGCCAACTACAACCTGGAACAGCACCTGCCCATAGGAATGCAGAAGCACCTGATGCAGTGGTGGAATTCAACCGGTTCGGATTGGTTCAAGCGAACCGGTTGTTAAATGACTCCCTTATCAAATCTGCTATCAAAGTGAATCCTGGGCTCTGCGCTGCACTGCAATGGAGAAACAGGCAATGGAGCGGCCGATGCGAGAGATAGAGAAGACCCCTTTCCCTGTTTCTTCTCCCTGCTCCTCCTCCTTCCCTCATGCTGGCTGCTCCATTGCCCATTGCTCCATTGCAGCGCAGTGCCCAGGATTCACTTTGATAGCGGATTTGATAGGGGGGGTCATTTAACAACCGGTTTGCCCAGGGTCAGGTTGGCCATCGCGGGAGGCTCGTCCCGCATGTGCGGTGGAGCTGGAGGACGGGGATGGGCCACACCTCCCACAACAGGCAACCTGTCCCTGGGCAAACCGGTTGTTAAATTATTTGAATCCCACCACTGACCTGATGATAAGTGTGAAAAAGAGGTCAACCAGGAGCTACTACAACGTCAAGTGCCTCTGTGTTCCTACAAGAAGAGGCTGACATCAGTACTCCTAAGAGTAGCAAGTCTCAGTGTTGTTTTCCATCCTCCATCTGTCTGTCCCAAGCCTGGTGTTCTGTCTCCCTCCAAATTCCTTCTGGTGTGCTCAGTATTCAGCAAAAGGCTCTGCACATCTGCTGCGACAAGAAACAAGCTTAATTACTCCTGGGATTTTAGCCCATCTGTAGAACACGATGAGCGCTTGCTATCCTCCTTTTTTTTTTCTTCTTCCAAGGGATATTCATTAATCCCATCAATGGCATTGGAAAGATGTAGAACAGAGGCCTAGAGTAATTACAAAGAGCTTGGTTCAATAGAAGAGCACAGGAAGATAATGATGGCTGATTGTATCCCCATCATCGTCATCGCATTGAGGAGCCGAAGGCTGCTTGCAAATGACAGCTGGCTGATGAATCTGGTGTGAAAAAAGAAGTAGGAAAACTGAACACCCAGAGAAAAGAGTTCTGTGGGCAGCAGTATCTCACTTCCTGGATCCCTCAGCGTGTTCAGGAAGAAGATGAAGCAAAATAATTTCAGAAACAGAGAGAGAGACAGAGACAGAGAGAGAACACACTGATGATGTTACCTAGTTTGGGTAATGAAACATCTGCAAGAAAACAACCAAGCTCAGAGAAGACCAAGGACCTCTCATTTCAAACCTGAGCCACAAATCCTTTCCTTTATCAGTATACATACACACGAGCGGCGTGATAGCCTAGTGGTGAAGATCCTTGCCTCCCATTCAGAAGGTTGATAGTTCAATCCTAGGTAGTGGCAATTGTTTCTCTGTCAGGGCACAAAGAGAAAATATCTGCTGCGTACTCCACATGGGCATCAGGAAGGGCATCCGGCCAGTAAATGCTCAGATCCATCCAGTCAATCCAACCCCACCTGAATTAAAGGAACTAAAGGAATTAAAGGTTGTAAAAACAAAACAAAACAAAACAAAAAAATCAGTTTACATACATACACTCCAATGGACTTCATCAGGAATTAATTCTTAAGAAAACATAGATTCAATCTGCAGGCATTCCCACACTATGACTGCTAAAACTCTGATAAATAAGCTGTTTATTATTTTTTATTTTTTTTTCAAAAGTTTTTTATTTATAAATACAGACTAAACAAAACATTAAAACATACAAAACATATAAACATATAGACATAAATTTACATACACGTCCAGTTTATCGCAACTGTAATATATATTCTCATTCGTATGTTTATTATTTTTTAAATGCACATCAGGGTCAATAGACCAAACAATTAAAATCTATTCAACAACTGGATAGTCTTAATGAATGACTGTTTGTGTTGTTTTTAAGGAATTCTTGACACATTGTTAAGAATTCCCAGTTCTGCGTCATATACATTCAGTCTTCACAACTATTCATTTTCCGCAGGAAAAAAAAAATAGAATTTCATTTAAAAATGAATTGAAGGTATAAGAACCAAATGAACTAATATTGTCTGTTCCCGATGAATAAACACACATCTAGAGAGAGAGAAAAGAGCGTTTAAAAAGCGTAATCAATTTATCCAATTTTCCCATTAGATGTTCCTCACTCTAAAATCAGTTTCGGGATTCTGTTGTTTACGGTTAGTCTTATAATAAGCACATGAATTATACTTTGAGAACGTAAAAAAAATAAACAAGAAAAGACAAGCATTTCCAGGTAGATAGGTTTATAGGAATTACACCAGGCAAGGCTAGTGGTTGAAAAACCCCATCAATGGAAGTTTTTAAGAAGAGATTGGACAACCATTTGTCTGAAATGATATAGGGCAGGACAGGGGTGAAATGCTCCCGGTTTTGACCGGATCAGGCGATCCGGTAGCGACCATGGTGGGTGGTTCGGAGAACTGGTAGTGATGGCCAGGGGTGAGTTCTAAATTTTTTTACTACCGGTTCTGTGGGTGTGGCTTATTTTGTGGGCGTGGCTTGATGGTCATGTGACAATTATTTAGGATTTAGCAGAGGTATCGGTCTACTAGGCTTTTAACTGCTTGCAGAGCTGTACCAGTCTACCCATTTGTTTTTGCAGGCACTGATCTACTCATGTATTTTTGCAGGCACCGGTCTACCCATTTGTTTTCTTTTAACACTGATCAGCTGTAGGGCGGCCCTTTGAAGCCCCGCAGCAAGAGTTTAAACAGTTTTTCTCCCTCTAGCCATCAGCTGGGACTCAGGAGGCAGCAATAGATTGGGGGTGGGGCCAAATAAAAGGTAAGAATAACGCAGGGAGTGGGGGTGCACGGGGAGGTGGGGGCGCGGGGGGCAGAGGGGCAGAACGGGTTCGGTGATATCATATCATCACCGCTATCGGCTCGGGAGAACCGGGCCGAACCGGGCCGAACTGGGGGGAACCCACCACTGGTGATGGCGGAGCAAAGCTCCGCCCACCCACCTGGGTGTCATTACTTCCTGGTTTTAACCAGGAAGTAATGGTTTTTTTACCCTCCATGCATGCGCAGAAGGTCTGCGTGCACATGTGACACACACATGCGTGCACTTCTGAACCAGTAAGAAAGATAAGTAGATTTCACCCCTGGGGCAGGGGTGTCGAACTAAAGGCCCGGGGGCCGGCCCTGATCTGAGGGGTGCTTAGATCTATCCAGTGGTGAAATCTGAACCGGTTTGCCACCAGTTTGCTGGCCGCGTATGCGCGCTGCATGCCAAGCACACACTGCACATGCATGCGTAGAATGCACCAAACACGCGCTTCATGTGGAGAAAGGAGGCTTGGGAAGGCAAGTATAACAGCGAGGGGTTATACTTCGATTTAGATTCACTAGAAAGCAGGATTTCTAGTGATTTTAAATTGCGCGGCACAGCTGATCGTCGGAAATACCAGTTTGGACAAACTGGTAGCTTTTTTTTACTACCAGTTCGCCTGAACCGGTATTTTTTATCACTACTGGTTTGCATGAACTGGTGCGAACCGGTAGCATTTCACCACTGGATCTGGCCCGCGAGGCCACCCTGGAAACAGTGAAGGACTGGCCCGTGGTGCCTCTGCCAGCAAAAACAGAGCTCGGAAGGGCTGCTGGCAAAGGGCTGCAGGAGGCCATCACAGCTGAAAACGGAGTTCAGGAGCCCATTTTCACTGACAGAGTGCTTGGGTCACCACAAGCGCCCCCCGACACAAGTGATATTGAGCTGGCCATGCCCCCCTGTCTCCCCCAAGGTCAAACATAACTCTGATGCAACCCTCAATGAAATCAAGTTTGACACCGCTGGTATAGGGTTTCCTGCTTGGTTGGACTAAAAGACGTCCAAGGACCGTTTCAACTCTGTTGTTATGTTATTCCTGGGCTTGATTTCCCCTTCCCTTTAATGCTTTCAGGTCACCTACCAAAGACATGGGGTGCTTGGCTGTTCCCACTTGCTGAGAGTGAGCCCTGCCTTAACCACGCTGAGTATTTTTGCCAATCTCATGTGGGATGGCAGAGAGCCAGGAAATTAAAGTGATGTCCAGCCTTGGTGAGACTTTTCTGTCTCTCCGGGCTTTCTAAATGGAATATCAGGACTTTAAATCATGCTTAGGGAGTGAGAAGAAAACAGATCCACCAGCTGGGAAGCAGGTGGCCTGTCAAATCAAAAGGACTGTAAGCAACTCAAAGCAAGCCTCTTTCCTTTGGTGAGCCTGAAACAGGCTTCAAGGCAAACCTTCAAACAAGATAATCAATCATCCAGGTAGAGTTGTCTGGGAGTTGAATCGTGGCAATTGGATCTTTCTTCTTCTTCTTCTTCTTCTTCTTCTTCTTCTTCTTCTTCTTCTTTCTTCTTCTTCTTCTTCTTTTTTCTTCTTCTTCTTCTTCTTCTTCTTCTTCTTCTTTCTTTTCTTCTCTTTCTTCTCTCTTCCTCCTCCTCCTCTCCTCCTCTTTCTCTTCGCCTTCTCCTTCTCCTTCTTCTTCTTCTCCCTCTCCCCCTTCTCCTCCTCCTCTCTCCTCTTCTTCTTCTTGTTGTTCTTCTTCCTCTTCTCCTTCTCGTTCTTCTCTTTGGCTGTTCTGATCTGCTTCTTCTGTTTTTCTGCTTCTGCTTCTTCCTTCTCTCTTCCTCCTCCTCTCCTTCCTTCCTTTCTTCCTTCCTTCTTTCCTTCCTTCCTTCCTTCCTTCCTTCCTTCCTTCCTCCCCCCTCTCCCCCTTCCTTCCTCATGATAGGTTTGCCGCAGCAAGTTGGCTGTGGCAAGTTGTCCCATTCCATGTTTGGAGTTCCTCCCAGCCATGGTGAGTTCAAGACATGTTAGTCATGAAAACCGATTCTATCCTTGCTATTATTGAGTCAGCTACCTGAGAATGGGGACCATCATTTAAGTCAGTGTTCAAAGACTGAGAACTATTTTGAAATTAAGAAAAAGACCTCTGCCTGTCTAATAGGCAAATATAATATCTTTACATTCTGTGCTGTCAAAATAAGATCTTCGTGGGTTGCAATATAATGTGATGTCTCTCTGTGTGTGTGTTCAGAATGACTTTTGATCCCAGAAGAATACCATTGTCATTTTCTGACAAGAAGAGAAGTGTTCCCCCCACTTCCCAAATAATGAGCAATGAATCAGATTCACTGAGCAGAAGGCAAGACATGGTGTGAGTAGGCACTATGGCCAATCACTTCATACAAGACTGCAGAAAGCTGGGAGGCCTTGGAAGGTTAGGCTAAACGGACTCCCAGCATTGATCTTGAAGCACTTCTTGCCTGGTTAATTTGACTCTTTCTTAATACTTAAGCTGATTTTATGTCTTCCTTCCCTGCCCAAACCCTTATTTCAATTTTGACCCTCCCCCTCCCTTCCCTCCCTTCTCCTCCCCTCCCCTTCCACTCCTTTCCCCTTTCCACTTCCCTTTATAGCCCCTCTCCTCTCCCTCCCCTCTCTTCTCCTGTCCTCTCCTCCCCCTCCCTTCTCTCCCCTCCCTTCCTCTCCTCTCCTCTCCTTTACTCTTCTCTGTTCCTCTCCCCTTCCCCTCCTCCCCTCTCCTGTCCTCCCCTCCCTTTCCCTTCCCCTTCCCGTTCTCTTCCCTTCCCTTCCCTTTGTAGTCCTTCTCCTCTCCTCTCCCCTCTCCCCGTCTTCTCTTCTCTTCTCCTCCCTGTCCCCATCCCCATCCCCCTCTCCCCTCCCCTTCTCCCTTCTCTTCTTTCTCTTCTCTTCTCTTCTCTTCTCTTCTCTTCTCTTCTCTTCTCTTCTCTTCTCTTTTCTCTCTTCTCCTCTCCTCTCCTCTCCTTTATTCTTCTGTTCCTCTCCCCTCCCCTCCCCTCTCCTGTCCTCCTTTCCCTTTCCCTTTCTCCTTCCCTTCTCTTCCCTTCCCTTTGTAGTCCTTCTCCTCTCTCCTCCCCTCTCCCCTGTCTTCTCTTCTTCTCCCCGTCCCCATCCCCGTCCCCCTCTCCCCTCCTTCTTCTTCTCTTCTCTTCTCTCTCTTCTCTTCTCTTCTCTTCTCTTCTCTTCTCTTCTCTTCTCTTCTCTTCTCCTTTATTCTTCTCTGCTCCTCTTCTCTTCTCCTCCCCTTCCCTCTCCTCTCCTCCCTTCCAATTTGTTTTTGCTGAAAAGCGGAAGTGAAGGCACAAGGAACCTAGTTTTGTGCTTTTGTGTGTGAGAATGTATTGTTTATGGCAGACAGGACCGTTGGCATATGCAGATGGATAATTTCAAGCAGGTTACATTATTTTACAGGCCATTATTTTTCCACCAACGGTTATTTCTTCAGTAATACTAACTGGTATTTTTGCCTTAACTCTGCTCTTGTTTGGAAGACGGTGTCGTCTTTGTGGGATTTTCCTGGAAAAATCCCACAAAGAATGATTTCACCTGGAGCCGCCTCCTTTTACCAGCAAGACAGGGAAGATGGTCAGAGGTCTTGTTCATCTACATCTATTTTCACCTTCTTTGCAATGTGCAGTCATCTTCCATCTAGAGTTGCCTTCATTTTAGGAAATGGGAAATACTACCACTTATGGAACTCTGCACTCTGATTTATTGTCTTAGGTGGTAAGCCAGAGTCCAATAAGACTGATCTTGCTGAGGGTCTTCAAAGGACATCTGTGAGATTTCCCCATCCTAGGATAAAGTCTGAAAAAAACAACAACACCCACTGCTTTTAAATTATCTTGGTAGACTCAGACCCAGTTGCTCTGTTTAGTTCTGTTTATATCTTAATGCTTCCTCTCTTCATCCTTTAGAGTGAGGGAATAAACACACTTTGAACACATTGTTCCATAAATTATGTTCTTGTTAAAGTTTACGAAGATTGTTTATAGCCTTTGTGAAGAAGAAATGGAAAATTCTCTCTTGATATCAGCTCCTACATCTATCAACATAATAACAGATGTGCTGTTTTAATGATCTGTTGGTATTCTGAAATGAGAACGATGACCTTTGTGTTAATTAGTCGATATGTGGAGCCTACTGAGAAGAAAAATGTAAAACCAAATAGGACCTTAGATTACATTTTCACCTAAGTCTAAAATGGAAGGTAACAATTTGATTTGAATCATGACTATAGTATCTAATGAACATTCTTTTTATGTGTCTTAGCACCTTCCTTCTCCGAGGACAATAAATAGAAAAAAGAAAAGAGACTTATTTTCCTGGGCTCCAAGATCACCGCAGATGGGGACTACAACCAAGAAATTAAAAAACACTTGCTCCTGGGGAGGAAAGCTATGGCAAATCTAGACAGCATACTAAAAAGCAGAGACATCACCCTGCCAACAAAAGTGTGTATAATCAAGGCTATGGTTTTCCCAGTTGCAATGTATGGCTGTGAAAGTTGGACCATAAGGAAGACTGAGTGTCAAAGAATTGAGGCCTTTGAACTATGTTGCTGGAGAAGATTCTTGGAGTCCCTTGGACTGCAAGGCGATCAAACCGGTCAGTCCTGGAGGAGATCAACCCTGACTGCTCTTTAGAAGGCCAGATCCTGAAGATGAAACTCAAATACTTTGGCCACCTAATGAGAAGGAAGGACTCACTGGAGAAGAGCCTAATGCTGGGAACAATTGAGGGCAAAAGAAGAAGGGGACAGCAGAGAATGAAGTGGCTGGATGGAGTCACTGAAGCAGTCGGCGTGAGCTTAAATGCACGCCATTTAAGGGATGGTAGAGGACAGGAAGGCCTGGAGGAAAGTTGTCCATGGGGTCACGATGAGTCGGACATGACTTTGCAACTAACAACAACAAGCATCTTCCTTCTCCAACGACAATGAATAGAAAAAAGAAAAGAGAATTATTGTTCCCTGGGAATCAGAATAGCAATAGCAATAATAGCACTTAGACTTCTATACCACTTCAGTGTTTTACAGCACTCTCTAAGCAGTTTACAGGGTCAGCATATTGCCCCCCCCCCAACACTCTGGGTCCTCATTTTACCCATCTCGGAAGGATGGAAAGCTGGGTCAACCTTGAGCTGGTGAGACTTGAACTGCCAAACTGCTGGCAGCCAGCAGTTAGCAGAAATAGCCTGCAGTGCTGCATTCTAACCACTGCGCCACCACGGCTCATATAACAGAATATCAGAGTTGGAAGGGACCTTGGAGGTCTTCTAGTCCAACCCCCTGCTCAAGCAGGAGACCCTACACCTGTTGTGGCTCCGTTACCTGAGCCTGTGTCATCGGCAGGAGAGGACTCCGAGAGTGAAGGAGAGGAGTTGGCAAGGCCTCCCTCTCCAGGACCCTCCTCTCTGGCAATGCCTTCGGTGTCCGCCGAAGGGCAAGAGATAGGGCCGGGGCCAAGCATGTCCACGCAGCCACAGGTGGACAGTGATGAGAGTAATGAGTCTTGGCTGGATCCTCGACAGCATCGCAGAGATAAGTGCGCGCAACAGAAGAAAGGGCGTGCCCGAGATTAGGCTGAGTCACTGGACCACACCCCACAGAGTATAAAAGGGAGCGTGGTGGCCAGTCAAGCCTTGTGACAAACAAAGCTGAAAGCTTCCACGCCATTCTGCATTGCCGGACTTTTGCTATAGTTTTGCTGGATTATACTTGGACTTAAGTTACTCTGTAATTATTGAACATTTTTACTTTGATGTACCAGAAGTGGAGAGAAGTTATCTCTTCCCTTCATGAGTAATAAACTCTTGGCAGGTAGCCACTAGGTTGCTGCCAAGTTCCGTTATCATAAGGAAAAGGATTTTGTCGGCTGGTTTGGTTTTTAACTCTTGGACGTCTGTTGGTGTGTGTGCGTGCGTATGGGACGGGATATAGAACAACACCATTACAGACAAGTGTTGTCCAGTTTCTTCTTAAATACCTCCAGTGATGGAGCACCCACAACTTCTGAAGGCAAACAGTTCCACTGGTTAATTGTTCTCACTGTTAGGAAATTTCTCCTAAATTCTAGGCTGCTTCTCTCCCTGATTAGATTCCATCCATTGTTTCTTACAATTGTTCTGACCCCTGAGGACGTGGACAGGATTCTGGGTAGACTGAACGCGACCACTTGTTTATTGGACCCGTGTCCCTCCTGGTTAGTGCTGCTTCTCGGGAGGTGACACGAGGCTGGTTCCAGGGGATTATAAATGCTTCGCTGGGTGAGGGTGTCTTTCCTGCCGCCTTGAAAGAGGCGGTGGTGAGGCCTCTCCTCAAGAAGCCTTCCCTGGACCGGCAATGTTGGTAAATTATCGTGTCTCCAACCTTCGTTTTGTGGCAAAGGTTGTTGAGAGTGTGGTTGCGCAACAGCTTCCCAGCACCTGGATGAAACGACGTATCTGGATCCGTTCCAGTCGGGCTTCAGGCCCGGGTACAGCACGGAAACGGCATTGGTCGCATTGGTTGATGATCTCTGGAGGGCTCGGGACAGGGGGTGCTCCTCTGTCCTGGTCCTGTTAGATCTCTCAGCGGCTTTTGATACCATCGACCATGGTATCATGCTGCACCGGTTGGAAGAGTTAGGGGTGGGAGGCACTGTGTTGCGGTGGTTCTCCTCCTTTCTCTCTGACCGGTCGCAGTCCGTGTTGACAGGGGGACAGAGGTCGACCCCGAGGCCCCTCATATGTGGGGTGCCGCAAGGGTCGGTCCTCTCACCTCTCCTGTTCAACATTTATGTGAAGCCGCTGGGCGAGATCATCCGTGGTTTCGGGGTGGAGTACCATCAGTACGCTGATGACACTCAGCTGTACATCTCCACCCCGGATCACCCCAACGATGCCCTTGAAGTGATGTCCCGGTGCCTGGAGCCGTACGGATCTGGATGGGGAGGAACAGGCTCAGGCTCAACCCATCCAAGACTGAGTGGCTGTGGTTTCCGACGTCCCGATATAGCCAGTTGACGCCATCACTGACTATTGGGGGCGAATCATTGGCCCCCACGGAGAGGGCTCGCAACTTGGGCGTCCTCCTGGATTCACGGCTGTCTTTAGAAGAGCACTTGACGGCCGTGACCGGGGGATTTTTTATCAGGTCCGCCTGATTCGCCAGTTGCGTCCCTTTCTGGATCGGGACTCGTTACGCACGGTCACTCATGCCCTCGTCACCTCCCGCCTGGACTATTGTAATGCTCTCTATATGGGGCTCCCCTTGAGGAGCACCCGGAGGCTCCAACTGGCGCAGAGTGCGGCCGCGCGGGTGGTAATGGGAGCGACATGGCACTCCCATGTAACACCTCTCCTGCGCGAGCTGCACTGGCTCCGGTGGTCTTCCGGGTGCGCTTCAAGGTTTTGGTTACCACCTTTAAAGCGCTCCATGGCTTAGGGCCTGGTTATTTACGGGACCGCCTACTACCACCAATAGCCTCCCACCGGCCAGTACGCTCTCATAGAGAGGGACTCCTCCGGGTGCCGTCAGCCAAACAGTGTCGACTGGCGGCCCCTAGGGGGAGACCCTTCTCTGTGGGGGCACCTACCATCTGGAATGAGCTCCCCCGGAGATACGGAGGATCCCGGATCTGCGTTCCTTCCGCCGTGCTGTGAAGACCTTTTTATTCCATCAAGCGGGCTTGGCCTGATCTTTCCCTTTTTAAAATATGTAAATTTTAATCTGTTTTTAAATTATGGGGTATTTTAATTTGTCTGGGCCAAAAAGTTTAATTTGATTTTATCGGGTTTTTAAATTTTGTGTATTTATGTATTTTATTGTTGGCTGTTCACCGCCCTGAGTCCTTCGGGAGTAGGGCGGTATACAAATCAAATAAAACCTAAACCTAAAAACCTTATCTTTCCTTCAGGTGCTTTGTCCCCTCTTCTTTATGGCAAACCCTCAAATATTGGAACACTGCTATAATCTTAGCAAGAAGCCAGGGGAGCAAGAAACATTCATGGGAAAGGGTGTAAAACATCTTCTCCTAACTGGCACCTTCCCATCACAAAGACATGAAGAAGTGAAATATGACTCCCTGCCTGTCACATAAACAACAGAAGAGCATCTATCCTTAAAGAAAGAGAAATCGTCACGATTCAGACGAGGTAAAATCTTCTTGAAGTACGGAACGGCCTCTAAAGGGACTGAATCTTTTCAAGAAAAAAGTCAAAATAAATTCCTTATTCTATTTTATGTTATTATTTTTGAGGGGCCGTTTTTGTCAGATGTATCTGACAAAACGGGGAAGGATGACTAAGAGCAATTGCAAGGGAGCATTTGAGAAGATGGATTTTTTTTTTTTGTTTCTCCCCATTTGTGTGGATTCAAGAGACGATGATAGGCTCCACGGTTGACCGGTTGGTGGTCTTTGGGGATTACGGTTGATTGTTGTCTTTTGTAAACAAGGAGTTGGTGTGGACTTTCGGTTCCAAATGGAGCTTTAATGCCTTTGCCTTCTTAGCAGCTGCCTAAATTCTTTTTCAAAGCATTTCCTACCTACCCCAAGGCCTCCAACTTCCCTGTTGCCTGGCAACAGAGCCCAGAAATTCTCCATCGAAGCCCCACCCTCTGCAACGCCCATGGTTCACCCTGCAAGGAGGCCAGGGATGCCAATTCTGATGTGGCCAGGCCAAGACTGCCTCGTTTGGGGTCCAAATGCTCCTACTGTATTTGTGTGTCTGTATTGTATTTGCATTCCATTTGTCAACAAGTTACTGAGGCAACTGCTTTGAGATATGGGCTGTTTGTTTTAAGGGAGATGTTTTTATTGCAGTTATGCTCCTGGGCAATTTGGAAATGGGGAAAAAAAATGCCCCCGAATATTTAAACAAGGAAGTGAGGCAGATGTGCTGCTATCATTCTAGAAGCTAATGTTTAAAAACGTTAAAAATTAAATGCAACATGCATTTTTTTTTTGGAAGCAGAATTGTAGGGACCTGTTGTGTATAAAAGCCTGCATGGCTTGAGTAGGGATATTTGCACAGATGAGGGCCTCCAGGTTCAACGACTAGGCCTGTCAATCTTCTACATTCACACATTCCAGAGGTAACATATTGTGGAAAGCCCCCCCCCCACTCCATCCTAGAAGTATGAAATATTTTGGGAAATATTAAAAAAGGCAGAATATTTTATTTCCCTAAAGGAGAAATGGAGAAACATGCTCTTAAAGACAGAACGCAGGCCCCAAGTCTTTCTTAATAGCCCACAGCAGATGCCAGCACTTAAGAGATGAAGAGTTTATTGAAAGAGGAAGACAAGTATCTAGATAGCTCTATTCATAAGCAAAGCAAATACTGCAGGCAGAAATCCATTCCAGACAGGATATTTTGAAACTCCTTGCAGCAACGTTTGACAGCCAAGAGAGGCAGAATGGTAGAATTAGAAACCAGCCCCTCACCCAAGATCCAACAGATGACCAAAGTCATTAGCCACAATAGGAATTGCCCCACACCTTTTCTGAACACCACCCCTAGAATAACTCAAACTTCAAAGTCACAGAAACTTATAAAGATCCATCCACTCATTCAACCATTCATTCAGTTGACCAGAAATGCTGGTTCTGTTCCTCAATAAACAGAGTTCTTTCCAGTGGTGGGTTTCAAAATTTTTTGCTACCGTTTCAGTAGGCGTGGTTAGTGGGGGGCATGTGACTGAGTGGGTGTGGCCAACTTGACGTCACTCATGCCCATGCCCACTGAGTCACATGACACCCCCACCTAGCCATGCCCACAGGAAAAGGTAGGAAAATTTTTGGAATTTCCAACTATCTAGCCCCGTCCTCCCTTCACCAGTCGCCCCCGTTTCCCGTCCTTTAGCGGCCCCGCCCTAAAACCGCTTCCTCCCCACCACCACCTCTTTGTTCGGGCTGCTTACCTTCCGCGGCGGCTGTTCAGAGTGCGGAAGGCAAGCTGACCGGAGTTTTTAGTGGCCCCCAGGCAGCCGCCACTGCTGGAAAGCAGCTGGCAAAGAAGCCTCCCAGGCCGCGGAAAAGTACCAGAGGTTGCGGAAAAAGCTGCTGCCATTGCTGCCATATTCTTCGCACATGCACATCCCATTGGACTTGCAAGGCAATGGGATGTGCATGCGTGAAGAACATGGCAGTGATGAACATGGCAGGTGGGGCAAACGAGCGGTGGCCAGGGGACTGGTTCGGGGGCGTGGCCAGCCAGCCATTGCTACCTGTTCGGCAATTTTGGCCAAATTTCCACCAATGGTTCGTGCGAACCGGTGCAAACGGCTGAATACCACCTCTGGTCCTTTCCAATCAGCCTCCATGTTGTTTCCAGCGTCTTTCTCCCAGCTTGGAACTGAACCAGATGGATTTTTCCTTCCAACAATGTATAGTTATATATAAACAGCCAGATTTGATTTGAAATAGATTTCTAATTCACAGAGCTTTCTAATTGATTGTTGTTGTAGCAACAGTAATTCTTTTTCTCAGGTATATTTCAATTTGAGTAGCCGCAGAAAGAAAAGGCATAAAAATTCTCAATGATAGATGGTCATGGATTAGATCAAATTTTATAATAAGTCACCGGACCTGCTGATTTTGGTGAGTCTTGATGAGTATGGCTGAACTTGAACTATCTGCTCCTGGGGGATTCATTTTGAACTTGCTTGCCAAAAACATCTATACCCGTGATGGCTAATCTTTTTGCCGTCGCGTGCAAAAAGCAGGGGGAGTGCGGGGGAGTCACATGCGTGCGTGCCCACACTCAAAATTTGATGCCCCCCACATCCTGCCTCTCCATGGCCCACGGCGCTCCCCCACTTTTGGCATGCGACAGCAAAAAGGTTACCGGTGAGCCCGGTAGGCCTGTTTTTTTGCCCTCCCAGACTCCAGAGGCTTTCTTGGAGCCTGGGGAGGGTGAAAACGGCCTTCCCCACCCTTCTGGAGGTCAGAAACAGCCTGTTTCCTGACTTCCGGTGGGCCGGAAGGCCCAAAAATCAGCTGGCTGGCACACGCATATGCACTGGAGCTGAGCTAGGGCAATGCTCACGAGCCCACAGATATGACTCCGCGTGCCACCTGTGGCACGTGTGCCATAGGTTCGCCATCATGGACCTATACCCTTCGCATTATTACATCTTGGGATAGGAACATTATGCAGATTGCTGAAAAGTAGTGAAAGCAATAGGTAAAATAATCAAGGCAACAGATAAAGCTGCTGGGATGACCAGAAGAGATAAAATCAGCAATGAGACCATAAGAGAAAGAATTGGCATAGAACCAATCTTGAATTAGATACAAAAACAGCAAATAAAATGATTTTCTCACCTCGAGAAGATGTTGTGGGATTTCATACCTTGCAAGGCATATAAAAAAGTGAAGAAGGTCAAGGAACATGAGGCAGACCGAGAAGAAAATGGAGAGACAACATCAAAGACAAGAACATCAATTAACAATGGTAGAGGTTGCCAGAATAACAAGAACCAGAACTTTGTATTGTTGGAAGAAATGTCCATCTGGGTTCAGTTCCAAGTGGGGAGAAAGACATTGGAAACATGGAAGCTGTTTGGAAAGATGGTTTAATGGTGGACAGGACCACACGGTTTGAGATCCTGGGCAATTGAGCACATGGAAGAGAGAGAGACATATATTTATACCCTCTCTTGGACCACGTCTTAGAGCTTCCTGTTCCTGTGTAAGGGCAGGTATTCTGATTGGTTGTCAAACTCCCATGGGGCCATGCAGGAATCACTTTGTAGGTTGTCTTGAGTCCCAGGCATGGTTGAATCTCGCTGGGTGATGATGTAATGAAAAGGGTTGTGTTCTGAAAGAGTGTTGGGCAGTTTCTATTATGGCTTAATGGCTTTGTCCTGGTTTGGATCTTGAGTGAGAGCTAATCCTATCATGTCCTAAGGGTGAAAGTCTTTTGTCTTGTAGATAGGTTGGCACCAAAATATCTGCTGTGGGGCAGGGAGCTGAGGCTCTGAGTTTATGTCTTTAGAAACATGTTTATCCTTTAGGGAAAATATAAGATTCTGCCTTTTTAATATTTCCTAGAATATTTCATTCTTCTAGGAGAGGGGTGGGTGCTAACTTTCTACAGTATCTTCCTCAATACCTGAAGCGGTAAATGAGGAGGAGGAGGAGGAGGAAGGAGGAGGAGGAGGACAAAGAGGAGAAAGAGGAGGAGGAGGAGGAGATGATGATAAAAGCAGAAATCTAACTAATTCCGGTTTTGATCAATTACATTCACTAGGTTTCTCCATAGCTTTCTATCTTTGCAAACCATGTTTGCTTGCACTGTCAATTCATATAGTGTCCTTTGCTCTGTCAACTTCTCACTTCTTTCTGACAAACTCATCAATCCCACCCAACCAGTGGTGAAATCCAATTTTTTTTTTATTGCTGGTTCTGTGGACGTCGCTTGGTGGGCGTGATGTGGCTTGGTGGGCGTGTCTTGGTGGGCATGGCAGAAGAAGGATACTGCAAAATCTCCATTCTCACCCCATTCCAGGGACAGGATACTGCAAAATCTCCATTCCCACCCCACTCCAGGGGAAAATACTGCAAAATCTCCATTCCCTCCCACTCCTGGGGAAAAGATATTGTGAAATTTCTATTCCTACCCCACTCTGGGGCCAGCCAGAGGTGGTATTAGCCGGTTCTCTGAACTACTCAAAATTTCCGCTACTGGTTCTCCAGAACCTGTCAGAACCTGCTGGATTTCACCCCTGCACCCAACCCCACCTGTTTTTGGTATTCCCATGCCTCAGAAACCCGTTCCTTTATTTATTGTAAGTATGATTGGTTTCAACAGAATGTAATCAGGACCACTGTTGGTATCAGTGGCCATAGAGACATCCAGGTTCTGTTCCACCCTACATGGAATAAGGACCAGCCCCATCAAAGTCTGAACTTGCATTTATAATTCAGAGACAATTAGCTTAGTGACAACATTGTTCAGAAGATTACTAAAAATAACCATTGCTAATGTTCTACAGAACGTTACTATAATAAAATCACCAGTAGGTTGCCCATTGGATTCTTACACATTTTTCACCTCTGTCCTTTTTAAAACCTCGCTGGCGTGTTTTAGACATTTAAAATAATAATCTTGTTTCCTATGAACACACACTGTTAAATGTCCCCAACTGCTGTGCATTTTTCTTTCATTGTGATTTATATAGAAGTATTGTTCTCTTATTATGTAACTTGCTTCCAACTCATTAAAATTCCCCAAATAAGGACAAATGATGTTGTTTGGGAATAAATTACCAGGATGAGCTACGTGGCTGGATTGTGCTCACGGTTTTTCCAAAACTATTAGCATATTTTCTCTTCAGATATATAATCTTTCTTTGAACAAAGAATACAGATGTTTCCCCGTCTTTTCCGATTAGATAATAAATATTCACAGTCATTACAATTCCTCTCTGCTGTAACAGATGGTATTTTAATAACTAGCAATTCTTCTGCCTTTAAAAGGTAAACTTTTTTTTAAAAAAGGAAGAGGAAAGGACTTACAAAAGGCCCAGTTGGTGGATATATTCTTATATTCAGGTTAAACCCAGAGAGGCTTAGCTACAATTCACATAAATAGCTATCTGCTGAAATGCCTTCATATTTTTTTTAAAAAAACCCTACTGTGTATTTCTGCTTCTTACACTCAACCAGTTTAATTTTAGTTAATTTAAGGAGGAGGTGAGATTAGCATAATGAAAGGTAGGAGTTGATCCCTTGTCCTAGCAAAACGAATTAGTAACTTCAAGAATTACAGAGAAAGACCCATTATTTCTCTACTATTCCTTTCCTTTTAGAAAATGCCTGTCACTCATCTCTTTAACATGTGGCAAGTTAGCTCTTTTGTAGCTATGGACCGGTGGTGAAATCCATTTTTTTTTTTACTACCGGTTCTGTGAACGTGGTGTGGCTTGGTGGGCATGGTAGGGGAAAGATACTGCAAAATCTCCATTCCCTCCACACTCCTGGGGGAAGAATATTGCAACATCTCCATTCCATCCCACTCTGGAGGTATTTGCCGGTTCTCTGAACTACTCAAAATTTCCGCTACCGGTTCTCCAGAACCTGTCAGAACCTGCTGGATTTCACCCCTGCTATGGACTCTCTGTGTGTGTGTGTGTGTGTTGTGTGTGTGAGAGTGAGTGTGAGAGAGACAGAGACAGAGAGGAGAGAGAGGAGAGAGAGAGAGAGGAGAGAGAGAGAGAGAGAGAGAGAGAGAGAGAGAGGGAATAAACGAGCATTCTGTAAATGACTATAGAGTCATAACAGCTGCAGCCAATAATATGAACATGAAGTACAAATGGTATCAAATGCTGTTTCTGGAGTATCTAATCCCACCATATGATTGACTTAATAATCTGATATAGGAGAGGCTGACACATCTTCAAAGATGAAGTTTTGGTCTTTGAAAGATGCTCCAGGCCAGAAGTGGGTATCAGCAGATTCTGACCAGTTCTGGAGAACTGGTAGCAGAACTTTTGAGTAGTTCGGAGAACTGGGGTGTAATGTATTGAGTCTGCTCCAGGAGCCGGCCCCCTAGTGGGAGGAGAATTAACATTCTGTTTCATGATTGGTTAGCCGCTTGACAGCTGGTATATAAGGACTGTTAAACCGAGATTCATTTTTGTTGTGCCTGTCAGTTGAGAATGTTACCTGTGGATAGCAACTCGCCTCGGTGAGTGTAATCCCGTCGACCTGGTCAGTATGCGCCATGGTAAATACCAACTCTGACTGGTCCCGCCCCCATCTATTCTCTGCCTCCCGAATCCTAGCTGATCAGGAGGAAATGGGGATTTTGAAGTCACCTTCCCCTGGAGTGGGGTGGGAATGGAGATTTTACAGTATCCTTCCCGTGACACGGCCACCAAGCCATGCACACCAAGCCACGCCCACAGAACTGGTAGTAAATTTTTTTGAATCCCACCACTGTTCCAGGCCTGTGTAAATCTCATTTCTTTTCCTCTGAACACATGAAACAAAGAAGAGAGAGGACAGGATGGGACAGGACACGATAGGATAAGATGGGATAAATCGGACCGTGCCTCCACTGGCCCCAAACCATTTATGACTTTTACACAGCATTTCTGTTCTGCTTCCATATATATGTCGAGGCATGTTTAAATATAATTAATTCAAGAAGAGCCGTGGTGGTGCAGTGCTTAGAATGCAGCATTGTAGGCTGATTCTACCCACTGTCAGAAGTTCGATCCTGACTGGCTTAGCCTAAATATTATTTTTAAAATCCTAACATGCGGTTTTATTTCAAAATCATTTGTGTATCACAGATCCCTCAAACCAGTACCTTCTCTGTTGAATCAAAGCATCAGATATACCCAGGTCTTCAATATTTTGTTATAAGAGCCATGGTGGCGCAGTGGTTAGAAAGCTATCTTGCAGGCTAATTCTGCCGACTGCCAGCAGTTTGATTCTCAGCCGACTCAAGGTTGACTCAGCCTTCCATTCTGCTGAGGTTAGTAAAATGAGGCCTCAGATTGTTGGGGGCAATATGCAGATTCTGTAAACCAGTTAGAGAGGGCTGTAAAGCACTTTGAAGCGGTAGGTAAGTTTAAGTGCTATTGCTAATTTCACATAATAAATAACACTCTTTTTATGTTGTCAAAGAGAAGGATGCATGTAGATGTTTGCAGGCTCCCCATCTGAGGAAACCCTCTTGATTCTGTGCCCTGCCCTCGAAAGGGCAACCAGTTCCACTCATTTTCTGTGACTACAGTCAAAACGATATTCAGCTGCCCCATCTGCCCTCAGTATTCCTCAGTATTCAGCTGCCCCATCTGAGGGAACCTGCAATCCTCATGATTGGGCTGGCAGTGGAAGATTCAGCCTTCTCTTGCTACATGCGGAGACTAATGGCATTTTTAGGAATTAACAGAAAAACATCATCGTAGATCTGGTTCCAGCAAGCAAATGCCCTTCATGCAAAGATTCCCTTCCATCCAGATTGTAATCCAGACAATACTTCCTTCAAGAGTGGCGTAGTGACCTAGTGGTGAAGATTCTGGCCTCCCATTCGGAAGGTTGCGTGTTCAATCCTAAGTAGAGACAGATGTTTTTCTCCTAGGGAGAAAAGAAAAAAAATATCTGCTGTGAACTCCATGTAGGCATCAGGAAGGGCATCTGGCCAGTAAATGCTCAGCTCCATCCAGTTCCCTGACTCTACCCCGAATTAAGGGATTAGACAGTCGTAAAAAGGGAGTTTAAGTGGATCCTGCTACAGCATGGGAATAATGCTAGGAAGAAGAACATCATAAATCTGGTCCCAGTAAGCAAATGCCCTTCATGCAAAGATTCTCTTCCATCTATGTAACCCTAACTCATATATGTAATCTAGAAGGGACTTCCTTCAAGATTAGCACTGCTTCCACTTCTTGAGTGTAATAGAGGGAGCAAAAGAAATGGCAGGGTGCTTGATTTAACCAGAGATAAAGGCAGGGAGATCTGTTTTTCCATACTAATAATGCTATAATAATAATTGCAATTCTGATGGTCAATCTTCTCTTGTTTCAGGATCCATCCAAACACAAGTGATCCCATTCTGCAAGAGAAATACCCCAATTCATTGTGGACTTTAATCTGATCCCAGTTGCTCATTTTCAATCTCCACCTGCCGTTGGCCAAGGATGAGTTTCTTTTCCTGAGGCTTCTCCAGAATTGCTCTTTTTGAAATTCTTCTTCTTCTTCTTCTCTTCTTCTTTTCTTCTTCTTCTTCTTCTTCTTCTTCTTCTTCTTCTTCTTCTTCTTCTTCTTCTTCTTCTTCTTCTTCTTCTTCTTCTTCTTCTTCTTCTTCTTCTTCTTCTTCTTCTTCTCCTCTTCCTCTTTTCTTCTTCTCTGCAGCATTTGCACAGGCTCGTTTTCAGTGCTGTTTTCCAGCAAATTGGAAAAGAAGTCCTTAGCTGAGGGAAAAAAAACTAAGAAAAACTTTACAAAAAAGAGTCCGGATGCTGTAGTTACAGAGCCGAATCATGGGGGGAAAGGATTGTTTGAAGGGAAGGTGGTCAAAGCATTTAAATGCAGGAGACTCTTGCAATCTGGGGATGTTTTCTGAATTTGAGGGAATCTGCATCTCCTGCCTGCTTCAGTGCTTCAGCTTTTGGGAATAATTGATTACTGAATTCTAATTTGTTGTCTGGAGGCGTTGTGAAGAATTCCGCTCATTAGGAACGTATGTGTATCAAATATTTTGGCAACGTGAAAAGGAAAATAAAATAAATGTACAAATAAATAAAAACAGAATTCTTCCTAGCGTATGTTCTCTGCTTTGATCAAAGTAAACTTGTGCCTGTTTTATTTAAGTTTGTTGTTGTTAGTTGTTAGTTGCGACCCCATGGACAACATTCCTCCAGGTCTTCCTATCCTCTATCATCCCCTGGAGACCACTACTGCTTCAGTGACTCCATCCAGCCACCTTGTTCTCTGTCGTCCCCTTCTTCTTTTGCCCTCAATCGTTCCCAGCATTAGGCTCTTCTCCAGTGAGTCCTTCCTTCTCATTAGGTGGCCAAAGTATTTGACTTTCATCTTCAGGATCTGGCCTTCTAAAGAGCAGTCAGAGTTGATCTCCTCTAGGACTGACCGGTTTGATCGCCTTGCAGTCCAAGGGACTCACAGGAGTCTTCTCCAGCACCATAGTTCAAAGGCCTCAATTCTTTGGCGCTCAGCCTTCCTTATGTTCCAACTTTCACAGCCAGACATTGCAAATGGGAAAACCATAGCCTTGACTATACACATTTTTGTTGGCAGGGTGATGTCTCTGCTTTTTAGTATGCTGTCTAGATTTGCCATAGCTTTCCTCCCCTGGAACAAGCGTCTTTTAATTTCTTGGCTGCAGTCCCCATCTGCAGTGATCTTGGAGCCCAGGAAAATAAAATCAGTCACTACCTCCATTTCTTATTTAAGTTAAGAGAACCCAAAATCACCTTTCTGCATAGCTGATCACCTTCCTGTGACTCTCCTTCTCTCACACACAAACCCACATTGGTTCCTGATGTTCACTTGTTCAGTTTGTCACCCTGGAAATCTAAGGAAATTGTTCAGCAAGATTCTCTGCCAGAGCTGACTTCTTTACACAGAAATCATACAGAATATCAGAATTGGAAGGGGCCTTGGAGGTCTTCTAGTCCAACCTCCTGCTCAAGCAGGAGACCTTATTAGGTAGTCCTTAGCATACAACCACAATTGAGCCCCAACTTTTATGTGGCTAAGTGAGAAATTTGTTAAGCGAGTTTTGCCCCATTTTATGACTTCTCTTGCCACATTTGTTAAGTGAATCACTGTAGTTAAATTAATAATATGGTATTTAAGTGAATCTGGTGACTTTGCTCTTCAGAAGATTGCAAAAGGTGATCACATGACCCCGAGACACTGCGATGGTCATAAATGTGAGCCAGTTGTCAAGCATCCAAATGTAAATCACATGATCATGGAGATGCTGCAATGGTCATAAGTCACTTTTTTCCAGTGTCGTAACTTTGAATGGTCACTAAGCAAACTGTTGTAAGTTGAAGACTACCTGTATGATTTCAGACAAGTGGCTGTCCAGTCTCTCCTTAAAAGCCTCCAGTGATGGAGCACCCACAACTTCTGAAGGCAAGTTATTCCATTGGTTGATTGCTCTCACCGTTAGGAAGTTTCTCCTTAGTTCTAGATTGCTTCTCTCCTTGATTAATTTCCATCCATCATTTCTCGTCTTTCCTTCTGGTGTTTTGGAAAATAGGTTGGCCCCCTCTTCTGTGTGGCAGCTCCTTAGATATTGGAACACTGCCATCATGTCACCCCCTAGTTTTTCTTTTCACTAGACCAGACATATCAAATTCTTGCAATCATTCATGTTTTAGCCTCCAGTCTCCTAATCATCTTAGTTGCTCTTCTCTGCACTCTTTCCAGAGTCCCAACATCTTTTTTATATTGTGTTGACCAGAACTGGATGCGGTATTCCAAGTGTGGTCTTACTAAGATTTTGTAATGCGGTACTAGAACTTCACGTGATCTGGACTCTATCCTCTGTTAATTCATTTTAGGATTGCATTGGCTTTTTTGGCTGCTGCTGCACACTGCTGGCTCATATATTTTTTTTGGTAAATATTTTTTTATTTTTTTCCAAACATAAACATAAAATATAACTTTCAAGAACAGAGTTTCGATCCGGTCATAGATGGTTAACATGCTTACATTCTTTTAACACGCTCTATTCCACTTTTCCATTACATCTTTTAAAAGTTTAAAACAGAAAAAAAAAAAACCAAATTTAAACATAAAATTCTAACATTTTCATCTAAACAAATCTAATATAACAATACAGTTTTAGCTTCAAATTAAATTTTAACTCATTATCTCTGTATCTATATCTCATGAATATCCAATTAGTTGTTAACAATATTCTAGTCTCTTATTCTAATTATATACCTTACAATTTTATCACCAGAATTATCAATTTCAATTTCAATACAACTCCATTTTGTTAAAATTTACAAAACACAATTTCATCAACATCTTAATTATTTGACCCTTTTTATCAAATCAAAGTATCTTAAACTTTCCAATTTAATATCCCACTTATTACACAGTCTTATCACAAGAAAATATTACTTATTCTTTCCCAAGTTATCAACTCTTTTGAGATTATTCCCAATATTATCTCCTCCCTATCTCCCCACGTTATAGGCTGATTTCCACTGCTGGCTCATATTGGATTGTCTACTAAGACTCTATTAATTCTTGCAGGATTATGGCAGGCAGAGGTGGTATTCAGCCGGTTCAGACCGGTTCACCCGAACTGGTAGCGGAAATCGCCTGTCCACACACACACACCGACTCTATGCCATCCTTTTTAGGCACATTTTGGAGGCCAGGCGCATGTGTAGAAGGCCAGGTGCATGCGTGGATGCATGCACGCTCACATTTGCAAACCGGTACGGAAGGTAAGTGAGTACCGCTCCTTATGGCAGCCTTTGTCCACAAAGGCGTTCACCAAAACATACAATATGACCAACAGAGACCAACCTCACTACACAAACTTCAGTGATTCATGGGGCCTTTCTCTCTCCCTGCCTTTCTCACTGGTATCTGACATTTATGGCCCCAGGGTTTCTGAGCCCAAGAAGGGAAAGATTTAGAGTTTGCTTTAGGTCGGTTTAGGACAGGGGTGACAAACTTGATTTCATTGAGGGTCGCATCAGGGTTGTGTTTGACCTCGGGGGGCCGTGATAGGCATGGCCAGGGTTGGCATAGTCAGCTCAACATCACTCATGTCAGTGACCCGAGTGCTGTGCCAGTGAAAACGGGCTCCCGAGTTCCATTTTCACCTGTGACGGCCTCCTGCAACCCTCTGCCAGTGAAAACGGAGCTCAGGAGGGCCACCCGCGGAGGCACCATGGGCTGGTCCTTTACTCTTTCCAGGGAGATCTAAGCACCCTGCGGGCCAGATCTGGCCCCTGAACCTTGAGTTTGACACCTCTGGTTTAGTGTTTTAGCATCATCTTAGTGTCAAGTTTCCGAAAGATGCCCTAATTAATTCATGAGCCATGATCCAAACTTCAAAGGAAATATATTCATTTATTAGGAGCACCATTCTGGCAATACTTGGATGCAGTTAGGACTGATCCTACGTAGATTTATGTTCCCCTATGACCCTGTCTCTCCCCTCCTCTCTGGCCATGTCATAAATCACATTCTCCAATTAACCACTTTGGCTGGCTGTGAAACCTAAACCCCCTCCTTCTGATTGAGGTGAGAAAGAATGTATGGAATCCACTTCAGTTCTCCTGCTCATGGCAACTTGAAAACTTTGCAAGTTGACACTTAGTTTTTCACGATAGTTATTGATCATCACATCAACTTGTGCACATTCTTCTTTCACTTACAATTAAAGATTTTCTAAGTCTTCCTTGCTTCCAGATGACAAAGCATATCTGAAGTTGTTGGTGTTTCTCCTGGCTATTTTGGTCCAATTTCTATTTCTTCTAATCTGCATATTATTTAAGTAAAGTTAAGTATATGTTACATAAAGGCACATTATAGCAATAGCACTTAGACTTATATATCACTTCACAGTGCTTTATAGCACTCTGAACAGTTTACAATGTCAGCCTATTGCCCCTAACAATCTGCATCCTCATTTTACCAACCTCGGAAGGATGGAAAGCTGAATCAACCTTGAGCTGGTCAGGATTGAACTCCAGGCACTGGGCAGAGTCAGCCTGCAATACCCATTCTAACCACTGCGCCACCACATCTCCCTTATTACATAACCTTGGGACATTATATCCAATTTTGAACTATCTGAAAATCCAAATTCTAGTGTAACTTTTACTTCCTGGTCATTATCCAAATTCTTCAATGAATGGCCTTCAATGAGGTAGTATTGAATGTGTGTCTTTAAGGGCTTTTTGGTTATAGTTCTGGTCTACACTATCAAAAGCCTTTGCATAATCAAAAAAGTCAAAAATAGACTTCTTTTTGAAGCCCGTTTGCTTTTTCCATTATCCGTGAGATGTTAGCAGAGTTATCTCAAGTGCCTCTTCTGCATTCAGCTCGTGCATCTGGCAGTTCTCAATCCTCGTACTGTGGAAATCGGATAACAAAATCTTGAGCATCAGCATTTGAGATAAGCAGAACTGTAGGTTGGTTTAAATGTTATTTTTAGCACTGCTTATTTGAGGATTGGAATATCAATTGATATTTTTTTCCAGTCCTCGGTCACTGCCGTGTTTTCCATATCTGTCTTCAAGCTGCACATAGCTTTTTAGCAGTCTCATTTTATTAGATTTTTAACACTTCCACTGGTAATTCATCAACTCCTACATCAAACTAATTAACAGAAAAAAACATTACAGAGAAAAAAAGACAATCAACGGAGTTAAGAAAATAATATGAGTTTGAGTTTATATGGTGTAATCTTTGAGTGCCCCTCGGTTAATAGATTCAGTCTGTAGGGATTTTGTGAAGCAGAAGATATGCATCTTTGAGTGACCGAAAGTCACATTAATAGTTGTGGATATATATCAATCCAAAATGTTGCAATAGTTGGACAAATTCCAGCAGTGAGAATTAATGCTCTGGCTTCAGAATTTGCATACTTTTAACCTAAGCTGGCCTCCAAGTTACTTATAAGGGGAAAAGGAACTGGAGAAGATCCGATGAGCTCCTTAAACAAGGGTGGTAGGATGAAAATAATATTTGAACAACAACAGCACAAATCGAGCCAAAGAGAATGTCTATGGAGAAGTTCAGTTGCTTCTTGGAAAAAGCACCTTTGGGACAACCATGACCTGGATGATTAAGAATCTCCATAGATACTTAGCCAGCCACTTTGGGATGAACATCCTTCAAATGGTGCCGGAATACGAACAGATTTTCAGAAAACCTGCAGACTGCAAGAACCATTTGCACTTCAACTTGAGATGGAGACAACACAGACTCATCCCCAACAGCCTGCCCCACAATGAAAGAATACAGGGCAGAAAACATCCTGCAGATGTTCTGCCCCAGCTACGGATCCCAAAGAACACAGCACGCACAAACTCTGAACAAAACTTAGTTTATTCAAATAATGCAGTTTTAGCAAATGCCGGCTGTTAATAAGCGTTCTTAACAGCCTGCCAGAATTCCACAGATAAGATAGTCAGAGTCTTACTGGAGTTGGCAGAAAGCCCAGAAGCAAAGTTGCAGAGAAATCCCAACGCGATGATTAGCGAACTAAAGTTGTTTCCTGCAGCTTGTTACAAGCTGCGTTCATTCTTAAATAGGCTAAGGGCATGGCCAATTAGCCCCAAGCCTTACTCTCGAGGAGACCTCCTCCTGAGGAACCACTCCTGCCTTTTGGCAGCTCTGCGTGCCCGTGCATTGAGAAGAAGCTCCTCCTCTTCATCCTCTTCACTTAAAGGAGCCTCTGGAGGTTCTGAAGGCCCTGACTGAACCCCTGCCTCTGGCACCACATCTTCTTCAGCCTCCTCACTGTCCAACTCAAGCGCCGGCTGCACAGGCTGCTGGCGCAGCACCACACCAGCCTCCTTGTCGTCAGGATCAGCAACAATCCGCGCAGGCCGTTGGTGGGCCACAACAGCAGAAAACACAGCTCCAGCTTCTTGACAAAAAAAGTAAGACAGATTAATTTTACAATTGAGGTTTTGAAAGAGAGAGTCAAAGACAAACTCCAATAATTGAAATCACTTCTCCCACTTCTACTAGAGGAGGTCACAAAATTTACAAAGAAGGCACAATTAGCACAATCCAATAAGAGCAAAGAATGGTAGGAAGGGCAGGTTTTCTACTGTAGAAAGTTAGCACCCACCCCTCTCCTAGAAGAATGAAATATTTTGAGAAATCATTAAGAAATCAGAATATTATATGTCCCCTAAAAGAGAAAGAGAAATCTTAAGGGAGACAGGAACTCAGAGCCTCAGCTCCCTGCCCCCAGCAGATATTTGGTGCCCATTGAGAAGGACTGGGCAGCCAAAACAAAAGACCTTCAGGGTGATGGGATTAAGACATGACCCTCCAGGACATAATAGGATTATCTAGCAGCAGGGCTCACTGCATTGCAAAATCTAAGGGCATTGCATAACCCAGCACAGTTCAACCAAACTTAACTCAGACAACCTCAGCTATGACCCCTGCATAGCTGCATGGGAGTCTCACAGCAACCAATAGAATACATGCCCTTGCCACAGGAACAGGAAGCTCAAGGGCAAGGCCCAAGAGAGAGTATAAATAACCCTCTCTCTCCACTCCATGTGGTCAGCTGCCCAGGACCTCAAACCCATGTGGTCCTGTTCATCCATAAACCATCTTCCCAATCAGCCTCCATGTTTCCAGTGTCTTTCTCCCCACTTGGAACTGAACCAGATGGATATTTCTTCCAACACTACCTTAAAGTTTACACACACACACACACAAACACACAAAAAAGGAAGAACCAAGCCCAGTTGCTTTTTTGGAAAAGAGCCCCTTTGGGACAGCCACATGAGAGCCTCTTGAAAGGGACCTGTTCTCCCGGTGACTTTGTCTTCTAAATTGGCTGAGTCTGGGTTGTTCTGGGTGGCTCGACGCCTACTTCGAATGAGCAGCCAAATGTCTCTCAGGGTATTAATAGGGCATAATAATAGAGATAATTAGCAACACCATGTCTTGCCAGGCTTGTAACTGCAGATGAAATAATCAGACTGCAAGGGGGGTGGGGGTGGGGAGAGAACGAGGCAGTGCGGTTTCCTCTCTGCAGCACCAGAAATGACAGCCCCATGTAAACAAGCTTGACAGCTTAAAATGTAAAACATCTTTCAGGATGACAGTAATTGCTGGGGGTGATCTGGAAATGCTCGAGGGCTAAATATGATACATGGAGGAACTGCAGAGTGGGAAGGGTCCCTTCAGCTGCGGAGCCCTCACCTGTTCGTTGCAGGAGTTCCAGTCCAAGCACCTGGCAGGTGGCCACCCAACCAACCTCCAAGGAAGAGATCTTCTCCTGCCTTTTGAGTTGCCGGCCTTGTTGTTTGGAAAGGTTTTCCTAGCACTCCCTTGGAATCTGCCCTCCCCTAATCGAAATCCATGTTTCCAAAGTCCTGCATTGTGAAATGTGAGAGATGGAAGTCCTGTTCTTCAGTGATGGGTTTCAAAAATTTTTTACTACCGGTTCTGTGGGTGTGGCTTGGTGGGCATGCCATGGCTTGGTGGGTGGGGCTTGGTGGGCATGGCAGAGGAAGGATACTGTAAAATCTCCATTCCCACCCCACTCCAGGGGAAGGATACTGTAAAATCTCCATTCCCTCCCCAATCCAGGGGAAGGTTACTGCAAAATCCCCATTTCCTCCTGATACGCTGGGACTTGGGAGGTAGAGAATAGATGGGGGGCGGGGCCAGTCAGAATTTTTACTACCGGTTCTCCGAACTACTCAAAATTTCTGCTACCGGTTCTCCAGAACTGGTCAGAACCTGCTGAAACCCACCTCTGCTGTTCTTCTGTGTGATGGTAAGCTGAAGAAGATGAGAGAGTCAAGCTACTCTCCAAAGCACCTGAAGGCAGGACAAGAAGCAACGGATGGAAACCAATCAAGGAGAGAACCTATCTAGAATTGAGGAGAAATTACCTGACCGTTAGAACAACTCGTCAATGGAATGACTTCCCTCCAGAATTTGCAAATTGCAGCAAATAATTTGTAGTCCTTATTTATTAGAGAGATCGGTCTATAGTTCTTTATCATCTTAACATCCTGATTCTCCTTCAGAAGCAGCACAATATTAGCTTCTTTCCAAGTTGGGGGCATCTTTCCCCCACTGTAATATATCATTCATTATATCCGTTAATGGCTGAAGAAGTTTGTCTTCAAAACATTTGTAATATTGACTTGTAAGTCTGTCTGGGCCAGGAGCTTTACCTGATTTCATTTTTGTTATAGCTTCTGATATTTCAAAAGTACTTATTGGATCATTCATAAGTTGTCTTAGAGTTTGTGAGAATTTTGGCAAGTGTCTTAACAAATATTCATCTATTTTTGACTTATCTAGCTCCTGCATTTTATACAAGTTAGAATACAAATTATGAACATATTTTTTAGTCTGCTTGTTATCAGTTATTACATTATTGTCTTCGTGAATTTTTTTCAGTCATTCTCTTTTCCCTTTCCTTTCTTAGTCTGTATGTGATCTAGAACTAAGGAGAAATTACTTGACAGTTAGAACAGTTAATCAATGGAACAACTTGCCTCCAGAAGTTATGAATGCTCCAACACTGGAAGTTTTTAAGGAGAGATTGGATAACCATTTGTCTGAAATAGTATAGGGTTTCCTGCCTGAGCGAAGGGCTGGATTAGACGATCTCCAAGGTCCCTTCAAACTCTGTTATTTTGTTATTCTATGTCTTTTCTCAAGGCTAAAGGTGACAATTCCTTCAATTGCTTTTCACCAAGTTTCTAGCTCTCTTGATCCAGGATTTTTCTTAGTGCAGACTCAGAACTTCTAGGAACTTCTTATTGTTGTTAGGAAGTGAAAATAACCTAACTGAGGCAAACCTGAAAGATCTATTTTCTTTCTTCTAAATCTTAAACACCAGAAACTTTTTGTAGCTCACTATTTCATCCAGGGTGCCCATTTACATTTAACATTTACATTGTTAAAATTAGTTTTCAATTTACAAAGAATGTTTACAATTACAGAATAACTGTTCCTTAATCATTTAAATTATCTAAACTATATTGGTTTACCAGGTAACCTTTTTCCCCGCAAAAAAGAATAATATTTTCATCTATTTTCTCAGAAGTTCCTTTGATTGCGTTGGGACTGAAGGAATAACCAAGCGGAAGATCTTTGCAGAATTAATAAAGGTAGAAAAAGGGAAGTCCTTTTTTTTTTTAAGAAAAAAAAATCAGTTATACTCTTTCTTTTAATTACTTCTGCTTTGCTATCAAAATATTCTTTAGCCTGTGCAGGAAGAATTGTATGAAATTAAATGTGCGGTGGGTTGAGATGCCAGCGAAATGACTTGTTCAGATGCAATTTAATGCATTTAAAGCAGGGTCATCAAATTTAGTTGCAAATGGGTTTTGAAATATCCTTCCTGGCACGGAGGAAATGCAATCAAAATGTCATATTGCCCACCATTATGAGAAGTCTAAAAACAAACATAAGTGGCCATTACTAAAATATAATTCTAAGCTTGGATTTCAGCATATGTGCATCTTCCCATTTTTTTTTAACTTTTCAGCCGCACAAAGTAAAGCTCATTTAGGATGTCACTTTCTGTTTCCATGGTTACTGAAACCCTGTTTGTGTGTGAGGGGGCATTAAATGTTCACTGTGAAATCTTGGGGCTTGTGGGAGCCTCCTCAAATCAGGCCCCGGTTTTAAGAAATACGAAGGTTTTCGATTGCAGAAAGCTCTCCAGAATGCGCTAGTTATTCCAATGCATTGATTAGACTTCATTATTCTTAAGTTGCCTCGGTAGTTATTCAATAAAACCTAGATAATGGTTTCAAACCACTGTTGAAATATATATCATTCCAATTGAAAATCCAAAAAGAGGAAAAACTTGTTTTCCTTTTAACAGAATAGCAGAGTTAGAAGGGACCTTGGAGGTCTTCTAATCCAATTTCCTGCTCAAGGAGGAAACCCTTACACCCGTGATGGCGAACCTATGGCACGCGTGCCACAGGTGGCACGCGGAGCCATATTAGTGGGCACGCCAGCTCAGCTCTGGGGCGCATGCCCGCGCCGGCCAGCTGATTTTCGGGCCTTCTGGGTCCACCAGAAGTAGGGAAACAGGCTGTTTCCTGCCTCTGGAGGGCCTGGGGGTGGGGTGGGGGATGGCCCGTTTTTCTTTCTTACCTGGCTCCAGATCCTCTCTGTGTATCTGGGAAGGGCAAAAACAGCCTTTCCCACTCCCTTGGAGGCCCTACGGAGGCTGAAAGGGCCCATTTCCCGACTCCTGGTGGGACAGGAAGTGACGTTTTTTCCTGTCCCCAGCCTCCAGAGACTCCTAGAGAGGCTCCTACAGACTCCTAGAGAGGTTCTGGAGGCTGGGGACAGCAAAAAAATGCCACTTCCTGTCCCACGAGAGTTGGGAAATGGGCCCTTTCAGCCTCCGTAGGGCCTCCAAGGGAGTGGGAAAGGCTGTTTTCGCCCTTCCCAGATACACAGAGAGGATCTGGAACCAGGTAAGAAAGAAAAACGGGCCTATCAGGCCATCATGTGCCAGGAGCGGGGGGAGGGAAGGGGGGAGGGGGTTGTGCATGCATGCGCATGGGCACATGCGCGCGCGACCCTCCCCCGCCCACCCCCCCCCCTCTCCTGGCACGTAATGGCAAAAAGGTTAGCCATCACTGCCTTACACCATTCCAAATAAATGGCTGTCCAGTCTCTTCTTAAAAACCTCCAGTGATGCCACCACCCACAATTTCTGGAGGCAAGTCATTCCATTGATCAATTGTTCTAACTGTCAGAAAATGTCTCCTTAGTTCTAGGCTGCTTCTCCCCTTCTCTTCTCTTCTCTCCTTTCCGCTCCTCTCCTCTCCATCCATTGCTTCTTGTCCTGCCTTCAGGTGCTTTGGAGAATACCCTAACCCTCTTTTCTTTGGGGCAGCCTCTTAGATATTAGAACACTGCTCTCTGTCACCCCTAGTCCAGTGATGGGATTCAGGCAATTCGCACCACTTCGGGAGAACCGGTTGTTAACTTCTGAGCAGTTTGGCAAACTGGTAGTTGGAAGAAATCATGAGGGCAGAGAACCAGTTGTTAAATTACTTGACTCTCACCACTGCCCTGGTCCTTCTTTTTTGGCATTTTTCACAAGACATATGGATGTTCATGTGTGTGTGTGTGTGTGTGTGTGTGTGGCAGAGGTGGTATTCAGCAGGTTCTGATCAATTCTGGAGAAACCGGTAGCAGAAGTTTTGAGTAATTCGGAGAACGGTAAATACCACTCTGACTGACCCTGTCCCCATCTATCTCTGCCTCCCGAGTCCCAGCTGATGGGGAGGGAATGGAGATTTTATGGTATCCTTCCCCTGGAGTGGGGAGGGAATGAAGATTTTACAGTATCCTTCCCATGCCCACCCACCAAGCCATGCCATGCCCACCAAGCCACGCCCACAGAACCAGTAATAAAAAAATTTGAATCCCGCCACTGGTGTGTGTGTTACATTTTATGAGAAGTCTTAAGCAAGATAAAGAGTCAGGTTGGGTGCTCACCAAAGCTTCACCTTGTGCAATCATAGACAGAGGGAACAATTCCCTTGAGCTAAGAAGGATAAGGCATAGTTGGGGAGATGTGGGGATAAATCCCAGTCTGGTCAGCACCCAGACCTGCTCACACCCCCTCCCCCACAAGTCCCCTTCCTGGCTCCTAGCTTTGGAGCCAGCAGAAGAATGAGGCGGAGGGTTTGCAAGAGCCTTGCAGATGATGTGAAGGAGAATATTAGAGAAGACTCCCTCCTGCTGGCACCATGTATCTTGCCATAATCTTGGCAAGATTGTGGAAGTGGTTAATCACTACCTTCTCCCAAGATGTTGTGGCCCACCAGCGGCCTGCGCGGATCGTGGCTCATCCCGATGAGGAGGAGGCTGGTGTGGGGTCGTGCCAGCAGCCGGTGCTCGTGTCGGACAGCGAGGAGGCTGAAAAGGATGTGGTGCCAGAGGCAGAGACTCAATCTGGGCCTTCAGAACCTCCAGAGGCTCCTCCAACTGGAGAGAGTGAAGTGGAGGAGCCTCTCCTCAATGCTTGAGCACGCAGGACTGCCAAAATGCATGAGTGGCTACTCAGGAGGAGGAGGTCTCCTCAAGAGTAAGGTTTGAGGATAATTGGCCACTCCCTTAGCCTATTTAAATCACACGCAGTTAGTAATTTCTTGCTGGAAACAACGTGTAATTATTACAGTGCATTTTTGAAGAGTGAGAGTCTTATCGTATCTTGTTTTCTGGGCTGGTTGCCAACCTTTGCCGACTTTGTTTATTCTTGGTATGTTATAACTTTGATAAGGACCATTGGTGTGTGACTCAATCCTTGGGAATCCGGAGCTGGGGCAGAACACAAGACACAATTTTTCTACTTCCCAAAATACAGCCAAAATATAGTCAAATACACTTTTTTTAAAAAAAAGTCCCAAAATGCAGCCCTACATATTCCAATGCTTTTCCATCAATACCAGGCCCAATCAATACCGGGCCCAATCTTCCTTAGTTTAGGACCGCAGATCCACTCAGCCAAATGCAGCTGTTTGTTGATTCATGATAAGATAACCAGGCTTTTAAGATTCGCTATTACTTGTGATTTTTAGAATATGAAAATATGCTTTATTGGCCAAGTGTGATTGGACACATAAGGAATTTGTCTTTAGTGCATAAGCTCTTAGAATGCATACAAACAACAAAGTGATATGCGATCATAAATCATAAGATACAACCAACAAGCGATAATCATAAGATACCAAGTTAATAGGAAAGGTGAGAAGGATAATAGTAACACAGTACTACTACTGTGTGCTACTGTACATGATTAGATCTCCCAGTACTACTACTGTGTACTACTGTACATGATTAGATCTCCCTAGACATAAGACAGTGCTGTGGGAATTAGGTGTTTAGCAGAGTGATGGCACGGGAGAGGGAAAAAATGGTCCTTATGTCTAGTTGTTTTGGCATGCAATGCCCTATAGCGGCATCCTGAGGGGAGAAGTTGAAACAGTTTATGTCCAGGATGTGAGGGGTCTGTAGCAGTGGTGAAATCCAATTTTTTTTACTACCAGTTATGTGGGCGTGGCTTGGTGGGCATGGTGTGGCTTGGTGGGTGTGGCTTTGTGGGCATGGCAGGGGAAGGATACTGCAAAATCTCCATTCCTACCCCACTCCAGGGGAAGAATATTGCAAAATCTCCATTCCTACCCCACTCGGGGGCCAGCCAGAAGTGGTATTTGCCAGTTCTCCGAACTACTCAAAATTTCCGCTACCGGTTCTCTGAAATGCTCAAAATTTCCACCGGTTTTCCAGAACCTGCTGGATTTCACCCCTGGTCTGTAATTATTTTCTCAGTCCTCCTTCTGACCCATACAATATACAGGTTTTCTATGGAAGACAGATATGTTGCAAAATTAAGAGATCTGGAATTGGAAGAAGAAGGGAATATCTGGATCTGTAGAGTAATCGCTTTGGGAATAAGCAAGAACATGAAAACAAAACAGGGAGAATGAAGAGAGGAGATGGGAATATGGGAAGTTGACTTCTTTACGGTCAACCTCACATTTCAAAGCAACTTTCTGAAGGAACTTGGGTGCTTCTTGTGGGTTCGCCACCATCCGAGTATTTGTTCAAATATTTCTTTCCATAACGAAGGAAGAAACATGTCTCAGTGCAGCAGCGAAGTGTGTCAAAGAGGTGTCTTTATTAAGATGTATTTCATTAGACGTAGTTTCTTCTCTTCTTATAAATCAGCCCCTGGAAATGGATGACAGTTTATGCACAGGAGAATCAGAGGAGAAATAGAAAAGTCCCTTTGCCCCCAGCTGCTGCGGTTTCAAATTAAGGAGCAGTAAAAGATCAGATCATTTTCTCTTCTTTTGGTGAGAATATATGAATTCCATGTTATTAACCATTAAAGGGACGCGGTAGCTCAGGGGCTAAAACGCTGAGCTTGTTGATTGAAAGGTCAGCAGTTCAGCGGTTCGAATCCGTAATGCCGCGTAATGGGGTGAGCTCCCGTTACTTGTCCCAGCTTCTGCCAACCTAGCAGTTCGAAAGCACGTAAAAAATGCAAGTAGAAAAATAGGGACCACCTTTGGTGGGAAGGTAACAGCGTTCCGTGCGCTTTTGGCATTTAGTCATGCCGGCCACATGACCACGGAGACGTCTTCAGACAACGCTGGCTCTTCGGCTTTGAAACAGAGATGAGCACCGCCCCCTAGAGTCGGGAACGACTAGCACTTACATGCGAAGGGAATCTTTACCTTTACCTTTAACCATTAAAGATAGCTGATGGTTTGTATGGCCAAGACGTTTCAATGGCCACACTGTTTCTCGGATGGTTTTTCTAGAAATCTATGCGGTTGGAAGTTCCCTTGAGGCCAACAATTTATCCTTTATGAGTTGTGTGTGCAAAACACTGTGTGTTTGGCCCTTGGTTTGCTTTCCAACAATACCCCTGGGATTAGAGAGCCATCGCTGTGTAGCGATCAAGGGCAGTCCTTCTTCTGCTTGTGGAAGAATTGATGCTGGGGAAGAAATCCTGGCATTTAGCTCTGCAACCCTCCTGAGATGCCTACAGGAGGCCATCTTCGATTCCACCAATGTCGCTGAAAAGCAGCTGCCAAAACCTTCCAGTGCTTGCTGTGCTCAAGCTGGGAAACAGCCCCAGATGCGGCCTTCAATTCACGTAGAGTTGAACACAGGCATTAAAGAAAAAGAAAATGGTTGCTTTATTAGTGGAGAACACTCATAGTCCCATACATTGGGAGTGTTATGAAGCTTGTTTTTCTTCATTACAAGAGGAGGTAAGGCTATCAGGGCTTGCACAGAATCTTCATAAATCGCACAGTTTCCTCATAAATCTGTTTAATGGTGTTGTTCTTTTTTAATTTAAAGGAATCTCTCTCTTAAGTGGCTCTCTTCTCTTCTCCTCTCTTCTCCTCTCCTCTCCCCTCCTCTCTTTTTTCTCTTCTCTTCTCCTCTCCCCTCCCCTCTTCCTTCTCTTCTCCTCTCCTCTCCTCTCCCCTCTTCCTTCTCTTCTCTTCTCCTCTCCTCTCTTCTCCCCTCCCCTCTTCCTTCTCTTCTCCTCTCCTCTCCCCTCCCCTCCTGTCCCCTCTTCTTTCTCTTCTCTACTCTTCTCCTCTCCTCTCCCCTCCCCTCTTCCTTCTCTTCTCTTCTCCTCTCCTCTCCTCTCTTCTCCCCTCCCCTCTTCCTTCTCTTCTCCTCTCCTCTCCCCTCCTGTCCCCTCTTCTTTCTCTTCTTTACTCTTCTCCTCTCCCCTCTCCTTCCCTCTTCCTTCTCTTCTCTTCTCCTCTCCTCTCCCGTCCCATCCCATCCCCTCTTCTTTCTCTTCTCTACTTTTCTCCTCTCCCCTCCCCTCCCCTCCACATTTCTCTTCTCTTCTCTTCTCTTCTCTTCTCTTCTCTTCTCTTCTCTTCTCTTCCCTTCCCTTCCCTTCCCTTCCCTCCCCTCCTCTCCCCTCCCCATTTCTCCTCTCCTCTCCTCAGGCTAAATCCAGAATTATAAAACTTAACAAACTAAAATTACAACCCTTTAGTTTGCTTTTGGACCCAGGACAGAGCCATAATGGGACACCTGGTTATCATGGCAACCGAAACAATGCAGAACGGTTGCTAAGTGGTAAACTTGACATCCATTGCAATGCGATGTATTACAACGCGAGCATCCTCGGGAGAAAATCTTCTTTCTTGTCAGTTGGGATCGCTTCCAAGACTGAAACACAATCTCATAACTCACCAAGATCTAAACATGACATTTTGGTTTATGGATGTTGGGTGTTGGGAGGTGTGTGAAGAGAAAAGAACAGCACCTGATTCAATAATGGAGCTGAGAACCGGCTGCAAAATATTTTGTTCACAAACAGGCAGGGGTTGATTTCTGTCCAAGCATCTTACTGGCAAATGAGAAATTTAATCAGAATGAAACTAGGGAAGGGACTAGCAGGTTGGTTAAAATCTGCAAAGCTGTTGTTGTTGTTAATTGTGAGGTCATGTCTGACCCATCACGACCCCATGGACAACATTCCTCCAGGCCTTCCTGTCCTCTACCATCCTCTGGAGTCCATTTAAGCTCATGCCAACTACTTCAGTGACTCCATCCAGCCACCTCATTCTCTGCCGTCCCCTTCTAATTTTGCCCTCAATCGTTCCCAGCATTAGGCTCTTCTCCAGGGAGTCCTTCCTTCTCATTAGGTGGCCAAAATATTTGAGTTTCATCTTCAGGATCTGACCTTCTAAAGAGCAGTCAGGATTGATCTCCTCTAGGACTGACCGGTTTGATTGCCTTGCAGTCCAAGGGACTTGCAGGAGTCTTCTCCAGCACCAGAGTTCAAAGGACTCAATTCTTTGTCGCTCAGCCTTCCTTATGGTCCAACTTTCACAGCCATACATTGCAACTGGGAAAACCATAGCCTTGACTATACGCACTTTTGTTGGCAGGGTGAGAGGTGCAACTAATTTCTCTCAAAACAAAGAATTCTAATTCTATCTAGAGAATCTCATGTGTGGCTTGCTCAGCAACAATGGCCCTCTCTACTCGGGTATTTTAAATAATTTTTTACAGCTTTTGCCTTACTTTAGCCAAAATAGTTTTACTTGCCATGGAGAGAATGGTGGATTGCATTGATTTCATTTCAAAAGCTTATTTTTATTTATAACCAAGATTTGCTTTGTAACACGCTTTAACCAAGCTTCATTGAATATTACAATGGAGAGTGTGATATTATTTCCCAGACTCAAACCATGATATAAACTATGATTGTGAAATTTGTCCCCTTTATCTGATTTTCTTTTTTAAGTTTCCAGATTTTGATTTCAGATTGAACACATCATTGCTGGAGAAAAACAGGTTGGGAAAAAGTGACATAAAGCAAAGGGAACTTGAAGAATTTGCACAGCATAAGAAGAAGATGGGACATATTGATGGATATTGCTATATCTTGTACATCTTGTCTTTTCTCCAGGAGTTCAAGATGGTTTCATTGGCTGAATCTATGCAACTACCACTGTGAGTGATGGTTGGGCACATAATAACAGAGTTAGAAGGGATCTTGGAGGTCTTCTAGTCCAACCCCTTGCTCAGGCAGGAAATCCCATACCATTTCACATGGTTGTCCAATCATTTCTTAAAAACTTCCAGTGATGGAGCACCCACAACTTCTGAAGGAAAAGCCATTCCACTGATTAATTGTCCTCATTGTCAGGAAATTTCTTCTTAGTTCTAGGTTGGATCTCTCCTTGATTAGTTTCCATCCATTGCTTCTTGTCCTGCCTTCAGGTGCTTTGGAGAATAGATTGACTCCCTCTTCTTTGTGGCAGCCCCTCAAATACTGGAACACTGCTCTCATGTCACCCCTAGTCATATCCAATTCCTGCAATGGTTCTTTGTATATTTTGACCTCCAGGCTCCTACTAATCTGAGTTTAAAAGGGGAGAGGGACTGGCCTGAAAGCACGCAGAAAACCTGTGGCTGAGAGTAGATTTGAACCTATGACTCCCCAGTCTTTTTCTAGCATGTCTCCACAAAACCAGGCTTGGACACTTGACAGTCTTGAGCAGTGGTGTGTTTCAAAAATTTTTACTACTGGTTCTGTGGATGTGGCTTGGTGGGCGTGGCATGGCTTGGTGGGTGTGGCTTGGTGGGCGTGGCTTGGTGGGTGTGGCAGGGGAAGGATACTGTAAAAACTCCATTCCCTCCCCAATCCACGGGAAGGTTACTGCAAAATCCCCATTTCCTCCCGATCAGCTGGGACTTGGGAGGCAGAGAATAGATGGGGGCGGGGCCAGTCAGAATTTTTACTACCGGTTCTCCGAACTACTCAAAATTTCCGATACCAGTTCTCCAGAACTGGTCAGAACCTGCGGAAACCCAACTCTGGTCTTGAGCCATAGAAGGTTCAAGGAAGCATGGATGGGTATCACAGAGGTAAAAATTACATTAAACAAAGGTTGTATTGTATTACCAACATGCATCCCAATTCAATTTTTCCTGATATCTTTTGCCAGGGATGGAAGGAAAAATGGCTTGAGCCAAAGGTCCCTCAAGGTCAAAAAATAACTGCAATGAAGCAAGAAAAATAATTCATAACTGTAATGAAGCACTTCTGCAAGTGTATTTATTTATTTTATTTATTTTATTCAATTTGTATACCGCCCTTCTCCTAGTGGACTCAGGGCGGTGCACAGCCAGAACTAAAACACATACCAATACAAAATTTAAAATTATTAAAAGAATTACATACTTTGGCCCAGATTTAGAACAATTCAAATTAAAACCCATTGACAAATTAAAAGCTAAAAAACTAAAAAACTAAAAAAAAAGGGGGGGGTCACGCCAGCCCTGCTTGATGGAAAAGAAAAGTTTTCAGGGCACGGCGAAAGACCCGGAGATCCGATATCCTTCGTATCTCCGGGGGCAAATTGTTCCAGAGGGCAGGAGCTGCCACAGAGAAGGCCCTCCCCATGGGGGTCGGCAGCCGACATTTCCTGGCTGACGGCACCCTGAGGAGTCCCTCTCTGTGGGAGCGTACTGGTCGGTGGGAGGCTATCGGCTGCAGAAGGCGGTCCCGCAAATACCCACGTAACTGTATCACGTGCCATAAGATGGAATTTCGTTTGCTTCTGAAACAGAGTTCTCAGAGACGATTGCTGCAAAATCCCTCATAGCATTACGGAGATTACCGAACGATAATTTTCCCACATTCCAAATTATTATGACAAGATTTTTAGATATATATATATATTTTAAAAAAACCAATTTTATAAGTGATTGCATGTCTTTTACCGTCTTATTGAATCTGTAAAATTACAGATAATTAGCAAGATAGCTATATCAGAAATAATTACCCTTGAAAACCACAAAGGCAAAGAGATATTTCTGCGAACTTCGGCACTTGCCAATTAAATCGGTCTTGAGTTTTCTCTATAGAGTCAGGACCTTCTTCCTCCCATATTGTCTGCAGCCTGAAACTCCTCCAGGGCCATTGTGCCCTTGTGCTTTGGACCTTCTTCAGATCTGAAGCTCCTCTCCCACCACCCCATAATACTTGCTCAGCTGAGCAGTAATTAGCTATCCGGCTCAGCCTCTTGGGCTACGTGTCTAGAATTCCTGCACAGTCCATGTTTTTACCAGCACCAGAGGTTATTTTAACCAGCAACTCATGTTCTATCTATTTGCTGTCTGTCTTCTACTGGATGTGTTGCTTAGGAGAAATGGGCTGGAGAGGTCAGATTAACAGAATAACAGAGTTGGAAGGGACGTTATAGGTCATCTAGTCCAACCCCCCACTCAAGCAGGAGTCCCTATACCATTTCTGACAAATGGCAGACCAATCTTTTAATGAAAGTCTCAAGTGATGAAGCTCCCACAACTTCCGAAGGCAACTTCTGTTCCATGGGTTGATTGTTCTCACTGTCAGAAAGTTCCACCTCATTTCTAGGTTGAATCTCTCCTTGGTCAGTTTCCATCCATTATGCCTTGTCTGGCCTTCAGGTGCTTTGGAAAATAGGTTGACCTCCTCCTCTCTGTGGCAGCCCCTCAAGTATTGGAAGACAGCTGTCATGTCTCCCCTGGTCCTTCTCTTCACTAGACTAGCCATGCCCAGTTTCTGTAACCGTTCTTCATATGTTTTAGTCTCCAGTCCCCTAATCATCCTGGTTGCTCTTCTCTGCACTTTTTCTAGAGTCTCAACATCTTTTTTATAGTGTGGTGACCAAAACTGGATGCAGTACTCTAGGTGTGGTCTTACTAGGGCTTTATAGAGTGGTATTAGTACCTCACTTGATCTTGATTGTATCCCTCTATTAATTCAATTTAGGATTGCGTTGGCTTTTTTAGCTGCCGCTGCACACTGCTGGCTCATATTTAGCTGATTGTCCACTAAGACTCCAAGATCCCTCTCACAGTCACTGCTATTAAGCCTGGTTTCTCCCAGTTTATATGTGTGCTTTTGGTTTTTCTTACCTAAGTGTAAGACTTTACTTTTCTCTATATTGAATTTCATTTTGTTAGATAGGGCCCAGTGTTCAAGTCTATCAAGATCCATCTGGATCTTGAGCCTATCTTCTAGGGTGTTAGCTATTCCTGCCAACTTAGTATTATCTGCAAAGGTCATCCCACTACAATACACCGTTCCCCTTTCAAAGCATTTGAACAACTGATTCCTGTACAATTTGGTCTATCTTTCCCCTAAGTACCATACCTTAGGATCCACATCCATGAATAGAGTAGAGTTGAAGCACAAAGTCTTATACCAGCAGTAGGACATCACTAGGAGATTCACAGAACACACATTCTAATCTATGATGATTCCTCTGTATGATTTTGTACTTGGCCTGTTGTTGGGCTATTGGTTATTGATTGGGGCTTTAGGGGCTGGTATGTAAACTAAAAATGAATAGGTAAAGGTTTCCCCTGCCCAGTCATACCCAACTCTAGGGGACACACACTGATCATCTCCTTTTCATAGCCGAGGGAGCCAGCGTTGTCCAAAGAAGCTTCCATGGGGTTGTGGCAGGGGTTTATTTATTTATTTATTTATCTACTTGCATTTGCATGCTTCCAAACTGCTAGGTGGGCAGGAGCTGGGGCAAGTGATGGGACTCGCCCTGTCGCACGGCGCTTGGGTCTCAAACTGTCAACCTCACTTCCTTAAAATCTAGCATGCCCACAGTCCAATCATGGAAGGATTGTCTCCATGGCATGCCAAGGAGCAAACAGCCTGCGAAGGTATATCCCTAGAATATCCCTAGAAAGAAGAGGTTTTATTTATCAAAATTGTAGCCTGCCACAGCTGCAGGACTCTTGGCGACTCACAGAGCAAAAGTAGGCAATGAAATGGAACACAATTAAGATTCAAACACGCCGCAGGGCATCACATCCCGAAATTGGCTGACTCGGGTTGGAAGCAAGGGACGAGTGAGTAGCAAAAGTTGAGGAGAGGAGAGCAAGGCATCTCTCTGGCAGCATCTTTGACCAAGTCCCAGAGGCCTTGCCTGCGGTTGTTAATGTTTACAAGGCCCCGAAGAACATCAAGAGAAGGTCACCAAGGGATTCAGTTTTTCAATTCAGCTCCATTGTCTGGGAAACCGTCAAGCAAATCCAACCACTTATTATCAGCAAGATCATATCTGAAGCAAAGGTATAACTCCCGCCCCCCAGGGCAAAAACCATTTCTAGCTTATTTTGGCATATCAAATGGCTTTCATTTCTGTCCTGGAAGGGACAACTAGGCTGTGTCCCAAATGCCAGTTTGCCCCCTCTTCTGTTTTCAGCACGAAAATTAATTCAGGGGAGTCCGGAATACTGGATGTGAGCTGCCCAGAGCAAAACATACCAGTTCTTCATCGTCAGCTTGCTTGAGCAATCCACTAAGGGCTGAACCTGTTTCCATCCACAGTTTTAATAACCAAACTATATTGCTCAAATGAAAATGGTTAAAAAACTCTCATATGGTAAGAGGCGCAGTAGCGCAGAAGTTAGAGTGCAATACTGCAGGCTACTTCTGCTGATCACCCGCTGCCTGCAGTTTGGCGGATCGAATCTCACCAGGCTCAAGGTTGACTCAGCCATCCATCCTTCCAAGGTGGGTAAAATGAGGACTCAGATTGTTGGGGGGCAATATTTATTTTATTTTTATTTTATTAGTCATATTTCTATGCCGCCCACTCTCTGAGGACTCTGGGCGGCTTACACCAAAGACAGTATACTAAATAGCATATTGCCCCCTAACAATCTGGGTCCTCATTTTACCCACCTCGGAAGGCTGGAAGGCTGAGTCAACCTTGAGCCGGTGAGATTTGATCCGCTGATTTGCTGAACTAGCAGTCAGCTGAAGTAGCTGCAGTACTGCACTCTAACCACTGCGCCATCTCGGCTCTTAATATGCTAGCTCTGTAAACCGCTTAAAGCACTAAAGCGGTATATAAGTCTAAGTGTCAAGTTTCGAGGTCATCTCAAATAAATTGCATTTCAAACAAAGCCTTTGAAGAAAAACTCCTATTTATTAAGCACGACATTCTAACCTGACTCCAAACGAAGCCAACATTGACTTCCAGACCCAAAACCCTCCCTTTCCGTTCCCCACTCCCCTGCACTCATTGGCCATCTTCCAAGTCATTCTATTCCTAAACTACTCCAGCTCAAAGGAATTCCCCCCTCCCATCTCATCTCCTAGGGGATATTATCTCCAGGGAAAATAAGTAGGTGAAGAGTCAAACGTCCCTTTCCAGATGCCTTTGCTTCTCCTTCTTATGTCAGCACTAGAGTAAATGCAGGTTGAAGTACTGACACTAAGTGCTATTGCTATTGCTATATTCCAGGGTTGGCAATTATTAGGGAGTGATGGACAGCTTGCTTGAAATGTACGGGATAGCATGATCTGGATGAGGGTTATTTGAAAGGGCCCAGAGCCCTTCCACTGGGGCGGTTGGTGGCATTAATTGAGTGGGACCAGGAAGCAGCAACGAGTGACTGATCTCCAGATCATTCTTTGAACTGATTAGTATCTAAATTGGATGCAATTTTTATTCTGCTTTTTCTGCATATCCCAGCTATTGTTCTGTCCCCATCTCACACACACACCCCCACCGACAGTCAATAGTGAAATAAACCAGCCGACAAAGGTTTCTCTAAGAGCAGAATTGGCAGCAACCCAGTGGCTGGCTGCCAAGAGTCTTTTACTTACGAAGGGAGTGTTTTTCAAAGCCAACACACAACAGATAAGAGAATATCCAAAAAGTCCAGCAATGCAGAGAGGTTTGTTCAATATCAGTTTTTGCTCGTCACAGAGCTTGAATGGCCACTACACGCAGATTACACAGATTTTTAAAGTACACGTTTTCTATGGCTGTTTTGAAAGCTTATCTGGCTGTCTTTACCAAATGAAGTAGCTGCACGTGGTGTTCTGTCCCCGTCTCACACACGCACCCCCACAGACAGGCAACAGCTAAAGAACTCAGCTGACAACAGTTTTATCTGGTATCAGAATTGACAGCAACCCAGTGGCTGGCTGCCAGGTATTCTTTACTCACGAGGGGGAGTTTCTCCCTTCATCTGGGAACAAAGCCAATACATAATAATCAACAAAGTCCAGTAAATACAAAGAAGGTTGTCCGATATCCGTTTTTTGCTTGTCCCAGAGCTGAACCGGCCACCACACCCTCTTTTATACCCTGTGGGGTGTGGTCCAATAACTCAGCCTAATCCCTGGCACGTCTCTTCTTCTGTTGCACGAGCTTATCTCTGCGATTCTGCCAAGGATCCAGCCAAGACTCATCTTCCTCATTACTGTCCACCTGCGGCTGCATGGAAGTGCTTGGCCCCGGGCCTATCTCTTGGCCTTCAGAGGACACAGGAGGCATTGCCAGAGAGGAGGGTCCTGGAGAGGGAGGCCTTGTCAACTCCTCTCCTTCACTCTCGGAGTCCTCTCCTGCTGATAACATAGGCTCAGTGATCGGAGCCACAACAGGTATAAACCAGTCCAGATACAGTACATTGGGGAATCTCAGGCAAGTCATAGAATAATAGGGTCGGAAGGAACCTTGGAGCTTTTCAACCTCCTGCCAAGCAGGAGATCCTATACCATTCTGACTTTTGGGGGGGCGTTATAGGATGGATACATATGATCATAGAAAGACTAACAGAGTAACAGAATGGAATAACAGAGTTGGAAGAGACTTTGGAGGTCTTCTAGTCCAGGGGTGGGCAAATATGGTTCTTTTACAACCTGTGGACTTCAACTCCCAGAATTCCTGAGCCAGCTTGGCTGGGAGCTTGGCTGTCTCAGGAATTCTGGGAGTTGAAGTCCACAGGTTGTAAAAGAGCGACATTTGCCTACCCCTGTTCTAGTCTAATCCCATGCTCAAGCAGGCAACCCTATGCCATTTCAGACAAATGGCTGTCCAATTTCTTCTTGAAAACCTCCAGTGATGGAGCACCCAGAACTTCTGGAGGCAAGTCATTTTACTGATTAATTTGTTCTCATTGTCAGGAAATTACTCCTTAGTACTACAATGGTTCTCTTTTTGAATAGTTTCCAGCCATTGCTTCTTGTCTTGCCTTCAGGTGCTTTGGAGAATAGATTGACCACCTCTTCTTTACCGCAGCCCCTTAAGATATTGGAAGACTGCTATCATGTCTCCTCTAGTCCCTTTTTTCTACTAAACTACCCAATTCCTGCAATTTAGCCTCCAGTCCCCTAATCATCTTTGTTGCTCTTCTCTGCACTCAACATCTTTTTTATGTTGTGATGACCAAAGCAGTGTCTGCTTTAGATTTCAGCAGACTTGTTGGTCGTAGGTCCCTGAGGGATAGTGAAGCTCTTCTCTTCTGGCTTTCCCAGATTCTTTTTTTCCCCCCCTTCTATCCTCATTCAATGCAGCAGGTGCTCTGCAGCTCATCGATTTGATTTCCTTACAAACTTTTGAAGTGGTTCCTGTAATATCAAATCTGTGGAAACTTATGCACATAAGCATTTTTAGTACTTATCTTTTTGACGTGACAGCAGCTTTATAAAATTTGGAAAAATGAGGACATTAGTGCTTAACGGTGTTTCTGCCGGGGATTGGGGTCATCGCACAATCAAATGGAACAACTCTGAATTACGATGAGCACCGAAGCTATTACTCGCCATCTATCTTCTGGTTTATTTTCTTTGTTTTAAGCTTCTGGATTCCTCTCTTCTTGCTGATGGTTCTGTTTTATCACTACATCGTTTTACTGCACATTTCTGTGGTTATATTTTGATTCTGTGAACTAGATTCACCAGTTTCTTGTTTTAATGAAAGGGTTTGGCTCCTGATTTTTTTTTTATTCCATCTCAGGTAGGAACTTCCATCCCACCACCAAGAGCCATGGTGGCGCAGTGGTTAGAATGATGTATTGCAAGCTAATTCTGCCGACTGCCGATTGCCAGCAGTTCCGCAGTTCGAGTCTCACTGGCTCAAGGTTGACTTGGACTTCCATCCTTCCGAGGTCGGTAAAATGAAGACCCAGATTGTTTTGGGGGGGGGGCAATAAACTGACTCTGTAAACTGCTTAGAGAGGGCTGTAGAGCGCTGTAAAGCAGTATATAAGTCTAAGTGCTATTGCTATTTGGAAAATAGGGCCTTCTACAAACTGAAGAAGCTTCTTGGATGAGAAGCGAAACATTTTCAAAAGGAGGGGAAAAAAACCCAAGGAAGTCTAGTGGACTTTTGGAAAAGGCACTTTTGGGACAATGAGGACCTGGATGATTGAGAATCTCCATAGATGGTCTTCTACAAAGAAGTCACTTTTTCCAACCAGCTCTCCACTTCCTTATTCCCAGTCTCTATCATTACATTCTCTTTTTCTTACCCAGTAACCAGTGGTGGGTTGCCCAGGTTTGGACCGGTTCGCAAGAACCATAGTAAAACCGTTGGGAGGCCCCGCCCACCGCCCTGGATGTCATCATCGGTGATCTGCGCATGTGCAGAAGCAAGGAGCACGTGTGAGCAAAGCAAGAGTGAGCATGTGATCCCATTGCGAACCAGTAGTACAGGTAAGTAGAACCAACCCCTACCAGTAACATATCTTCAGTTTTAATTCCAGACAAACCAACCATTAATCTTTCACGGACAAAAAAAAACCCCACTCCATACCTTCTGAAAAATTTGTCCAGTGTCCAAGCTATTGAAGTGAAATTGGGACCTTTGCCAGGGAATCAAAGATTGAAACCTCACAAAGCGTGCGGTTTCAATTATTCAGGAATAAAGAGAAATGCTTAAACACCAGCACGCACTAAGGTAACCCTTCTGAATATAATCTTCGGACGTCTTCTGGCTCCAACCACAGTACCCATCTAAGGGGCCTGGCAAGATTGGGCTTACAAGACTTACTTGGTATAGGGAAGGATGTTGATTTGATCAAATGTAGGTAATCCTTGACTAAGGACCACAGTTGAACCCCACATTTCTGTCGCTAAGTGAAGCATTTGTTAAGGGAGTTTTGCCCCGTTTTTTAAAATATTTTTTATTTTTATTTTTTAAAAACATAAACATAAAATACATCTTTTAAGAATGAAGTCTTGATCCGGTCATAAATAGGTACAATCGCTTACACTTCTTTGACAAGCTCTATCCCGAATTTCCTCCATTAAACCTTTTAACATAAAAATCATAACATCAATTTTTAACAAATATTCTAACCTCTTAAATCTAAATATTTACCTTACTATTATATCACCACAAATCTTAATTTCCAAATAAACACAACTCTATTTTTATTTCAATTTATAAATCAAATTTCTATCTATATTCCTTAATCCTTGGAGCCATTTCATCAAATCCTTAAATCTTAAACTCTATTAATTAACACTTTTCATTTTACACAGATTCATTTCATACTCATTTCGCTTCATTTCAATTATTTTTCCAACATGTTCTTTTTTCACCCGTTATCTATTATTTTATCTAATTTCCAACCATTTTATATTTTGGCTGATTTGCAGCCTCTGATGATTGTGTGGTTCAGCTGGGCATCGGGGTGGGGGGAGCAGGGATTTTTGCTACTGGTTCTCCGAACCACCCGCCACCATCGCTACCGGATCAGGCGATCTGGTCCGAACCGGTTCGGACCACTCAGGAGCCTGAGTGGCATAGGAGGCTAATGCCTCCTACTAAGGCAGCATTTAACATTCAGCTGCCTGCAATTACTGTGAGTTCAATTCTCACCAGGCTCAAGGTCGACTCAGCCTTCCATCCTTTCTAAGGTGGGTAAAATGAGGACCTGGTTTGTGGGGGCAATAAGCTGACTTTGTATAAAACATACAAAAAGTATGAAGGCTATTGCTTAATGCATTGTAAGCCGCCCTGAGTCTCCGGAGAAGGGCGGCATATAAAAATAAATAAATAATAAAAAATTCACCCCTGCTGCAAAGGTTGTAAGTATGAAAAAGGGTCATAAAGTCACTTTGTTCAATGCCCTTTTAACTTCAGACTAGTCACTAAATGAACTATTGTTAGTTAAGGACTACCTTCATATTATACAGAATGTGCTATCCAGCCTAAATGTTATTTTAAAAATCCTACCGTGCGTTTTTATTTCAAAATCATTTATCACAGCTCCCTTGAACCAGTACCTTCTCTGTTGAATCAAAGCATCAGATATATCCAGGTTTTTGATATTTTGTTATAAGAGCTGCGGTAGTGCAGTGGTTAGAATTCAGTATTGGAGGCTCTGCCTACTGCCAGGAGTTCAATTCTGATGGACTCAAGGTTGATTCAGACTTCCATCCTTCCGAGGTCAGTAAAATGAGGACCCAGATTACTGGGGACAATATGCTGACTCTGTATACCACTTAGAGAGGGCTGTAAAAGCACTATGAAGCAGTATATACAGTAAGTGCTATTGCTATTCTTCATTAAATATCCTTTTTGCACTAAAATAAAAGAAAGAGATAAGAAGGAGGAATAAAGAAAAGGGCAAACTTTATTCTGGGAGACTAAATAACAGCCCACAATTTACAGAGAGCAAGTTGTACATTACCAGAACTTTTTCTGAACAGGCATTGAGCCACTGTTCTATTTTCTAGCCTTCCTTTTTTTAGTTCTTTGAAATTAAAATAATACATAATAAAAGAACTAACTGCTAGATGAGACTTGGAGATTAGTCACGGACTAATTTTAAATTAGACTCATGAATTGCACCACAAACAATGATGTGCCTACTGCATGGGGCACCATAATGAAAAGAAGTAAAATGAGCTGAATTTAGAAGTTGCTGCTGGACAATATATTTGCCATTTTGTTTTGGTTTTTATAAAGATTGCTTATATTTGTGGTTAGGAGACATTTTGATGCCTGGTACTGCTAGGAGTCTATGCATTGTGGCCCATTTTTTTCCTGGTATGAATTATGTTTATAGATGTCTAGAATGGAATGGAATGGAATGGAATGGAATGGAATGGAATAGAATAGAATAGAATAGAATAGAATAGAATAGAATAGAATAGAATAGAATAGAATAGAATAGAATAGAATAGAATAGAGCAGAGTAACTTTATTGGCTGTGTGTGATGAGAGATGAGTAGAGCAGAGCAGAGCAGAGCAGAGCAGAACAGAACAGAACAGAACAGAACAGAAGTTAGAAGGGTCCAACCCCTTGTTCAAGCAAAACCTCCAGTTTTTAAGAAGAGCAACTAGGATGTTTAAAGGCCTGAAGATTAAAACATATGAAGAACGGTTGGAGGATTTGAGTATGGCTAGTCTAGAGAAAAGAAGGACCAGGGATGAGATGATAGCAGTCTTCCAGTATTTGAGAGGCTGCCACAAAGAAGAGGGGATCAATTTATTTTCCAAAGCATCAGAGGGCAGGACAAGAAACAATGGATGGAAACTAATGAAAAAGAGTAGCAACCTGGAATTGAGGAGAAACTTCCTAATGGTGAGGACAATTAACCAACGGAATAGTTTGCCTTCAGATGTTGTAGATGCTTCATCACTGGAGGTTTTTAAGAAGAGACTGGACAGTCACTTGTCTGAAATGGTATATGATCTCCTGCTTAAGCAGGGAGCTGGACTAGAAGACTTCCAAGATCCCTCCCAGCTCTATTCTGATTCTGTGTTGGAGCACCCACAACTTCTGGAGGCAAGTCGTTCCACAGATTAATTGTACTAACTGTCAGGAAATTTCTCCTTAGTTCTAGGTTGCTTCTCTTCTTGATTAGTTTCCATCCATTGCTTCTTCTCCTGCCTTCTGGTACTTTGGAGAATAGGTTGACCTCCTCTTCTTTGTGGCAGCCCCTGAAATATTGGAACACTGCTATCATATCACCCCTGGTTCTAATTTGAGCCAGCCAATATTTCCTGGAGATGCAATAAAAGGTATATTAAAAACTAAAAACGAACAAGGCACCTTAGCCGCCATTCTTAAGAAAGACGAGCATTTTCCAGATTTAATATTGCAAGAAGAAGCATCCCGCTTGGAAACAGAGTCCGTGCAGTACCCCAGCAACTGGACTGACTTTCTGATGACAGTCGATGGAAGTTTTCCTCCAGATGCAAACACTGGCAAGGAACTAATGAGGCAGCCGAAGTTTTTACTCACTCCATCTGCATAATTAGTCCCTTAACGTGGTAGCTAACATTTTCCAGGGCTTCCACAGAAGGCCGCACCGCGGCCTCCCTCCCCGCACAGACCTCATAAAGATGTGCAAAGATCCCTGTTCACGGATTTTCAGGAAATTTATAGCCATCTTGCCAAATGCTCAGTGCGATTGGGAAAAGGGAGATTCAACCGAAAGACCTAAAGTGAAAATAATGAGCAGTCCCATCGTTCGTCTATGGAGATTCTCAGTCATCCAGGTCATGGCTGTCCCGAAGGTGCTTTTTCAAAAGGCAAAAGGACTTTGTTTTTCCTTGAAGAGGCTTCGTTTCTCATCCACTGAATTCTTGGATGAGAAGCAGAACGTCCTCAAAGGAAAAAAAAAAGTCCTTTTGCCTTTTGAAAAAGCACCTTTGGGACAGTCCCATCCAGTGGTTGTATTCAGCCGGTTAGGACTGGTTCTAGTGAACCGGTAGTGACGACCTGCGGGCCCACCTGCCCCGGTGCTATGCTGTCCTATTTAGCCAGATTTTCTAAGCCACACACATGTGTGCAAGCCGTATGTGTGAGCAAAGCACATGCATGGAAGGACGAGCGCACCAGTGGTGGGATTCATTTTTTTTTATTACCGGTTCTGTGGGCGTGGCTTGGTGGACGTGGCATGGCTTGGTGGGCGTGGCTTGGTGGGCATGGCAGGGGAAGGATGTTGTAAAATCTCCATTCCCACCCACTCCAGGGGAAGGATACTGCAAAATCTCCATTCCAGTCCGTGGTGGGTTCCTACCGGTTCGGCCCAGTTTTGGCCGAGCTGGTAGCAGTGACGATATGATGTCACCGAACCGGTTCTCTTTGTTCGGGAGGTGGGCTCTCCCACCCACCCCCGCGTTATTCTTACCTTTTATTTGGCCCTGCCCCCAATCTATTTGCTGCCTCCTGAGTCCCAGCTGATCGGCTAGAGGGAAAAAAACAGTTTAAGCTCTTGCCGAGGGGCTTCAAAGGGCCGCCCTACAGCTGATCAGTGTTAAAAGGCAGTGTGGTGGTAGACCAGTGCGCTCAAAAAACAAATGGGTAGACTGGTGCTCTCCAAAAACAAATGGGTAGACCGGAACACTCCAAGAACAAATGGGTAGACTGGTACAGTTCTGCAAGCAGTTAAAAGCCTGGTAGACCAGTACCTCTGCTAAATCCTAAAGAATTGTCACATGACCATCAAACCATGCCCACAAAATAAACTACGCCTACAGAGCCAGTCGTAAAAATTTTTAGAACCCACCCCTGTTTCCAGTGGTGGGTTGCCTCTGGTTCGCACCGTTTCTATAGAACTGGTAGTAAAACAGGTGGGAAGCTCCGCCCACCGACCCCGATGTCATCAGAACGCTTCTGCACACAGCCCCGTTGCAAACCAATACTAAAATTAAGTAGAACCCACCCGTGCTCCATTCCCTCCTTGCTCCAGGAGAAGGTTACTGCAAAATCCCCATTTCCTCCCGATCAGCTGGGACTCGGGAGGCAGAGAATAGATGGGGACGAGGCCAGTCAGAGGTGGTATTTACCGGTTCTCCAAACTACTCAAAATTTCCACTACCGATTCTCCAGAACTGGTCAGAACCTGCTGAATATCACCTCTGGAGTGCATGTGCAGAGGGTGTGCATGAGAGCGAAGCGTGCACACATGTGGCGTGCTCACATTTTTGGTGTGCGGTGAACCCGTGGTAAAATTATGTGAAACCCACCTCTGGTCCCATCTTTTATTTTATTATTAATTGACCGAGAAAAAAGGTGATACTGTTCAACAATACATTTTCAGGTAACCTGTTTCAGAAGGTGAATTCCCATAATCCCCTGCAAAAAGATGTTAGAAGCAATGAGGTGGAGAAACACTGCAGAGGGCATCCAAATGGCAAGTAGGACAAATCTCTCCAGATGGGGACTCCTTCCTCCTGCTGAAATGAAGATGGTTTCACCATCTAGCCATGATGGTCTCCCTCCATCCTGCTTGGTGCTTTTAAGATTAGCCAAGGTTGGGGAGGTGTCACCACCATCAGCCTAAATAATAAACTCTTTGGGAAGGCAACATTTAGTCAATTAGGTAGTTCCATCCAATGGGTGAATTTTGTCTGGTCTAGAGTTTCCATGACTTTGGATAAAAATATTCTCCCTTCTTGCCAGTCATTTTTTTTTCCTAACTAAAGATGAAAAGGAGGACTATTGGCCTGTCCTTTTCCATGATTTTTAAGAAGAGATTGGACAACCGTTTGTTTGAAATGATATAGGGCTTCATGCTTGAGCAGGGGGTTGGACTAGAAGACCTCCAAGGTCCCTTCCAACTCTATTATTCCATTATGGTTGTTTCCCATCACCACAGAATTCTATTCTATTCTATTCTATTCTATTCTATTCTATTCTATTCTATTCTATTCTATTCTATTCTATTCTACTCTACTCTACTCTACTCTACTCTACTCTACTCTACTCTACTCTACTCTACTCTACTCTATTCTACTCTACTTAACTGCTTCATGCAGGTCCCCAATCCAGGCTCTTTAATCAAAGTGGAAGAAGACTCATATTTTCAGAACATAAGATATGAATGTTCAGATGAGTTGCTGGTTCATATACTGTGGTAACCAGTGATGAAATCCAATTTTTTTTACTACCAGTTCTTTGGGCATGGCTTGGTGGGCGTGGTGTGGCTTGGTGGGCGTGGCTTGGTGGCCATGGCAGGGGAAGGATACTGCAAAATCTCCATTCCCACCCCACTCCAGGTAAAGGCTATTGCAAAATCTCCATTCCTATCCCACTCTGTGGCCAGCCAGAGCTGGTATTTGCCAGTTCTCCGAACTGCTCAAAATTTCCGTTACCGGTTCTCCAGAACCTGTCAGAACCTGCTGGATTTCACCCCTGGTGCTAACCCACTGTTTGTTGTTGAATAATTCATAACTGGATTTATTAACCATGGCATCATTAGTTATGTGTACCAATCATATTATGAAGACTTAGGTCAAAAGGAGTTTAGGTGGGCCACCATTTTAAACATTTGAGAATCTCAAGCAATTATATTTTCTAATTCCTTATGAAGGTGCTGAAGCTGGAATTTGGAAAGATGTTGCTTCCCATTCAAAGTGAGCAGGGAGCAATAAATATGTTTACCCACCTCATCATTAAATTGCTTTCTTCTGCTAGGAAGTCTGCCTTCCTTCCAGCTGCTATTTCCTTCTTTTGTCTGGACCCAGCTAGCTTTAAAGGAGCTTTAAATTCAACACGTTTGCTTGTTTGCATGCATAGGCACACATTTTTCCCCCTCCGGGCAGCCATCTGTTCCCTCTCTATGTTCTTTCTGGCCTTCCTGGAGCCGACCGGATTTCTCTATGAAACCCCTTTGCTTTGTGTTCATCCTTTAAGTCCTGCTGTGTTATGGCCTCCTGTCCCTTCCCTCAACGCATCTTATTTAAGGCGGAGAGTTGCCATTTTGCCTGCCCAGGTGGCTTTGCCAAGCGATTAACTCAGGGGTGGGCTTCAAAAATTTTAGCAAGGGGTTGTCTGCCTGGTTGCTGGATGGGCATGGCCATGGTGGGTGTGGCCTAGTCGGCCTCCTGCACCATGGCAGGGGGGCATTTTTGCCCTCCCCAGGCTCCGAAGGCTTTTTTTGAGCCTCCCGGAGGGCGAAAACAGCCTCCCCAGGCTCTGGAGGCCAGAAACATGTCTGTTTTCGGCCTTTCTGAACTTCCGGTAGGCCCGGTTTTTGCCCTCCCTGAGCCTCCGCGCACGCCCTGCACTTACCTGCATCCAAAACAGGCCGCAAAACAGGTGGGGCGGGGTGGGTGGGACCAGCCAGGAATGGGATTTGGGGGTTCTCCGAACTGCACAGAATCTTAGTTAAAGGTTCTTCCGAACCCCTGCAAACCCCCAGCAGCCCACCCCTGGGTATAGGGTTTCCTGCTTGAGCAAGGTCCCTTCCGGATCTATTCGGATGGATGGATTGATGGATTGATGGATTGATGGATTGATGGATTGATGGATTGACTGACTGACTGACTGACTGACTGACTGACTGACTGATTCAGGTTGCCTTCCACAGTCCTCTCGCAGGGTGGAACAGAAAGGCAAGTGAAGCATCCCTGTTGTGTGAGATGTGCACACATTTATAAGCATAAACCCCCAGTGTGCCATGTACATGACCATTTCAGAAGGATACAGTACAGGATCTTCCTAACAGGAAATCTTTCATTCTCCTTTTCTCCCTGCTCCTAGCAAATGCCAATTTAACTCAAAGAACCATTTGGCTGAGCTCAGAATAAACCAAGTTTTGTTGAACCAAGAATAGCTTTGAACAGCAGGTACTCTAGCAATATGCGTTGTGCAGAAACAGAAATGTTGCAGGTGTTTTTCCTCTTCTTTTTTTTTTTCCAGTGATATCCAGAACAACCATAGTGGCACAGTGGTTAGAATGCAGTACTTCAGGCAAACTCACTGCTCACTCCAAGAGTTCAATCCTGACTGGCTCCAGGTGACTCAGCCTTCCATCTTTTCCGAGGTGGGTAAAATGAGGACCCAGATTGTTGGGGGCAATAGGCTGACTCTGTAAACTGCTTAGAGAATGCTGTAAAACACTGTGAAGTGGTATATACAGTAAGTCCAAGTGCTATTGTTATTTAAATCCCAATAAACTGATGGGACAATTTATATACAGACTGCGCTGCATTCTGAAAAGTTGCTCATATCAGCAACTTCAGTCAGTCAGTCAATCAATCAATCAATTAGAATAGAGCTGGAAGGGACTTTTGAGGTCTTCTAGTCCAACCCCCTGCTCAATCAGGAGACCCTCTTCTGATGACCATGTAATTAAAAAGTTATATGGATACTTGTTAGAGATAAAATTGGAAGAAGAATAAGTTAAAGAATCAATGATAGCATGGGGGAAAAGTTTTGGTTATGGGATTAATTTAGAGAAATGACAAAAATTGTGGTCACATAATTATAAAATGACAATGTCTACAGCATATAAGGAGAATTTGTATAAGATGTTTTACAGGTGGCATTTACCCCCGACGAGGATAGCCAGAATGTTCAAGAACAAATCGGAGAAGTGCTGGAAGTGTCATCAGACCCCAGGATCTTATTACCATATGTGGTGGACATGCGTAGAAGCAAGGAGATTTTGGACTAAAATACACACGTGGTTGGAAAAAATGATAAAGAGACATATTGACTTTAAACCAAAGATGTTTTCATTAGGGATCTTACCAGAGACATTTAATACAGAATTGCAATATCTAATTGTGAATATTTTAACAGCAGCTAGAATTGTATTTGCAAAAAATTGGAAAGGAGAGAAGATAATTACTGATGAAGAAATTATTAAAAAAATATTGGACTGTGCTGAAATGAGTAGATTGGCATTATTTGATATGGGAGCTATTTTATCAATGGATAGACAATAAAGAATGGAGATGAAATATTACATATGAAATGAAATTTGGATAAAATGTGTAAACACTTGCTTTTAGTTAGATGGAAGAACATTCGTCACAATTGAAATTTTGAAAATGTTGGGAGCATGAAATGACTTTAACCGATTGAATCTCTATCTGTAAGTATATGGAAGGATGATGTTTTTTTAATGTTGTTTTTGTTTAAAAATAAAAAAACTTTTTAAAAAAGCAGGAGACCCTCTTCTTAAAAGCCTCCAGTGATGGAGATACCCACAACTTTGGAAGGCAAGCTGTTTCACGGGTTCATTGTCCTCATTGTCAAAAAGGTTTTTCCTTAATTCCAGGTTGCTTCTTTCCTTGACTGGTTTCCATCCACTGTTTCTTGTCTTGCTTTCTGGTGCTTTTGGGAAAATAAGTTGACCCCCCCTCTTCTTCTTTGTGGCAGCCTTTCATATACTGGAATACTGCTGTCATGTTATGCCTAGTAGTCCTTCTTTTCTCTAGACCTCCTACTTGAAGGGAGACACGAACAAAAAGGGCTTGCAAGATTGTGTAACGCATGGAGGGATGCGCAAAGGGTATGGCAAAAAAAAAGTCAAGATGACAATCACAACAATGCAATCCGAGTGTGGCCTGTTTTAATGTGCCCCTGTCTGTGCAATGCCAGCCTCACCCTAACCATATGCCAACCTAGCAGTTCGAAAGCACGTAAAAAATAGGGACCACCTTTGGTGGGAAGGTAACAGCATTCCGTGCACCTTTGGTGTTTAGTCATGCTGGCCACATGACCACAGAGACGTCTTTGGACAGCGCTGGCCCTTCAGCTTTGAAACGGAGATGAGCACCGCCCCCTAGAGTCGGGAACAACTAGCACATGTGTGCAAGGGGAACCTTTACATATATATATATATAATTTATATTTCGCTGATAAAGAAATAATATTAAAGAAATATTAGCGAAATATAAATTTGGTATAAAAATGGTTTGTCATGAATGTGACTGCTTGAGGGCTCCTGGGTTGGAGCTGAAAGGTGAAAGGGATGCAGTTTGCTCCTTCCCATATGCTGGGTACACCAGTGTCTCAATAGAAAAACTCAGCCTTCCATCCTTTCTAAGGTAGGTAAAATGAGGACCCAGATTGTGGGGGCAATAAGATGACTTTGTATAAATATACAAAAGTATGAAGGCTATTGCTTAACGCACTGTAAGCCGCCCTGAGTCTCTGGAGAAGGGCGGCATATAAATCAAAATTTTAAAAAAAAACACCTAATACACACACACACACACACACACACACACACACACACACACACACACACACATTCCAAAGGAAGACTCCTGGTAGAAACCTATAAATTGTTATGTTCTGAGCCTATAAAACCCCCTCGGCAAAGGTTTTATTCATTCTTTCACATCGATTCCTTTTGTTTCTCAAAAGTGGAAGGTAGCACAAAACAAACAGTCGTGGAACTATTGTTTTGATGAGCTCGCTTCACAATTTCTTGTTCATCAAATCCTCCATCTGTCGCAATGATGTTGTACTATTCTGTGCCATTAAACAGAACTATAAGAAACAGCCTTTTTGGAAAAAGAAAAAAACTTTTCTCTTACGGAAAATATATCCTTCATTTAATTATTTTTTTCATCTTTCTGTTTTATTTTGATCTCTTTCCAACATATTATTCTGCTGGGATCAAGCCACCATCCAAAATTGGAAAGGCTGATAGTCTCCCTGGGATTTCTCTTTTAATATCTTCTCTCCATCTTTTTCCTTTTATGTGACTTAAGTTTTTTGCCTTTGTATTTGCCTTTGAAATATGAAAGTCGGCACTAATAATCTAGAGAAATGCGGGTGTTTTCTGCATGAAATTAATTACAGACCTAGATTTGTATGAGACAGTCAAGCTGACTCCCACAGTAAAATAGAACAACTCAGAATTAAAACTTTAAGGAAAAGTTTCCGAGGATTGGACAAAGAGGTGGGATTCACTTATCTTCCCTACCGGTTTGCAAATGTGAGTGCTTACGCAGTTCTCACACATTATGTCCGGGCGGGTGGGCGGAGCCTCCCACAGTCGCCACTACCGGTTCGCCTGAACCGGACAGAACTAGCTGAATCCCATCTCTGGTCGGACATGACTGAATGGCTGACGACGGAGGTTTCTGCAAAATGTCCAATTCACAGTGATTTCTTAATGGAAAGTTAATTTGGGAGATGAAATGGTATAGAGTCTCCTGCTTGAACAGGGGGTTGGACTAGAAGAAGCCAAAGCACGGCTGATTGAAACATTAGTTTCCACACGCAGCAGTCAAAACAGATATCAAGATGTATGAAGATGGGTGTCTGTCTTGAAAAAGGACTTCAGTGTTGGTTTAAGGAGAACATCCTCTCCAGGGGAGGAACATCTGTAATCTCCACCTCCCAAATCTACTACAATTTGGAGTTTTCCTGCCTCAGTGCAAACCTTAGTAGAGTCAGGAGTTGGAAATAGGAATATTTTTTATTGGCCAAGTGTGACTGGAGTTTGTCTCTGGTGCATAAGCTCTCAGTGTATGTGCAAATTACAAAGAGGTAAGTCACAGATCATAAATCATAAGATACCAATAGGAGAAGATATTAGGAAAGAGGAGAAGGTGAGAAAGAGGAGGAGAATAATAGCAATATAGTCCTACTTAGTACATGGGTAAATATCCTTAGGCATAAGACAGGGCTGTGGGGATTAGATGTTTAGCAGAGTGATGGCATGGGGGAAATTGTCTTTGTGTCTAGTTGTTTTGGCATGCAATGCTCTGTAGTGGCATTCTGAGGGGAGAAGAAAATTCCAGATGTTAGACAGTGAAGGCCTTTGCATGTTCCTTCTTCAGCCTTGTAGACCTTGTGAGACCCTAAGCCACTTCATCCCCTAGGAAAGCATCTGTTTTGGGGGGATCCCTGCTTAGGACATCATCCAACTAAGCCAAGCCCAGTTTGGCAGATCACACGCTCTGCTGTTCCATTTGCTCTCTTTCTTTTGATTTTCTGACAACTTTTTGTTACGACCTTAACCATGAGCAATTTATTGCATTTTGAAGAACCTTCCACGCAAATATCAGCAAACTCAACAGGAAGACTGGCAGTAACCATAACCAGGCTAGAAGGCCAGGCATTACAGGAAGCACAATCCTGATGTTGCAGTGGTTACAGTGCAGCATTGCAGGTAAACTCTGCCCAGGGGTCTATGACAACCCACTGTCAGCACTCCAAACTATATTCGTTCCAGTGCTGACATAAGGAGGAGAAGAGGGGGCAGCTGGCAAGAGGACGTTTGACTTTTCACCTACTTATTTTCCCTGAAGATAATATCCCCTAGGAGATGGAATGGGAGAGGGGACATTCCTGGGAGCTGAAGTAGTAGATATGGGAGAGTGATTTGGAAGATGGCCAATGAGACGCAGAGAATTAGGGAACGGAAAGGGAAGGTTTGGGGTCAGGAAGTCAGTGTTGGCTACGATATAATCGGGGACAGATTGTCATGCTTAACAAATTTCATCAAAGACTATTTGTTTGGAAATGCAATTTATTTTGAGACGACACTGAAACCTGACACCCACCACAGCCAACTCATCACAGCCAACTCACCACGGCTAACACACTGCGGTCAAGTTGCTATGGCCAACTTGTTGTGACTATCTTGCCACAGGACAATTCACCATGGCCAACTCACCACAGGAAAACTCGCTGCGGACAAGAGTTTCACTAATATTGAAGAAATGGTGGAATGGAATCATTAAAGAAAGGATGCCACAGGAAGGACAAAATGAAATACGAATGATAATAATTAAAATATTTTTTTAAAAAACTATTTTAAATAATTAAATTGAATTGTTGAATTGTCCTGAAGCAAATTGTTCTGTGGTGAGTTGTCCTGTGGCGAGTGGACCGTGGTGAGTTTTCTGTGGTGAATTAGCCGTGGCAAGTTGGTTGTGGCAAGTTATCCCATTCCACTGCCCACAGCCTGGAGTTCAATCCTGATGTGGCTTAAGGTTGACTCAGCCTTCCATCCTTCCAAAGTCAGTAAAACGAGGACCCAGGTTGTTGGGGGCAATATGATAACTCTGCAAACCACTTAGAGGGGGCTTTAAAAGCACTATGGAGCAGGAAGTCTAAGTGCTATTGCTATTATTATCCCATCCTGGGGTAGAACTGAGGGGAGCAAGAAACAAATGCAGGACGCTATTGAAAAGCAAGGCATGGTGAAGAGAGACACAAGTGGCACCCTATGAAATATTCATTGGGGTTCGCCTCTTGTGCAAATTGTACTGTCTTCCAAGAGGAAAGTTCTCTGTCTGCAGGTAGCTAATGTCAGTTCGAAGATCGTATTTCTCCAGTGACATTTAATTTCACTGGCTCTGAGCACATAAAGTTTGGAGAGTGGAGGAGCACAACTCAAGGCTGCTGAAATTTGTAATAAGAAGCTGCAGTTCCCATGCTAGCAGTTTGTGGGTGCTCCCAGTTGGAGAGAGATGCATCAACAGCAGTGGTGAAATTCAAATGCTTTTACTACTGGTTCTGTGGGCGTGGCTTGGCGGGCGTGGCTTGGTGGACTTGGCAGGGGAAGGATACTGCAAAATCTCCATTTCCACCCAACTCCAGGGGGAAGGATATTGCAAAGTCTCCATTCCCACCTCACACCCCACAAAGAGCCTTAGTGGTGCAGCGGACTAAAGTGCTGTTAAGTAGCACTTAGCTGCCAGCTGCCTGCAATTACTGCAAGTTCAAATCTCACCAGGCACAAGGTTGACTCAGCCTTCCATCCTTCCGAGGTAGGTAAAATGAGGACCCAGATTGTGGGGGCAATAAGCTGATTGTATATAAAAAGAACACCGCTTGGAGGGGGGGCGAAAGCCCTACTAAGCAGGTATATACAAAAGTATGAAGGCTATTGCTTAATGCATTGTAAGCCGCCCTGAGTCTCCGGAGAGGGGCGGCCTATAAATCGAACCAATAGATAGATAGATAGATAGATAGATAGATAGATAGATAGATAGATAAATACTCTGGGGCCAGCTAGAGGTGGTATTTGTCGATTCTCTGAACTACTCAAAATTTCTGCTACCGGTTCTCCGAACTACTCAAAATTTCCGCTATCGGTTCTCCAGAACTTGTCAGAACCTGCTGGATTTCACTCCTGATCAACAGACTGAGCTACGTCCAACTCCCACCTCAACAGCATGGCCAGCAAGGGACTCTGTTTAAGCCCAGCATCCGCCCATTTTAGAGGGTAGGCAAAGGGGTAATTCTACCCCACCCAGTTTCTCTGGTCTCTCTTGCTGCACCTTCATCTTCTTCTGGAAAAGTCAACAAGTTCTATCCTTCTGGAAAAATGGAATAAGTTTCTCCACCCAGCCCAATTTCCGGGGATGATAAAGGTCTTCTTATCATGGAGTTGCAGAGGACCAAGTTGTGGGAAACCATCTTTGGGAGCAGGGAAGGCTGGGTAAGCCCAAGAGTTAAATCAGAGGAAGTCTGTTTCAGGCCCATGAAATGGCTACAAGAGGTATTGTACAGAAAACAGGAAGTACAAAACAAGACTTGTCATTTCTGTTGCATGTCAAGGTGAAGTCTTAGTAAAATTTCAATCAGTCATTCCTTATGTGGATTCAAATAAGTCTATTTCAAGAAGCTTTATCTAACCAACGACATCAAAATAGGCAATTCAATCTCCCTTGTGTCGACGTTCCAAGTAATACACCCATAGGAAACAGACCTCTGAGGCAGATATATTCCTAAAAGGACAGTTTTATTGGAGATGTCATATTGGCACAGCTGGTGAAAACCAACTCTGAAAGTTCCCACGGTTTAGACTTAGATCAAAAGCAAAAGTTTCCCATTCCCCAAACAATTAGTCACATTGTCCAATCGAAGTGCTGGATGGTTGCTTGGTTACTTCACTCCTCCTCTCTCCAGTTGGAGTGTCCTTGGTTCCCACAGGAAACTATTCTGTTTTGACTACAACACCCCAACTATCTATGCTCCCCCCTCCCTTCTGCTGCATTGTGGCAACTCTGAAGCCTCAAAGATGAGCCTCAGCCAGGTTCACCTCAGAGTTGACATTTTGCTTAGCTGCATAAACACAATGTTTTTTCCTTCCTAGCGTTTCCCTCAAGTACAGGACCTGCTTTTTTTCCACATCAACCAAGTGTTGATCCATTAGTTGTGACAGGAATTGACTGATTGGCTTGTCACCCGAGCCTGACCTCATGGGCTGAGAGAGAGTGTCTGATCCAAGGTTACCCAGCCAGGTTTCATGACGAAGGCAGGACTAGACCTAACCATTTCCTGGAGACTCAACTATTAGATCACGCTGGTTCCCGTTCCCTTGAGAAGCCATAATATTTTGAAGTATGCAGGAAATCTGTGTTGATTCCAACCTCTCAGTTCCCCCAGTAACTCTGTGTGTGCATGTGTGGATGTGTATTTATACCACAGTACAGGGGTGCTATTCAGCAGGTTCTGACAGGTTCTGGAGAACCGGTAGCGGAAATTTTGAGTAGTTTAAAGAACCGGCAAATACCACCTCTGGCTGGCCCCAGAGTGAGGTGGGAATAGAGATTTTGCAGTATCCTTCCCCTGCCACGCCCAGCAAGCCATGGCCACCAAGCCACGCCCACCAAGCCACACCATGCCCACCAAGCCACGCCCAGAGAACTGCTAGTAAAAAAAATTGAATTCCACCACTGCCTACTTTCCTTTCCTTCTTTGTAGACAACCTATGGAGCTTACAAAAAAGCAACCCAGCACTCGGATAAAATGTGTGATTGTTACAAAAATGACAAGGCAACTCATCTCTTCTATCAATTTACTCTCTTTCATCTGCTGAAATGGGTTACCTCTCCTGGCGTTTTCTATTTACCCATATTGACTTGAGACCACAAATCCAAAGTAAACAACTGAGACTTGCTGACTGCCTTCAAGAAGCTTTCCACTTTTGTTAAAGCAGAATAAGTAGATCAGGAGCAGAAAGCAGTTTTTTTTCTGAGTAGATAAGGAAGCTCCAGAAACGCCACCTTAAAAAGTCTGACTAAAATCAAGGAACTGCCAAGAGAATCACTACCCGTAATTATTCATTTTAAGGGTACCAAATTTATTTGGTAAACTTAATTGTTGTTAGGACCCTCGATGGGTCAGCAGTTAAAGATGCTGAGCTTGTCAGCTGGAAAGCTGACAGTCTGGGTTTGAGACCCAGATGCCACATTCTGGGGTGAGCTCCTGTTCCTTGCTCCAGCTCCTGTTCACCTAGCAGTTTGAAAGCATGCAAATGCGAGTAGATTAATAGGTACCATTTTGGTGGGAAGGTAAAAGAGTTCTGGCATCTTCGGCATATAGCCATGCTGGCGACATGACCGTGGAAAATATCTTCAGACAACTCTGGCTCCCTCAGCCAAGAAATAGAGATGAGCACCACACTCTAAAGTCATACACAACTGAACAGAAAAACCTTTATCTTTACTAAATTGTTGTTAGTTTTGACCAATGACCCTAATAGGAAAAAAAGATGATTGTTGGTAAATACTTTTGCAGATTATGATAAGAAAGTGCTTTTGAGCAGCGCTGAAGGAATCCTCGTCATATTTTCTGTTGCAGTTTATGAAATGGTGTCACAGGAGAGAGAGAAAGAAAGAAAGAGACACTTCTAGGACAAATAGTACTTAACACCAGGTAATTTTGGTCACATGAGTTGCTGTTTAGTGTTTGGCTGATGCTCTTTTGAACAATCTCCTTCTTTACAAACACACTTAGAACAGATGACTAACATTAAAGTCCCAAGACAATAATAGAGAAAATTATGGGCTGCTAAAGCTTTTGAAGAAAATCATTGCCGTTTCTAGTAAATGCAATCCTCAATTCTATAATAGAAAACAAGACCAATACAAAACTGTTGGATTATTTTTTTTTTTTTTAATAAAATGTGCATAGGAGAACTACTAGAAATGGAAGAGATGATGTCCTCAGTTGTAAGATGTTTTGATGGCTTTAAAAAGTTCTAGAGTGAATCCTCGGGGCAACAGATGTGTCCAAGGCCCATAGCAGCCTATCTCCCCATGGTTTGTACACTGCTGCCACAGAAGATCAGGGGGCCATCCTGATTTCTTCTTGAGGACTTCATGGGACACTTTTCTGCAGCCCACTCTCTATGGCCAACACACCATGGCCAACTCAACATGGTCAACTTATTGCAGGATAACTCATCACAGCCCACTAGCCATGGGACGACTCACCATGGGACAATTCAACAATTCAGTTTAATAATTTTATATACTTAAAAAGTTATTTTAATTTTTGTCATTCACATTTCACTTTGTCCCGGCTTCCTTTCTTTAATGATTCTATTCTACCATTTGTTCGCTATTAGTGTAACTCTTCTCCCATGACGAGTTGTCCAATGGTGAGTTGGCTGCAGAGAGTTGGCCGTGGAGAGTTGCCCTAGACCCGTGATGGCGAATCTATGGCATGCGTGCCACAGGTGGCACGCGGAACCATATTGGTGGGCATGCGAGCTCAGCTCTGGTGCAGATGTGCGGGCCGGCCAGCTGATTTTCAGGCCTTCTGGGCCCATGAGAAGTAGGGAAACAGGCTGTTTCCTGCCTCCGGAGGGCCCAGGGCAGTGGTGGGTTGCTCCCGGTTCAGTCCGGTTTGGCCGAGCTGGTAGCGGTGACGATATGACTGTTTTGTCTGTTACATATGTAAATAGCAAGTGAAGCCAGGGATGTAGGCTTCACTCAGGTCCGCTGTAAGCTGGACATTTGCATGCCCACTGCTGGTTGGTGGATTCAAACGGGGCCCGCCACTGATTGGTGGATTCAAACGGAGGGAAAAGTAAAGTGTTGTCAGTAGCTGAATCGGTGGGACAGCTCCCTTTAAAAGGGAGTGCTGCCGGCTAAGCCTTGGCAAAAGTCACTCACTTAAATAAAGAGCTGAAGTTACTGTCTGTCCTCCTGCCTCTTCATTGCCTCCCTCGATCTAACATTGTCAGATGCAATTCAAAATGTATTTACTTATAAACATACTTAGTAGAGCTTGTATACCACTCCAGTAAGTTTTTAAGCAGCTTATAGTAAATACAACACAAAAATACCACTCTCATTCAAACCAGTAGCATATCCAAAACATTCAGTTACAGGAAGACCATTGATTGATGGTCCTCCTCTTATTCACTTCTCACCCTCTTCCATCCCTCACAGACATGGCAGAAAAACAATTGGCAAGGGGACAAGCTCCTTGGATGATTTTCCTCACCTCCATGCCATCTTCATGAGAAGGAACTCAAATGGTAGAATGGGAAAGCTGGCACGGTCTGAATGCAAGTAGAAAATGAACAGATAATGCTTCATATGTTTAAATATGAGGATGTCTCTCTCCTTTTGATGCCCACTCAGCCTGAATCTACATAGACAAAAAAGGAAACTGTAGGTTCCTTTAAAAAGTCATCCAAATCCTTAGTAAAGGAAATTAGGAAATCTGTTAATTTCTCTTGGGCTGAACTGAAAACGATTAAGAGTGATCTAAGAAATGCAGTTTCTGCTGGTAATTTCTGTATGATCTGACTGTATCGATTAAGATCAAATTTATTCTTTCCATGCCATCTCAAACAAGTCATCTTTCTCTCTCTCTCTTTCTCTCTTTCTTTCACTTTCTTTTTTCTTTCTTTCTTGCTTTCACTTTCTTTTTTCTCTCTTCTTTCTTCTTTCTTTTTTCTTCCTTTCTTTCTCTTTCTTTCTTTTTCTTCTTTCTTTTACTTTCTTTCTATTTTCTTTCTCTTCTTCCTTTTTTCTTTCTCTTCTTTCTCTCCTTTCTTTTTTCTTTCTCTTCTTTCTGTCTCTCTCTTTCTCCTTTCTTTCTCTTTTTTCTTTCTCTTCTTTCTTTCACTTTCTTTCTTTTTTCTTTCTCTTTTCTTTTTTCTTTTTCTTCTTTCTTTCACTTTTTTCCTTTCTCTTCTTTCTTTCTCATTCTCTTTCTTTTTTCTTTCTCTCCTTCCTTCCTTCCTCCCTTTCTTTCTTTCTTTCCTTCCTTCCTTCCTTCCTTCCTTCCTTCCTTCCTTCCTTCCTTCCTTCCTTCCTTCCTTCCTTCCTTCCTTCCTTTCTTCCATTCCTTCCAGACAGATGTTTAGCCTAGATGATGCCTCTATCTGGAAATTGTATCACTTCCTTGGCTATTTTTCAGCACTTTGTTTATCTGCCCTTTCTTACCACTCAACAACTGGCATACTTGCACCTTTTGTGATTGGTACAGTTTCTTGCACATTGGCATTGTTGCCACCTCTCTCGCTCAGTTAATTAGCCCCTTGGTTAGAGACTCAGATCCAGCAATCCTTATTAATTAAATCACCTGTGTAGTGTTAATCGGAAACAATTCTGCTAATGAGAGAAAAATGGCTACCGAGAGAACAAGGCTTCTTTTGACATCAAAAAATGTGCACCTGTTTTTCCAGGATTCAAAATGTGATTTTGAAAGGCTCTTTTCCCTGAAGGAATGTGTCTCTATAACAACACACAAACATACTGTCACATACTAGCCCTGTGGGAAGAAATAAAGAGAAGCTAATTTAAAATGTTTTCCAAAATGTTGCTTATCACCCTCAGATGACAGCATCGAAGGTATATCAAATCAGCAGAAAGTGTTAGCCTCAAAGTAAGTTCAATTTGCTATGCTTCTATATGGAAAGACGGCGATTGTGTTCGACTGGAGGGTAATTCATTTCAGGGCTTGCCGTCCTTCTCACTGCGGCCTCCATCTGAAGGTTTCTGATATTGTGAGGGATTGGGCTGCTCCTGGTGGCTGCATTTGAAGGCCAGTCTAAAGTCAAGAGTTAGAAGAAAAGCATAGTAGTATAATTTATGCCATTCCCACCGGTTCAGACTGGTTTGGGCAAACCGGTAGCTCCGACGATCAGCTGGGAGCGAACCGGTTCTCTCCAACAATCAGGTGGGCCCACCCGCCCGCCCCTGCACTTTACTGACCTATATCTTCTCAGCTGATTCACGCAGCAGAGCAGATGGCTGAGCCTCAGCTGTGTTACTCCCCAGCAGTTACACCGAAGGTAAGTTTTCATAAAACTGCACAGACATGCACAGCACGTGTCAGGTGTGTGCGTGTGCAAAGCACACGATCACCGAACTGGTTGTTAAACCAGCAGGATCCCACCACTGCATTACACCACAGTGTAATAATTTGATGGGGCGTGATGGCCCAACAGTAAAAGATGTTGAGCTTGTCAGTTGAAAAGTTGACAGTTTGGGTTCGAGACCCGAGCGCTGCACGATAGGGTGAACTCCCATTGTTGCACCAGCTCCTGCTACCCTAGCAGTTCAAAAGAATGAAAATGCAACTAGATCAATAGGTACCACTTTGATGGGAAGGTAACACCATTCCATGCCCCTCGGCATATAACCATGCTGGCCACATGACCACAGAAGTGTTTTGGGACAACACTGGCTCCCTCGACTAAAAAACGGAGATGAGCACCAACCCCTAGAGTCAGATATGACTGGAAGGGGACACTTTTCACTTTATCATTTGTGATGTCCTTTTGGTAATTTCTGCACATCACTGAATCCTGCTTATGTTTTTATCCCTGGACCATTCTCTGTGGCACCAACTTTCCAGCTGGGCTTCTGTAGTCACTGCTTTTCCGGTCTTCCTGCAGCAGACAAAACTCTTATCAATATCATCCCAGCATCCAAATAACTCATACCATTAAATGTTGCCAAGGAGTGGCAGCATCTGGAGCTATCACATGGAGTACCAACCCCGACTACAAATCAAATAATCCAAATGTTTATCCCAACTACATTATCACTGACTTCCAAAAATGAACTGATAAGAACTTTGAAAGAAATAATCAAACACACACACACACACACACACACACACACACAAATACACAATCATCTCCAAAAATTCACCCAGTCATGGATCTATCCCCAGACCCCTCTCCGGATGCAAATTCAGAGGAGGAGGGTGAGTTTGAGCAGAGGAAAGCAGAGAGCCGAGTATTGATCAGGATCTGGGCTAGGAAAATGTTAACCTCAACTGGGTGATCAGATGAGGGACAGGCTGAGGCTGAGGGAGGTGAGACACAGCTTCAGCAAGTTGGCCAGGAGACTCCAGACAAGGATCGGAAGCACCCCTTAGCAATGAGGAGGAAGTAGACTACACCTCCTCCTGATCCAATGACACATAGAGTAAAGAGGAGGCAGGCACAACGCTGGTCAGCTAGGCTACTCATGAGCAGGCAAACCCACCTCTCATAAGGGGGCTGCATTGATGTTGCCTATTTAATCCCACCCTGAGGAGTCGAATGTTGCTGGACCAATGTGCTCAGTTCTGTGCCTTATGTGCTAATGCCTTGTATTCTGACCCATTTGATTCATTAACTTTCCTGGACTTTGTGCACGCCTGTTGGACTGGGTTACTCAGTGACTGTTGCTGTACTGAGCTTGGAATCTGGACCTATGCAATGGAGGTACTTTCTGAGGACCTATTTTTTGGGGGGGGCTGAATAAATACTTGTAGACTCTTGCTGTATGTGTGTGTGTGTATCCATAGGAAGTGGGGCAGCACATACCCTGACTCACTAGTAATAGCAATCACTTTCATAAAATTCAGTAATTCTAAAATAAAATAAATAGAAGAACCAAGTCAGTTGTGAGACAGAGATATCTCTTGCATGATTATCCTTTTCCATTGCTTAGAGAACTTCTGGGTATTCTTGAATTTGTGCCAAATCCTAACTTCAGGCAAATGTGATCCAAAAGCACACATTACATAAATGCATTTCTCTAGGCTTGTGGTTGTTGTTAGTTGCGAAGTCGTGTCCGACCCCATGGACAACTTTCCTCCGGGCCTTCCTGTCCTCTACCATCCCCTGGAGATAATTTTAAGCTCATGCCGACTGCTTCAGTGACTCCATCCAGCCACTTCATTCTCTGCCATTCCCTTCTTCTTTTGCCCTCAATCGTTCCCAGCATTAGGCTCTTCTCCAGTGAGTCCTTCCTTCTCATTAGGTGGCCAAAGTATTTGAGTTTCATCTTCAGGATCTGGCCTTCTAAAGAGCAGTCAGGGTTGATCTCTGGTTTCTGTTATCTTTCTTTATCTTTTATTAGATTTGTATACTGCCCTTCTCCTTTCGGACTCAGGGCGGTGAACAGCCAAAATAAAAACATTTGTACACAAAAGTTAAAAGAATTTTTAAAAATAATTAAATGAAATTTGGCCCATAATTTAAAACATTTCAATTAAAAATCAGTATCAAACGTTAAAACCAACATGGAATCAGGCCAGCCTGGCTAACTGAAAAAAGTAAGTTTTTAGGGCCCGATGAAAAGTCCGGAGGTCTGGGATCACTCGTATCTCTGGGGGTAGATCGTTCCAGAGGGTAGGTGCCACCACAGAGAAGGCTCTCCCCCTGGGGGTCGCCAGTCAACATTGTCTGGCTGACGGCACCCTGAGGAGGCCCTCTCTGTGGGAGCGAACCAGCCGGTGGGAGGCAATTGGTGGCAGAAGGCGGTCCCGTAAGTACCCCGGCCCTAAGCCATGGAGCGCTTTAAAGGTGGTCACCAACACCTTGAAGCACACCCGGAAGTCCACCGGAAGCCAATGCAGCTTGCGCAGGAGAGGTGTCACGTGGGAGCGCCCCGTCGCTCCCATAATCCCTCGCGCGGCCGCAATTTGCACCAGTTGGAGCCTCCGGGTGCACCCCAAAGGGAGCCCCATGTAGAGAGCGTTACAATAGTCCAGACGAGAGGTTTGATTGCCTTGCAATCCAAGGGACTCGCAGGAGTCTTCCCCAGCACCATAGTTTAAAGGCCTCAATTCTTCAAAGCTCAACCTTCCTTATGGTCCAACTTTCACAACCATACATTGCAACTGAGAAAACCGTAGCCTTGACTATACGCACTTTTGTTGGCAGGGTGATGTCTCAAGGCTTAGGGAGTGAGAATTTTACACGCACGATGAGCAAAGGGAACAAACGGCAGACCTCTAAAATGTTCCATTGCAATTTTGAAAAGCAAAAGAAATAATTAAAAAAAAAATCTGGGAAAAATAAGCTTACTTGACTTCAAGCAGTCCACAAGGAATTATGGTAAGGGACAAGTATCATTTAATAAAAAGGAAGACAAACACATTTATGAGATGACTGGGAAGGAAAATGTTCTCTCTGGAGAGCAATCTTGATAAACACATAAGTAGCAGAGTCAAATAAAGGCCCCTCTGGGTCCATCTCAGCCATTTACTGGGCAAGAACAGGCATTGCCAAGATCTACTGGAGGAATACAATACTCCTGCTGCGCTTTAGTGCCATTTTTTTTTTAAAAAAAATTGCAAATCACTAGAATTACAGCTGCTTATGATTTTGTTTTAAAATATCCATGGAAACAAGCTATTTCTAAATGAATCAACACCAGTGCTCCTTGTCCAAAATATGTGATATGGAAAATAATCTTTGCACGCACAAAACGGGAGATGCCAGGAGATGTTATCACTTTGAGTGAAATGGCCTGAAAGAGCATGGGGGGGAGGGGGGATTGTGTCAGGGCCAGGTAGAGCCAGCATGAATTTTGCCTTTCACGGCTCACCTGAAATGTCCTTCAACTTGATTGTTTGACAGATGTCCCCATGCAAACACGAAAAGGACACCTACTTTACTGTACTGATTACTTGCTTGCTTGCTTCTTCCCTCCCTTCTTTCCTCCTCCTCTCCCTCTCCTTCTTCCCTCCCTCCCTCTCCTTCCTTCCATCCTCCCTTCTTTCCTGCTCTCCCTCCTTCCCTTCCTCCTTCCCTCTCTCCTCCCTCCTTCCTTCCTTCCCTCCTTCTCCTTCCCTCCCTCCTTCCTTCCTTCCTCTCTCCCTCCCTCCCTCCTTTCCTCCTCCTCTCCTCTTTCCTTCCATCCATTATCCATTCATCCATCCTCCCTTCTTTCCTCCTCCCTCTCCTTCCTTCCTTCTTCCTTCCTCCATCTCTCCTTCCTTCCTCCATCCCTCCTTCCTTCCCTCTCTCTTTCCTTCCCTGTCTCTCCTTCCTTCCTTCCATCCTCCCTTCTTTCTTCCTCTCCCTCCCACCCTTCCTCCTTCCCTCCCTCCCTCCCTCCCTCCTTCCTTCCTTCCTTCCTTCCTTCCTTCCTTCCGTCCTTCCTAGTAATACAAGGATTTCTTCTCCTTCTTTTTCTTCTTCTTCTTCATCATCATCATCATCATCATCATCATCATCATCATCATCATCATCATCATCATCATCTTCCCAAAAAAACTTTCAGAGCAATGCATTCTGCATTGGCTTTTAGTTGGGGCCATTGGTTTAAATAAGCCAAGGTAAGAAATTATGCCATCCCATTCATTAGCATCTTGGAATGCAGCGTGATATTTTAATTTCCAACCCTGATAATTAACACAGCAAGTGAAGTGGTGGGAAATTACCGCACTCGCTTTGGTCTCAAGTGCTGGCTCATTAATGTTTCTCATAACTCAGCGACATGATTTATATTTCTAGGTTTGATTTCTCCACTCCGGAGATTATTCCACCATTACTACCCTCAGGTGTACCTCGATTTCTGAAATGCTTGACTGTCAAGTTGAGAAGTCAAGTGCCAAGGTCTATGTGCACACCCAGCCTGGGGAAGGAAGAGATTTCTGCAGACTAGAAATGCCCGTTTTTCCATCAACGAACAGCCTCTCTTTTTGCAATTGCTCTCCAACAGCAGTTCAAGTTGGAAACCTTCCATGCTATGATAATTATCTCTGTTATTACTGGAATGTCTGAAGGTGACTTTCTGAACCAACTGAGCTTCTAAATATAAAAACAAAAAGCAGGAAGGAAAAAGAAGAAGAAGAGCTGCCAATATCAAGATGGATTTAGGCCCCTAACGTGAATTATTTGGAACTGAAATGATGTTTCCTGAATTACTATTTCAAATTTGGGAGTGGGGAGCACGAAGGCTTGTGCTACAATTTTATTTCCTAGATGTATTATGGAAAACGTACAAATGTTTTTGCTTCATATTTTGTAGGCTGTGCCAGCTCTGACTAAAGATCAAAGTTATTAACTACAAAACCCCACATTTGATTAAGCAGTTTTATTTTTTTTCTAAGAAAACATAAACATTTCCCACTTTTCTGTGTCTGCTTCCAAAGTATCACCAGAACCATTTCCATTACATTTCAGTTATATTCAGTCTCAATCTATTCCACTAATCTCCAGTCTTTTTCTAAGCTTCTCTGTAGTATCATTTATCCCGAGAGTAAATTCTGCAGCTAATAGAACTGGGAAGAATCTGTATGGATTACTTATGAAAGAATGCTTGGGGAATTTAAAAAAAGTTTACGTGTTACTCAAGATAAATCTTCAACTTTATATATTTGCATAAGCAGAAACTCTAGCTATTAGACACAATGACAAACACTATTATGACATATCATTGATCTGACTTTATATAAAGTTCTATCAATTTAAGCATGCATAAGTGGTGTTGCCATAACAACAATGAAACAGAAATATATATTGTTAAATATAACACTACTTAATTTGCTAAAAATAAGAAAGAGGGGGCACTTGAGCGGCTTGGTGGCCTAGAGGTGGAGCTCTTGCCTCACAACCAGGAAGCTGTGAGTTCAATCCTAGGTAGCGGAAGATATTTCTCTCTTTGGGAGCAAAGAGAAAATAACTGTTGTGAACCAGTGGTGGGTTCCTCCTGGTCTGGTTCGGCCGAGCCGGTAGCAGTGACGATATGATGTCACCAAACCGGTTCTCCCCCCCTCCGCTCTATCACCCCACCCACCCACCCACGTTATTCTTACCTTTTATTTGGTCCTACCCCCAATCTATTGCTGCCTCCTGAGTCCCAGCTGATGACTAGAGGGGAAAAAAACTGTTTAAACTCTTGCCGTGGGGCTTCAAAGGGCCGTCCTACAGCTGATCAGTGTTAAAAACAAACAAATGAGTCAGGTCTTAAGTGCGAGGACTGGTCATAAGTGCGAGGACCTTCCAGAAATGAGTCTGACCAGCTAGCCATGCCCACCTAGTCACATGACCTCCAAGCCACACCCATAAAATAAGCCATGCCCACAGAACCGGTAGCAAAAAAAATTAGAACCAACCCCTGCTGTGAACTCTGCATAGGTGTCATGAAGGGCATCCAGCCAGTAAACGCTCAGTTTCATTCAGTCACCAAGACTCCGCCCTGATGCAAGGGTTTACAGGGTCATTAAAGGTGGGGGGAAAGGAAAGAGGGGCACTTATAAGAAAAGCTAAGATGTCTGGGGCTTCCCAGATACTCTACACTCTCCCAAAATAATACAGATGGACTCTTGTCCCAAATCCGTCGACTTTGGTCAAAGGCTAACATTTTCTCTGCTTGCAGAGGAAAGCTAATTGAGTTTTCCACCATGATTTGACATTCCCTCTTTCAGTAGTTCTCTCCAACTCAAGGCTTCCTTATAAAAGAAGGGAAATGAAGGCCTTTGTTTGATTGTTTAGTTCAGTGTTTCCCAAACTTTTGACATATGTGTACCCCTTCTATAATTTTCATAACGCTGAGTACCCCTCATAAAAAACATACGCTTTAATAAAAATCAAAATATATTTATTTTTTCTTTTTTTGGTACATACACAAAATAAACGAAAGTTATATTATAAAGAACATTTATTTGATTCAATGAGAAGGATGAAATTGTTTATGTTGAGATGACAGATCATCATAATTTGGTTCCCTGGTTGTTAATTTTAATCTGAGATGCGGTTCCACATCCAATAGTCTGTTCCTTTTTTTCGCCTTAATGTCTACAAATGCAGAAAAAGCAACTTCGCATAAATATGAAGTTGGAAAAGGCAAGATGTATTTCAGGAGTTTTTCTGTTAAAACCGGATACACATGTTGCATTTGTAACCAGAATGATGTTAAAGTACACTCCTTATGTACCCCCACCAAACTCTTCCCGTACCCCTGGGAGTACGCGTACCACACTTTGGGAAACACTGGTTTAGTTCCTGGGGTTACCCATTTGGCTAGGCAGCAGTTTCTTGAACTGTAATTGGAAGCAAACAATGGAATGGAATGGAATGGAATGGAATGGAATGGAATAGAATAGAATAGAATAGAATAGAATAGAATAGAATAGAATAGAATTCTTTATTGGCCAAGTGTGATTGGACACACAAGGAATTTGTCTTGGTGCATACGCTCTCAATATATATAAAAGAAAAGATACATTCGTCAAGAATCATAAAGTACAACACTTAATGATAGTCATAGGGAAACAGTCAATATAAATCTTAAGGATAACAGCAACAAGGTTACAGTCATACAGTGGGAGGAGATGGGTGGTGGGAACGATGAGAAGATTAATAGTAATGCAGACTTAGTAACTAATTTGACAGTGTTGAGGGAATTATTTGTTTAGCAGAGTGATGGCGTTCGGGAAAAAAACTGTTCTTGTGTCTAGTTGTTCTGGTGTGCATCATTTTGAGGGTAGAAGTTGAAACAGTTTATGTCCAGGATACGAGGGGTCTGTAAATATTTTCACAGCCCTCTTTTTGACTTGTGCAGTATACAGGTCCTCAATGGAAGGCAGGTTGGTAGTAATAGTTTTTTCTGCAGTTCTAATTCTCCTCTGAAGTCTGTGTCTGTCTTGTTGGGTTGCAGAACCAAACCACACAGTTATAGAGGTGCAGATGACAGACTCAATAATTCCTCTGTAGAACTGGATCAGCAGCTCCTTGGGCAGTCTGAGCTTTCTGAGTTGGCACAGAAAGAGCATTCTTTGTTGTGCTTTTTTGATGACGTTTTTGATGTTGGGTGTCCATTTTAGGTGGCAAAGCAAAGCGAAGTGTAAATCAAAGGGTGCGAGTTGGACCAAGCCGCCATCAATGCCTTTTGATGCTACTGAGATTTAGCTGCAACTCTGCTTTTCAAAGGCGATAAATACAATGCTGCAGGTATTTATTTTTTTAAAAAAAAGGAAAAAAAGAAATCCTAATGCAAATAAAAACACATTTTCTTGCGATTTAAAAAAAATAATAATTATCCATCCTTATTCCTGTTTCCCATATGATTGTATACTATTTTGATATTTGGGGGATGAAAGTATTAGAAATGAAGAATAACAGAGTTGGAATGGATCTTGGAGGTCTTTCTAGTCCAATCAAGCAGCAGACCATATATCATTTGAGACAAATGGTTGTCCAGTCTCTTCCTAAAAGCCTCCAGTGATGGAGCACCCACGACTTCTGAAGGCCAGCCGTTCCACTGATTACTTGTTTTAGAGGTGCTTTTTCATGAGGCAACTGGACTTTCTGGTTTTTCTTTGAAGACATTTTGCTTCTCATCCAAGAAGCTCATCCAAGAAGCATCCAAGAAGCTCATCCAAGAAGCATCCAAGAAGCTTCAGTTGCTTCGTGAAAAAGCACCTTTGGGACAACCATGACTTGGATGACTGATAATCTCCATAGACATTTACTTGTTTGACTGTCAGGAAATTTATCCTTAGTTCTAGATTGCTTCTCCCCAACCTAGATAAGTTTCCATCCATTGATAAGTTTCCATCCGTTGTTTCTTGCCTTCAGGTGATTTGGAGAATAGGTTGAGCCCCTCTTCTTCGTGGCAGCCCCTTAGAGACCAGTCAGGAATTATGATCCCTGCACTTTCTTTCTCAGCCCTAAGTAATCTAAGAGTTAACATCTGAGTGTATGTAGTCTGTTAATTGGCCGGAATACTTTTTTTCTTTCACACAAAGAAAGCCAGTGTCATGAATTCTGTCTATTGATTTCTGTGACTTTTGCCTTGTTCATCTGAATAATTTGGAGTTATTTCTTGGCTGTAAACACTGTTTGCATTGATTTAAAAAACAGCCAAGGATATATTTACAGGTTGATGGCAATTCATTTTAAACACCATATCTATCACCGATCAATACATTTAAATTCAAGTCACCATGACACATCGTTTTAAAAAGAAAAGAAAAAAAGAAGTAGATAAATTCAGTTATTGAACTATTGATATGTTATGTTTCTTTTTTTAGAATGAAAGCACTTTCTTCCAAGGAATGATTTGCCAAAGTAACAATTTCTGCAACTTAGGGTTTTGTTCACATATTGTATTAACACTAACAGGGTTTGCTGAATTTTTAATTCTGTCCTATGTAAATTCACTCATTGTAATGTGTGAAATCAGTCTATTGTGGACTATTCAACAGCTTTCCCAATTATTGTTAAAAAAAACTCTTTGAACTGAGACCCTTTCCAACTCTAGAAACGACCCACAGTTCAGTCGATCCTAGTTGTAAGGCAATATCCAACAAGAGATCTCTTGTGACCCCTGGAAGCAGTGAGCCTGACTCTTGATTGATCTGTATTCAATGGGTAGGAGAGAGGGAAAATAGTTAGTCCTGTGAAGTGAAATACAACTACTGTTACTTAATTTTAATACCATTTCAATGCAATGTAACAAAATCCAGCCAATGTCTAGATCCGTGATGGTGAATTATGGCACGCGTGCACGAAGTGGCACGTGGACACATGTCACTTGGCACACGCAGCATCGCCCATTCCTCTTCAGGGTTTCTGGTGTGCATGCACGCGCGACGATCAGCTCCCCTTTTTGCATGGGGCAGTGCCGGAAACTGGAAGAGCTGGTCTTCCGTTTTCCTGCGTGAGCATGTGCGCTGGCCAACTGATCTTTGTGTGTGAATGCGCATTAGAAACCTGGAAGAGTAGCTGGCTGAAACCAGAAGTTCAGTAACTGAAACCGGAAGTTCATTTTCGGGTGCACACATGTGCCCTGGGCAGCTCCTCTTTTGGGTTGCAGCCCAGATGCACGCACACTCTGTGCTGAACAAGTTTCCCATCACTGGTCTAGGTTCTTCCCACTTTTTTGTCCCCTTTTCAGAATTTTAGCCCTTGATGTATCATCAAAGCCACTTGGGATCACCAATGAGAAAAAAATATGATGTTTCTCTATCCTCAAAGTGCAGGTCACAGAATAAGAGACTTCCTCAAGTTCTTTTCTGTTGGTCTCAGTGGTCTTTGCTTGGACCTGTCTCTCCTCTCAGATCATTCAACATCCTGATGTACATGACCCTGGCTTTCATCATGGGGCTTCATTTGGGAAAAACTAGATGCTGGGCAGGGGATGGGTTCTACTTACCTTTACTACCGGTTCGTAACGGGGCCGTGCGCATGCGCTACTGCGCATACGCAGATGCTTCCTGATGATGTCAGGGTTGGTGGGTGGAGCTTCCCACTGGTTTTACTACCGGTTCTTGTGAACCGGTCCGAATCGGGGGCAACCCACTACTGATGCTGGGTTTGTTGATGGAAAGGTTGGCAGTTTGAGACCCAAGTACCGTGTGACGGGGTGAGCTCCCATTCCTGTCCTAGCTCCAGCCAAGCCAGCAGTTCGAAAGCATGCAAATGCAAGTAGATAAATAGGTACCACTTTTGGTGGGAAGGTAAGAGTGTTCTGTGCGCCTCAGGATACAGTCATGCTGGCTACATGACCAGGGAAGCATCTTCAGACCACTCTGGCTCCCTTAGCTAGAAAACAGAGGTGAGCACCTCCCCATAGAATAGAATAGAATAGAATAGAATAGAATAGAATAGAATAGAATAGAATTCTTTATTGGCCAAGTGTAATTGGACACACAAGGTATTTGTCTTGGTGCATATGCTCTCGATGTACATAAAAGAAAAGATACATTCGTCAAGAATCATAAGGTACAACACTTAATGATAGTTATATGGAACAAATAAGCAATCAAATCATATTAGGAAACAGTCAATCTAAATTGTAAGGATACCAGCAACAAGGTTACAGTCATACAGTCCTAAGTGGGAGGAGATGGGTGATAGGAACGATGAGAAGATTATTAGTAATGCAGACTTAATAACTAGTTTGGCAGTGTTGAAGGAATTACTTGTTTAGCAGAGTGATGGCGTTCGGGAAAAAACTGTTCTTTCATCTAGTTGTTTTGATGTGCAGTGCTCTATAGTTTTGAGGTGTTGAAACAGTTTATGTCCAGGATGCAAGGGGTCTGTAAATATTTTCACAGCCCTCCTTTTGACTCGTGCAGTATACAGGTCCTCAATGGAAAGCAGGTTGGTTGTAATTGTTTTTTCTGCAATTCTAATTATCCTCTGAAGTCTGTGTCTGTCTTGTTGGGTTGCAGAACCAAACCAGACAGTTATAGAGGTGCAGAATTGGACATGGCTGAGCAGGGGAAACCTTTACCTTGTAATCTTTTTCTGACATTGTTTTAAATCTTCTGCCAAACATAATCAGTCTTCCTTCACACAGTTCCCAATGCCTTATTCTTCATGTGACGGAGATGGGACGATCAAACAATAATTAACAAATTATTGTTAATTTGTTAACAATAATTGGTGATTGGCAGAGCAAGCTTGAGTAGTTCCTTTCTTCATTATATAAATTTGTTCTAATGTTAGCAAAAGTCATTCCTACCACCGCTGGTTGAAACCCAGAAATTGTTTCTTACAGTTAATTAATTGGCTTCCTTTTCCCAGAGTTTCCCAATTATTAGTTTTTAAACCTTTTTTGAGTTCAGGCTTTCCCCCTGTTTAGAAACTCAGTGACCCTGTGTCAATAATTTCCATATATAACTTTCCAAAAATGATCAACTCTATCTTCTTTTGTCCCAGGTGAAAAACGTCTACATTTGACCTGTGTTTGAGGTGGACTGGATTTTTGACCCAGTCCTTAATTCTTTGTGTCACAAATAAATCATCTAGACCCTCACATCAAGAACAGATGCGTTGAAATTTAAACAAAGGGACACATTTGCTTTGCACCTTAAATAGTAAGATCAAATTTTCAAAGAGAAAACCTTACTGTATAAAAATTGCATTTAAACACTGCCACCTTGTGGCTGAAAAGAACTATCTTCCATTGAAAAGCCAACATTCTATATTTTGCATTTGCAACTGAAGCATTGAGATACTCCAGAACATGCAGATTTGAAATCTTATTAATGTATATTATGGTTCCAATCTCTAAGCGGCTGCCATGAAGAAGAGGGGGGGGGAAATATGCTGCCTCATATTTAACTGATTATACACTAGGACTCCAAGATCCCTCTCACATTGACCAAAGTACCACATATACTGTACCTGTGCATTTTGTTTTTCTTGCCTAAATGTAAAACCTTACTATTTTTCACCATTGAATTTCATTTGTTAGATAGCGCCCAATGTTCAAGTCTGTCAAGATCCTTCTGTCTATCTGTCAAGATCACCAATTCAGAGTGGTTTGCAAGATTTGTTTGCAGCAATTTTTTCCTCCATATTTTCTGCTCCAGTGTTTCTTCCAGAAAAGAAGAAACTGTCCCCTTCAAAGGTTGCACCTTTGCTCCAAAGTTCATATCCCTTATGCAAATGCCACCCCATCTGAGCCAAGAGCATCAGTGAAGGGGAGACGGATCCCCTCCCCTGAACTTCTGGCCCCAAGACAAAGATAATTCAGGCGTCTAGAGCAGGGTTCTGCAACCTTAAACACTCAAAGAGCCATTTAGACCTGTTTCCCACAGAAAAGAAAACACTGGGAGCCACAAAACCCTTCCCCATGCCTGAGTATTTCTTGAGCGGCCACAAAACTAGCATATGTAGTTGAATTAAACGTTCTGCTTTCTTCTGAAACTTTTCTTTTCTTGGATTTATCCACAGTTGGCCTACCAGGGGTTGAAAAGCTTAATAAATTATGTGCCGTAGGATGTCACACATTGGCGGTTGTGACGCATATTTTGAATGACAGGGAGCCACAGCCGAGGGGTGAAAGTGCCACATGCGGCTCCAGAGCCACAGGTTGCTGACCTCTAGTCTAGACCATGGCAAGAGGGAGGGAGACAATTTGTAGTCACTGAAGCAAAACGAGAACAGAAGCCCTGAGACAGATTCCACCTGAAATGACTCCGTTGGGCTCCATATTGGCACCAAAGCTCCTGAAACTCATTTCCTGCACGAACCCCCATGTAGTCATTGCACGCCTGGAGACAATTTGTGTTCACATCCTTTGGGGCATCAGAGACTCAACCACAAAGCTCAGGCAGGAAAGAAGCAACCAACCGTTCCTCATTTCGGTCTTCAAACTTCCCAGATATGCAACAATGCCGAATGTTAGAAAATGAAAATCAAAAAAAAGGGAGAGAAGACAATGAAGAGCAAGAGGGGGGGAAAAAGGAGGAGGGGAGGAGGACAAGTTTCCCAGGACTTAAAATATTTTACTGTGTGCCAACCCAGATAAAAAAGCTTTATCAAGGACACTACAAAACAAAATCCAACAGGACAAACCTGTCACATTTTTGTAGCAAGTATGATTAAGCAAGCAAGAAAAAAAAACCCAATTGTGTTGTTTATTTTACAGGAGCTAACAGAAACACATTCCAAAACAGATGCTAGCTTGCAGCATTTTTTAATACGCTGAAAATGATAAACCAAAGACTGATGACCAGGAGCCGATACAAACATGTTTGGACAAATGAGAAATATTTACTTAAAAAGACTTGAAAAATTAATCAATGGTTTGCTTTTCTCAGTCATGTCGTACTTTTATGCCCTTTGAATATTTTCACCATTTAGATGACTGATCTCTCATAAACATCTAAATATTTTTTTCACCGTTTACTCATCAAAATAGGGGCAGTGTGGTGGCTCAGTGGTTAAGAGACTTTTTCTAACCCCTTTCAAGACCCAGGTTCCATGAGATAGGGTGAGCTCCCGTCCTCGCCCTAGCTCCTGCCGACCTAACAGTTCAAAAGCATGTAAATGCGAATAGATAAATAGGTACCACTTCAGTGGGAAAGCAACAGCACTCTGTGATGTCATGATGGCCACATGATCAGAGAAATGTCTTTGGACAGTGCTGGCCCAATGGTCTTGAAATGGAGATGAGCACTGCTCTCTATAGTCAGCCACAACTACAGCAGTGGTAGGTTTCTACCGGTTCACCCCAGTTCCGGCGAACCAGTAGTGGTGGCGGCGGGAGACTCCGCCCATCCGCCTGGACGTCATCACGGATGCTCCGACCCGGTAGTGAAGGTAAGTGGAACCCACTACTGAACTACAGGAGTAAAATTCGCAGGGACTCCTTTACCTTACTTATCAAAAATGGAAACAGGAAAGATGTCCCGGCATATTGTTTTTCCATGTCAGCTGAAAGTCATGTGAGCTGAATGAAATCATAAAGCAGCTTTTGAAAGAGAAATTTGGCTACATTTGATTGCAATGACAGTGAAATCGCTTTGTCAGTGAAAAATACCTTTTGGTTCATAAAGAGGAAAGAACTTAATGCATCCGGCCAACCCATCAATGCTGCATAGATGGAATTCATAGGTGTTGTGACTCTGACCCCCGAGCCCGTCTTATCGGAGGGAGAAGGCTCTGAAAGTGAAGGAGAGGAGTTGGCCAGGCTCCCTCTCCAGGACCCTCCTCTCTGGCAATGCCTCAGGTGTCTCCCGAAGGAGAAGAGATTGGCCAGGAGCCAGGTATCGCCGAGCAGTCGCAGTCGGACAATGACGGAGATAAGTCTTGGCTGGATCCATGCCAGTGTCAGATAGACAAGTGCACGCAGCAGAAAAGGAGGCGTGCCAGAGATTAAGCTGAGTCACTGGATCACACCCCACAGGGGATAAAATGGGAGCGTTTTTGCCCTCCCCAGCTCCCAGGAGCACTCTGCAGGCTTCCCAAACCATCTGCACGCCCCGGTTTTGGCCTCCCAACCCCCCCGTGTGTCACGTTTTTGCCATTCCCAGCCCCCAGGAGTACTCTGCAGGCCTCCCAAACCCTCTGTGCACCCTGTTTTTGGCCTTCCAAAACCTCCAAGGGCCCACACAAATGGGATGCACAGAGAGTTTGGGAGGCCTGCAGAGTGCTCCTGGGGGCCGGGGAGGACAAAAAGTTTTTTTTCTTGTTTACCTCTTCGAAATCTTGTGCGTCTTCTAGTCCGGTGCGTCTTATAGTCCGAAAAATACAGTAATCTTTGAATTTTCTCAAGGTGTAACAATATACCCTTCTTCTTTGCCTTTGGTGGGCAAAAGTACTTCTTCACAGTTGCCCCAAAATCATTTTGGTCGGAAAGCTCACATGCTCTTAGTTAAGCACAAGGTGATCTTCAAGTTTTACAAACCTCATGAAAAGAGGCCCATTTGGAAACTTCAGCGTCATAACCTATGACGTTTCTAGTTATTTTTATACAAGAAAGCCACACATCTGAAGGTTTATCAGTATAAACGACAGCGGTGTGGATTGCTCATTATCTGGTCACGGTGGCCATAACTGATGTGTTTGCTTAAGGGGTGGGGGGGGACTCTTCAAAACAAGGCTTGACTATTTGTTATATCAGAGAGAAGCTGCACTCACACAATTCACTAAGCCAAAACATGGCTTGTTCTTGTCTTTTTGATACATGAACCAATATGGTCTTATTTTTAGATGTGAACCAGGCCACTCTTTGCAGCCTAGTTCATCTTCAGCCAACTAATAAAGGGCATTTCATTTCTCAGTATTTGGCTTTTATTTTGAATGTTCTAGACCAGGTTTGTCAAATTGATTTCATTGAGGGCCGCCATCAGGGTTGTGTTTGACCTCGGGTGGCCGGGGTGGGCATGGCCATGGTGGGTGTGGCCAGCTGGACATCACACATGGGTGTGGGGGATGGGGTGGTCTGAGCACTCTGCCAGTGAAAACTGGGCCCCGAGTTTCATTTCTGGCTGTGACGGCCTCCTGCAACCATCTGCCAGCAAAAACAGAACTCGGGAGGGCCATGCGTGGCCCTCGCGAACTCTGTTTCTGCCTGCGACGGCTTCCTGCAACCTTCTGCCAGTGAAAATAGAGCTTGGGAGAGTTGCTCCTGAGCTCCGTTTTCACTGGCAGATGTACAATAGGCTGCTCCTTCGCTGTTTCCAGGGCGGCCCCGCAGGACAGATCTAAGCACCCCGCGAGCCGGATCCGGATTGACACCCCTGTTCTAGACAGATGCAGAAGTTTGTCAAACTTCTTACCTAACTCCCGTTAAGTTTATTTTCGATGTCCTTTTTAAATCTAGAATTTAAAGTTTCGCGATCTTGATTTCATTTCTGCCATGTCTAATTAAGAAGGAATGCGTGACCCACGCAGTTGGGAATCTTAGCTTGGAAATGCCTTAGCCAAAGAACCGCTCAAGTTACTCAACTTCTTTCTGCACAATTTTTTTTCCCTCCAAGACATAACAAAGGCCTTCAGCCATTTTGTCTAAGTGCAGCATCAGCAACTTTATTTACAAATACAAAAGAAAACAGAAGGAAAAAAAAAATTCTTCAGTTATATTAACCTGTTTATGAGGTGCACGGAGAGTTACATTTTTCAAACACGGGACGATAAAGAATCTTTCACAATTTCCCCAACTGGATTTCACCGTTAAAGCACAAAGGGATATTGAATAAAGTGAAGTGGACAGTTTTGAAAGGGCAATATTACTTAAGCGTAGCTTAACTTGAGATAAAGACTGCAACCACCTCTGCGTGTCTTCAAATGTAATTCTCACAAAAGTTCTGCACAGCTCTCTAGAATGTGATGACTTTCTCATAAATACTTCAGAATAGGGTTATTGGTTGTTGTTTTTTTTTAACGAAGGATGCAGTGCATCTTCTAAATGATCTAGACAGGCAAACTTCTGGTCCTACAAAACACACCCCACTCCGAATATTTATAGATTTGAAGCAGCTATTTCCTTCTCTGTCTGTTGCAGAGGCTTTCTCTTCGTAGGTTCGGATTACATGTTGGTTGTGTGTCCAGCTATTGACATCAGAAAGGAAAAAGAGACAAATTGCTCAGCACGGATGAAATTCAGATTTAAAAGGCCTAAAATAACATTTTTTTAAAAATAAAAGATTCGTTTACAAAATAAAACGATTAAAATTTGGAATCATGTTTCCCCACATACTGTACACTCTACGACTTAGTCCTCGCTTAACACAAAGCAGGCTATTTTTAATTTTTGTTTTGTGGTGCATCAAATGAAATGTAAACAACTAAAAAAGGCATGTTATTTCTTTTCTCCTTCAATTAGAGGGACTTTAAAGGCCATTTCCTCCAATTCCCTAGTTGGTGCATAATTGGCTCTTGGATAGAAGCTGCAATGCCTTTGAAGCAGGGGTGAAATCTAGCAGGTTCTGGAGAACCGGCAGCGGAAATTTTGAGTAGTTCAGAGAACCGGCAAATACCACCTCTGGCTGGCCCCAGAGTGGGATGGGAATGGAGATTTTGCAACATCCTTCTCCCAGGAGTGGGGTGGGAATGGAGATTTTGCAGTATCCTTCTCTTGCCACGCCCACCAAGCCACACCGCGCCCACCAAGCCATGCCCACAGAACCAGTAGTAAAAAAATTTGAGTTCCACCACTGCTTTGAAATCATGAAAATCTCACATCAACTTATTCGGCTTTCTGCTCCATACCATTATTTTATTGCACCGTTTACACTACACTCCTTTCCAATTTATAATAGCACTTAGACTTATATACTGCTTTATAATTTTTTACAGCACACCGAGCAGTTTACAAATGTCACCACATCGGTCTTTCATCCAAAGAAGAGAATATATCTAACCTTGTTTCTATTCTGAAATTGCTTCCGAATTTTGTGCTTGCAATGGAAAAAAAATGAAACTTTTTGTTTTTGTTAACTAAATAGGCTTATTGTTTGTACATATTGTTGTGTAAAAGCAAAAAAGTTGTGGTCGTAATGTTGTTATCTTCTACTGTGCTAAAGAAAGTCGGCAGTTGGTGCCTTTTTCTTTCTTTTTCTCCCTTTACACTATATTTCTTTTCTTTTCCTTCCCCCTCTTCTTAGTTTTCCACCACTTTTTAATTTTTTCTTTGTATTTTATATTTTGAAAAACCAATTTAAAAAAAACATACAGTAAACAAACATCAGCACATCGGCCCCAACAATCTCAGTCCTCATTTTACCAACCTCAGAAGGATGGAAGGTTGAGTCAACCATGAGCCGGTCAGAATCGAACTGGCAATATGAGCAGAGTTAGGCTGCAATACTGCATTCTGACCACTGCACCACCACAGCTCTTAATGGAAAAATAATCCCTTAGTTCGTAGCAGAGCAGCTTGTCCAACTTTGATAGCTAACTGTCTAACCAAGCAAAGCATCTGATTTCTGGAAAAAAAAAAAAAAACCTAAAAAACTTTTCAGCATCAGGGAGCTTGTAATTGTGACTGGTTAGAGAAGGAGCATCTTACTTTTATATCTGAGATAGCAGCTGTTGCAGAAGAGTTCGCTGTTCCGGATACGGACTTCTGCTCCAGCCTGTGATCCTCCGAGGTCTCCCTCGCAAGCAACACACTGTGCAGAGAAATCAGACAATTAGACCCAGTCACAGTGAGGATCGGAAAGCGAGTTGTCAAGCCAGGGATTTTGAGAGCAAGAGGCACAGGGCGGGTGAATATCCTCCTCCTAGGCGAAGGAATCGTGGAGCGGGAGAAATAAACCAGACTTAAAAGCTACACAGAAATGGAGATCCGCAGAGAGTGTCACGTCTTGCTTTCTGAAACAGAACTGAACGTATGGCACATGGAGAAAGCAACGGTTTTGGCACCAAGCTGTTTCTTTGGAAGACTCCCGTGCAGATTCTTTGCGTTTCAGTCCAGCTAGCTTTCCTAAATGAGTTCCCGCTGCCCTTCGCTTCATCGTAAATGTGCCTATTTCAAATGCATCAAGGTGAGATGACAATGCAGTGATGGGATTCAAGTAATTTAACAACCGGTTCTCTGCCCTAATGATTTCTTCCAACAACCAGTTTGCCAAACTGCTCAGAAAGTTAACAACCGGTTCTCCCGAAGTGGTGCGAACCGGCTGAATCCCACCACTGACTAAATGTCTCCGGCAATTGGATTGACCTGAACTCAATGCAGCTCATTGGCTAAAAAAAATATTACTCTATGTAACTAAAATAGGACTGCATTTAATAGTCTAGTCTAGTCTAAAAAAAAGCCTAGTCTGACTAGTCTAAAGAAAAGAAGAATTAGGGGTGACGTGATAGCAGTGATCCAGGTATTTGAGGAGCTGCCACAAACAAGAGGGGGTCAAATTATTCTCCACAAAGCAACAGAGGACGGGACAAGAAACGATGGATGGAAACTAATCAAGGAGAGAAGCAACCTGGAATTAAGGAGAAACTTCCTAACAGTGAGGACAATTAACCTGTGGAACAGCTTGCCTGCAGAAATGGTGGGCGCTCCATCACTGGAGGCTTTTAAGAAGAGTCTAGACCCGTGATGGCGGACCCATGGCACACGTGCCAAAGGTGGCACACGGAGCCATATCGGTGGGCACGTGAGCGTTGCCCTAGCTCAGCTCCGGTGGGACTGGAAGTCGGGAAACTGGTTGTTTCCGGCCTCCAGAGGGCATCCTGGGGGGGGGGTAGGGAAGGCTGTTTTCGCCCTTCCCCAGGCCCCTAGAAAGGCTCTGGAGCCTGGGGAGGGCAAAAAAATGGGCCTACCGGGCCCACCATGCTATCGTGTGCCAAAAGTGGGGAGAGTGCAAGGGGGGGGTCATGCGCGCATGCATGGGGGGGTGGGGCACATTGAATTATGGGTGTGGGCACGGGCACGCACGACTTCCACTGCGTTCCCCCCACTTTTGGCACTCGACGGCAAAAAGGCTAGCCATCACTGGTCTAGACAGTCACTTATATGAAACGGTATAGATTCTCTTGCTTGAGCAGAGGGATGAACTAGATGACCTCCGAGGTCCCAGCTCTATTCTATTCCTTTTTATATTATTCTATTCCTATTCCTATTTTATTCCATTCCATTCCTATTGCTACTGCTACTGCTACTGCTATTGCTATTGCTATTCTAATATACAGGTAGTCCTCTTATGAACATAACTGAGCCATAATGAAGCAGACATGATGGTCATAAAGCAAACATCCAAGCTGCAATGGGTGGGGTTTTGTTTTGTTTTTTGGCCATTAAGCAGGAGTAAATGTATTTGATTGGCCAAAAATGTAAGATCACAGTCCCGTGATGGTAGGTAAGCTGCAAACAGCCCAAAGTGCAAGGCTGGTAAGTGAATGCACAGAATGTGATCACATGATCACCAAAACGTTGAATTTGGTTTCCTAAGCGGCCCTGGGAGATCCATCGTCACTTCAGTCACCGAGCAACCCGTCATAAGAGAAGGACTACCTGCATATATTGAATGGCTTTCAAACGTCTTGCAAAGACCTTTCGGGATGGCTTGCAATGCATAGTAGCAATTCAGTGTTCTGGGTATGCATTTATATCTAAGCGCAGAGGAAGATCTGTGCAAGAGTTGGTTGCTTTTATGCAGCGGCAGCGGTGTCCTTTTCCTGCTGTGATGGCACGCACCCGTGAACAATGTGGGCAAGGAAGTGGATACGGAAGGAAGCCCGAGACACAAGCGGGAAAGCCCTTATTGCCTGTCCTGCTTTATCTTAATGTGTTCTCCATCGGAGAAGCTTCACTCTCATTTGTCCAAAAATAAAAGCGCTAAACCCTCACTGTATTTCAATACATTAGAGAGGGTCCAGAGATATTTTACTAGAAGAGTCCTCAAATATTCTGCTCGAAATAAAATTCCCTATACCACCGGGCTTGAAATTTTAGGTCTGGATAGCCTTGAACTACGCCGTCTACGTTCCGACCTATACTTAGTTCATACGATTATTTACCAAAACGTTCTACCTGTAAATGAGTACTTTAATTTCAACCGTATTAATACAAGGGCTATCAATAGATTCAAACTCAATGTAATTCGCTCTAATCTTGATTGTAGGGAATATGACTTCTGCAATAGAGTAGTAAATGTCTGGAACACTCTACCTGATCCTGTTGTTAGTCTCTCTAACCTCCATACCTTTTTACCTTAAACTGTCTACCGTGGACCTTTCATGTTTCTTAAGAGGTCCCTAAGGGGGCGTGCATAAGCGCACCAGCGTGCCTACCGTCCCTGTCCTACTGTCCCCATTTATATGTAATCATTCTATGTGTTTATGGCTATGTTTTGCCTATTTATATCCTTTTATTTGTGCCAAATGTTTTTCATGTGTCCATGTCTATGTCTATACTGTTACTTGTTTCCTTGTACTTGTTGATAAATGAATGAATGAATGAATGAATGAATAAATAAATAAATATTTTGTAGCACATCAAAGAGTCCAGCAACAGTTGAACATGGAAGATTTCCCATTAGCAGACAGATTTTGTTTTGTTGGGTCTTGCACATTACACATAAGGGAGATAGCACAGCTAGGACGGGGGTATCGGCTTCCACGCAAACGGGCAGGACCTGCCCCTGCCTCTCACCGTTCCCCCTCTCACCTTAAAACAATGTAAGTGATAACAAAGGCCAAGAGATTCGATGATCATGGCTGCTCCTTTGCCCAGAGTGTTTCTGCAGCTGGAACATATTCGCTTTCCACTCACCGACCTAAATATAGAACAAGAATGTGGTTGAGAAGCAGATGGCAGAATACCAGCAACCGAACAAGGAAAAGGCGGGGCCCCAGAAGGAACAGTGAATCAAAACCCCAGGACTGCCAAGGAGAAAAGCAGAAATGTTCTTTTTTGAGATAGAAATGAATCACCAAAAAGAGTTACTTCTCCAAACTTTAAATGAAATACTGCTATTACGCAACTCAAGAGTTAACCTAAATCATTTAACCAATCTATGCATAGCTAAATGTAGGAAACAGCCCATAAGTTTGATCTTGTTCCTTTTAGGTGGAAGATAGTTTTCAAACTGTAGCATCTGCTTCTTATTTAGGCAACATGATGCCCAACAGAAATGCCTTTGAAGTTAGGCGATATAAAAAGTAGCGAATGGGACTCAAGACCCAGCCTGCCTCTCGCCAGTTGCCGAATCTGGTAACACAGAAATGCTTCTGGGATGGGGGAATCTTCCCTCCTCCTTTTAGGCTATCAGGGAGCTTTTGTCTCTCTTTCCTGGAGAATGAGAAGCCCAGGCATCGCGGGTTCAAAAAAGGCCAACAAAGTATGTAAAACAACAACAGCCACGAAAGGAATAATCAAGTAACTTTGAGCACACTCGTAAGTTCTTATTTAGAGAAAATGATATAATCGAATTGTTGGAATTCATTGTTGGAATGTATTTCTATACAACAACTAGAGTTAGTATTCAGCCAGTAGGTGGCAGTGTTTATAGGTTTGGATGTATGGTATATACTCTATGCTCTTTTGTTCTAAGTAGAGTTTCCTGGTCAGAGTTAAAACAGTTAAGCAGTAAAGCACATGGTGACTGTACTCTTCGTTTGATCCATGGTGTTTTTTTTACACAGAATTTCTGACACAAATGATTAAAAACAAAAGGGTTCAGCAACTTTGAAAAAAGGAACAAGAAAACAGATGCAAAAGTGTTCTGTTGGCACTCACTATATGTTTTCAATCACCATAATTGCTGAAAAAATGTTACTTATTCTCCTGTTAACAGAAGCAGAGTGACTAAAGCAGAGAAAAACACACAATTGTTTCAAATGAAGGCATGGTATTTATAAATCTCCCTAAAAGCAATGAATCAACCATCTCTAGTAGTATTACACGCCAGAATCACAGTAATTTCAGAGCAGTGGATGGTGTCTCAAGACGACGGATTATCTACTTTAGAGGAAGACATACAGATAGTCCTTGACTTACAACCATTCATTTAGTGACTGTTTGAAGTTACAACAGCACTGAAAAAAAGTGACTTATGATCATTTTTCACACTTATAACCATTGAAGTACCTCTTTGGTTACTTGATCAAAATCTGGACATTTGGCAACTGACTCATATTTATGATAGTTGCAGTGACTCATGGTCCTGTGATAAATTTTTGGAACCTTCTGACAAGCAAAGTCAATGGGGATGCCAAATTCACTTAATAGCCGTGCCACTGTAGTGACTCACTTAACAACTGAAAAGGTTATAAAATAGGGCAAAACTCACTTAACTCTCACGCTTAGCAACAGGAATTTTGGACTTGATTGTGGTTGTTAAGACAAGGACTATCTGTATATTTTCTTTGTAGTATAATATACCCATTAATACTGTCAGGAACTCACAGATGATCTCGAGGGTTGCCAGGTTGTTTCTCCCACCCCACCCCACCCCACCCCCAAAAAGACGAGGGAGAAATAAAAAGAATTCAGTAGATTCTTCTTATACCTGTTGCGCTGTTGCGTCCCAGACTGAGAAGAGGTTGGCGATGGAGCTTGAGGAACAGAAGGCGTTGGGGGGATGTGGGGCAAGGAAGATGTTTTAATAGATGGAGAGGGAGCGGAGGGAAGACTGGAAGATGGGGTGCGCATGTAGGCCCGATTGGAGGTGGACACCACTGGAGGAATATGCTGGCCAAACTCTTGGCTGCTTGACAGAGATGTAGAAGATGCAGACTGGTTCATCCAGGAATGAGGTCTCCAGGAGTTTGTTCTTGAAGAGTCAAGGTTATCTAAGCTCTCACCTCTGGAAGAAAAAAATTATAGTGGCTGTAGCTGATCATTCTACACAAAAGATACTACTATAACTGGAGAATAATTTTGGTGAGGTCTATGAGATTCTCAGTCATCCAGGTCATGGTTGTCCCAAAGGACAGAGACAAACCTCCAAGTGGCCTCAACAACTCTCTAAAAAGAATGCAAATGACCAGCTCCTTCTGTCCTGGCCACTTTTTACAGAGGCACGACTGAGCGCTTTTTAACAAACTGCATCACTGTTTGGTTTGGTGCAGCAGGGCCTCAAATAGAAAGTCCATACAGAGAGTGGCGAGGACAATGGAGAAGATTATAGGAAGCTCGCTTCCCATTACTCAGGTTACTGCTTATAAGAGCTATGTGCTTAGAGCTCAAAGCATTGTTAAGAGACTCCCACACTCATATACTTTACAGTCTGTTTCTGTTGCTCCTCTCTGGGAGGAAGTTTCGAAGTATTTTTAGCAGGACTAGCAGATTCTGTAACAGCTTTGTTCCCTATGCTATCCATCTGGTAAACTCACAAGATTTGTTTTTTTCGCCATGTACATGTATACATCTGAACTAGACTCTGTTGTTTCTCTGTGTCATATAATATGTGTGGGTATGTAGGTATATGCATAATTATTTATGTATTTATATTTTTGTCATGTTTATGTAGTGTATATCGGAGGTGGTGACCCTTTGAGAGATGTATGCCACAAAATTTCATTTTAATGTATGCCGATTAGTGTACAATAAAATTATTCTAAATCTAAGCCAGGGGTGTCAAACCAGTGGCCCACTGGCCAGATGTGTCACATGCAGGCAACGTCCACCCCAGCTCTGCGAAGGGGAAAAACATTGCGAAACATCACGTCACGACAACGTGACGCGGCAAGTTTCACACCCGTGGTCTAAGCTGTCTGCAAGGAATATAAATTCTTCTGTTCCCCACCATCCAGTCAGAACTGAAGAAGCTTCTTGGATGAGAAGCGAAATGTCTTCAAGGAAAAAATAATAACAAGAAAGTCCAGTTGTCTTTTTGGGGGGAAAAAAGAAGAGAAAAACACCTTTGACCTGGATGACTGAGAATCTCCAGAGACAGATTTCCTTCTTCCATGGGTCAGAGGGGGAGATCAGATTTGGGGATGCTCAGTCACGGTAGGGCTATTTATTTATTTATTTATTTACAAATATTTATATGCCGCCCTTCTCCCAAAGGACTCAGGGCGGCGAACACAAGTTAAAAAACATACAATAATAAAAGAAAATCCTAATTAAAAACCAATTAAAACAGGGACAAATAAATGATAAAACCCAAGAATCAGAATCAGCCCGTTTGTTGAAACAGCCAAGTCTTTAGGCCTCGACGGAAGGAGAGGAGATCAGGGGCCATCTGGAGCTCGGTGGGTAACTCATTCCAGAGGGCAGGAGCGCCCACAGAGAACACCCTACCCCTGGACATTGCCAGCCGACATTGTCCTATTCCTGGGGGGGGTCTCTATTACCTTCTCATTCTATTGCCGGTCAGACTGAAGGGCTCTTTGTGAACGCTGGCGTTGCGTTGCCGGATCCAGCTGCTGTCCGTGTGCAGAGAGGTCCTTTTCTTCATTTCCTGAAGGATCTGCTGCCTTTCCAGCTCAGCGGCTGACAAGCCCTGTTCCTTCTGAGATCTTTTCAGCGAGTTGGTGGTATTCCAAGATTGCTCAGAAAACTTCTTCTTCAGCCCTAATTTGAATTTTTTTTTTTTTGGTTCAGAAGATGAAAATACAAAATCCAAAAGAAAAAAGGTTTAATGTTGGCAAAAGAAAAGCAAGACAATAACCTTAACAAAATGTGAATTAAAAAAAAAAATAAGACAAAACCACATATTATGCCCCCAGTTGAACACTGACAAATCTAGCACAACAACAATAGCTTCCCCCTTTGCAAAGCTGGTTCAAAATGTACATCTATCTATACCCGTGATGGCGAACCTATGGCACACGTGTGGCACAGGTGGCATGTGGAGCTGTATCTGTGGGCACGCGAGCGTTGCCCTAGCTCAGCTCCAGCATGCATGTGCGCGCCAGCCACCTGATTTTCGGCCTTTCCGGGCCCACAGGAAGTCAGGAAACGGGCTATTTCCAGGCTCTGGAGGGCCTCTGGGGGCGTGGGAAGGCAGTTTTTGCCCTTTCCAGGCTCCTAGAAAGTCTCTGGAGCCTGGGGAGGGCGAAAAACGGGCCTACCGGGCACTCCATGCCATTGCGTGCCAAAAGCCTCACACACACACATGTGCAGGGGGATGGGGCACATTGAATTATGGGTATGGGCACTCATGCGCGCAAACCACTGATCTATACTATACTGTCTATCTAATCTATCTGCAACCCAACTGACCTGTCATACATTTACATATGAAAGGAAAAAAAATAGGTTATATAACAGCGTAGTTAAAGTTCAAAGCACTCTGTTAACAGTCGGTTATTGTGATTTACTCATAGAAAGTCTACACGGTTTCTTATTTACCAAAAAAATCAATCCAATCATTATCTATATATAAGGAGCCTGAGTGGCGTAGGAGGCTAATGCCTCTTACTAAGGCAACATTTAACATCCAGCTGCCTGCAATTACTGCGAGTTCAATTCTCACCAGGCTCAAGGTCGACTCAGCCTTCCATCCTTTCTAAGGTGGGTAAAATGAGGACCCGGTTTGTGGGGGCAATAAGCTGACTTTGTATAAAATATACAAAAGTATGAAGGCTATTGCTTAACGCATTGTAAGCTGCCCTGAGTCTCCGCAGAAGGGCGGCATATAAAAATAAATTAAAAAAAAAAAATCTCTGATCTGTCCAGCATCTAATATCTTCGTTTTGGTTCTTAATAATTTGGTATTAAGAACCAAACAAGACCTAATCTGAAAGAAAGGATATATACTCTGATGCTGAAACGAGTCAAAGGCAGAGAAAATCCTAAACTTCGTTTATAGTCATGGATCCATGAAGTTATATCTTACAGGTAGTCCTCCACGTAGGACCACAATTGAGCCCAACATTTATGATGCTAAGTGGGTCATTTGTTAAGTGAGTTTTGCCCCATTTTACGATCTTTCTTGCCCCAGTTGTTAAGTGAATCACTGCAGCTGTTTAAGTTAGTGAGCCACAGTGGCGCGGTGGTTAGAGTGCAGTACTGCAGACTACTTCTGCTGACTGCCGGCTGCATGCAATTTGGCAGTTCGAATCTCACCAGGCTCAAGGTTGACTCATCCTTCCATCCTTCCAAGGTGGGTAAAATGAGGACCCATGTTGTTGGGGGCAATAGGCTGACTCTGTAAAACCGCTTAGAGAGGGCTGTAAAGCACTGTGAGACGGTATATAAGTCTGTGCTATTGCTATTGCTATTAGTAGCATGGTTGTTAAGTGAATCTGGTTTCCGCACTGAATTTACTTGTCCAAAGGTCTCAAAAGACAATCATATGACCCCAGGATATTGCAACCATTATAAATATGAACCAATTGCCAAGCACCCAAATTTTGATCACATGATCATGGGGATGCTGCAACAGTTGTAAGTGTGGAAAATGGTCGTAAATCACTTTTTTCAGTGTCGTCGTAGCTTTGAATGGTCACTAAATGAACTGGGTAATTTTTTTGATACCATCGACCATGGTATCATGCTGCACCGGTTGGAAGAGTTGGGGGTGGGAGGCACCGTACTAAGGTGGTTCTCCTCCTTTCTCTCCGACCGGTCGCAGTCTGTGTTGACAGGGGGGCAGAGGTCGACCCCGAGGCCCCTCATATGTGGGGTGCCGCAGGGATCGGTCCTCTCGCCCCTGTTGTTCAACATTTATGTAAAGCCGCTGGGCGAGATCATCCGTGGTTTTGGGGTGGAGTACCATCAGTACGCTGACGACACCCAGCTGTACATCTCCACCCCGGATCACCCCAACGATGCCCTTGAAGTGATGTCCCAGTGCCTGGAGGCCGTACGGATCTGGATGGGGAGGAACAGGCTCAGGCTCAACCCATCCAAGACCGAGTGGCTGTGGTTTCCGACGTCCCGATATAGTCAGCTAATGCCATCGCTGACTATTGGGGGCGAATCATTGGCCCCCACGGATAGGGCTCGCAACTTGGGCGTCCTCCTGGATTCACGGCTGTCGTTAGAAGAGCATGTGACGGCCGTGTCCGGGAGGATTTTTCATCAGGTTCGCCTGATCCGCCAGTTGCGTCCCTATCTAGATCGGGACTCCCTACACACAGTCACTCATGCCCTCGTTACTTCTCGTCTGGATTACTGCAATGCTCTCTACATGGGGCTCCCCTTGAGGTGCACTCGGAGGCTCCAACTGGCGCAGAGTGCGGCCGCGCGGGTGGTGATGGGAGCGACATGGAGTTCCCATGTGACACCTCTCCTGCGCGAGCTGCACTGGCTCCCGGTGGTCTTCCGAGTGCGCTTCAAGGTTCTGGTTATCACCTTTAAAGTGCTCCATGGCTCAGGACCTGGTTATTTACGGGACCGCCTGCTACCACCAATAGCCTCCCACCGGCCAGTACGCTCCCATAGAGAGGGGCTCCTCCGGGTGCCGTTGGCCAAACAATGTCGGCTGTCGGCCCCTAGGGGGAGAGCCTTCTCTGTGGGGGCACCTACGATTTGGAACGAGCTCCCCCCGGAGATACGTAGGATCCCGGATCTGCGCACCTTCCGCCGTGCACTTAAGACTTTTCTATTTTATCAAGCTGGCCTGGCCTAAATCTTCCCCCTTTTTAAATGTGGAAATTTTAAATTTTTAAATTTTAAATTCGTCTTTTTATAGGGGTATGGGTAAGGCATTTTAAATTGGGGAGCCATTTTAGATTTAATTCTGTTTTAAACGTATTTTAATTGTTTATATTGTATGTTTTTAACTATGGCTGTGCACCGCCCCGAGTCCTTCGGGAGAGGGGGCGGTATAAAAATCTAATAAATAAATAAATAAATAAATAAATAAAGACATTTACAGGTTCCCCCTTCTTGGCCTGGCTTTCTGCCTGTTTTTTTCCCCCTTTCCAAGAAAGCACTTACCACTGGGCTGAGGATTGTCTAAATCAGTAGTTGATCTGGATTTATTTCTGGGGGAAAAAAATGGAGAAATTATATTATAGAGAATCTTCACAGGATATCACCTGAAACATACGTTAACCAAAGGGTGCTGAAAAACTTTGGTGATTCAGGGATTATTTCTAAGGGTACCAATGAAGCCCCAGAAAAATGGGAAGTAATAACTTCACAGCAGAAACTATGATATCACAAGATATCACTTTAGTATTACTCAAGAGTTCCCAAGAATAAAATTAGCATGTGGTTTTGCCTGATCCAAGAATCTCAAGATTTTGGTCTGGGCCTTTTACATATAGGCTGCCAACTGTTTCTTCCAATCTGTTGCAGATGTTGAATATATATATATATATTTTCCAGGAGGAAAATTCATCCTAAGGCACGAAACCAGAATGGCATTTTCTCTGCCGAACGTGCAGGGCTGGATTTTATTAAACGGTATCTCTGCATCTTTAGTGTCTGCAAACGAAGCACGCAAATCTAAGCCGCACCCCACACTAATGCAGTAGATGCAGTGGTGAAATCCAATTTTTTTTACTAACGGTTCTGTGGGAGTGGCTTGGTGGGCGCGGTGTGGCTCGGTGGGCAGGGCAGGGGAAGGATATTGCAAAATCTCCATTTCCACCCCACTCCTGGGGAAAGGATACTGCAAAATCCCCATTGCCTCCCCACTCCTGGGGGAAGGATACTGCAAAATCTCCATTCCCAGCCCACTCCGGGGCCAGCCAGAGATGATATTTGCCGGTTCTCCGAACTACTCAAAATTTCTGCTACCGGTTTTTCGAACTACTCAAAATTTCCGCTATTGGTTCTCCAGAACTTGTCAGAACCTGCTGGATTTCACCCCTGATCAACAGACTGAGCTACGTCCAACTCCCACTTCAACAGCATGGCCAGCAAGGGACTCTGTTTAAGCCCAGCATCCGCACATTTTAGAGGGTAGGCAAAGGGGCAATTCTACTCCACCCAGTGTCTCCGGTCTCTCTTGCTAAACCTTCATCTTCTTTTGGAAAAGTCAACAAGTTCTATCTTTCTGGAAAAATGGAATAAGTTTTTCCACCCAGCCCAATTTCCAGGGATGATAAAGGTTTTCTTATCAGAACCTGCTGGATTTCACCCCTGAGTAGATGTCAGCACTGAAGTGGCTACAGAGATCCTTGGTGGGTTTATTCCAGATTTCTCATCACCATCCAGTGATGAGAGGGGTTCAGCCACACTTGGTGGCAGGAGGTCCCAGCCTAAAGAGCTGAACCTTGAGACCGATGGCCCAGAGAGATTAAAGCAGAAGGAGCCATTCCAGCAGCTTTCAAACATGGGGGACACCATATCTGTAATACTGATGCCCATGCTAGATAACACTGACATAAGTTCAAAAAGGTTGGACAGCACTTGGTTGGCCTGGTTTGTGCCTGTCCTGGACCAAACCATGAATCCAGCATGTAGGGACATATTTAGGAAATGGTGTACCATAACTAAAAAAGAAGGGAATCACTCAAAAGTGATCCACTTTCCAGAAGGGTAAGACCAGGAAGCACCATTTCCTTTTAAAATTTCTAATAGTACCATTAGTAAAATCTCACTAATTTTTACCTGTCGACATTGAAGTGCTTTCCTTGCTCATGGGAGAGTCTTGGTGATTCATAATGTCTGGAATAAGGAGAGCATAAACAAGAGTTAGCTAGGGTAAAGTCCAAGAGCTTCTATTCATCCCTCCATCCATCCATCATCTTCTATGGCTGCCCATCTCCAACCAATAAATGGGTTGTGAACAATTATAAAATCATAACCATAGGTAACCAGGAAATGGGGCCCTTCACACACTAGAGCAGTGATGACTAACCTTTTTGCCGTTGCGTGCCAAAAGCGGGGGAGCGCAGGGTAGGGGGTGTGGACGCATGTGCCCATGCCCATAATTCAATTCCCCCCGCCCCCCTGCACATGCGCAACCCCCCCCACGCTTCCCACGCTTTTGGCATGCGACGGCAAAAAGGTTACCGGAGTGCCCGGTAGGCCTGTTTCTCGCCCTCCCCAGGCTCCAGAGGCTTTCTTGGAGCCTGGGGTGGGCGAAAACAGCCTTCCCCACCCCCCAGAGGCCCTCCGGAGGCTGGAAACGGACGATTTCCCGACTTCCGGTGGGCCCGGAAGGCCTGAAAATCAGGTGGCTAGTACACGCATGCGCACTGGAGCTGAGCTAGGGCAACGCTTGTGTGCCCACAGATATGGCTCCGTGTGCCACCTCTGGCACACGTGCCATAGGTTCGCCATCATGGTACTAGAGTCTTCAGGGCCAGGCACATACGTCTTCAAGGATGTTGGGGCCATTCTAATCTCTGAAGAGAGAATGTTCTAAAGACGGGGGCTATGACAAACAAGGTGCATCTCCTGCCTCCTGCCAGCTGATATTCCTCTGTGCAATCACCAAAGGATAGACATTGCCTAGGCTAGGAGTGGCCCTCATGTTTGATCATCTAGCTAAAAAATGTGCATAGTTCTCTGGATCACAAGTTCCATAATTAGTCTTTGACAAGCATCTGAGTTAGGAATACAGATCTGTACACTGCAATATAGCAAATAGTTGACTTGAATTTCCCATGTCAATTTTTACTATCGGGCCTCTGGCCAACATAGCTGCTAGAGCTTGGCAAGTAGTGTTTTACTGGCAAGCTATCTTTAGTAGTAAGGCTGTGACCTGTAGAGATTGTTGAGATGATCTGAGATGTTCACAGAACATGATTGGTGTGAAGGCTTTTGAATGAGATAACAAAGCAGCATCAAAATATACAGGCATCAAAGAACAAAACGCCTCCAAAGCAGCACCAAAGATAGCTATGGATGGAAGCCTGTGAGGAAAAATGGCCCATAGCAACCCATTTCTCATCACGCCATGGTTTTAGGGGATTCAATCAACTTCTTAAGGAGTCTGAGGAAGGAACACTTTCTGGATGTGGGCACCCTGACAAGCCCTTTCCTCAGTTTTACTAAGAAGAGAGGGCAGTAAGCAGTGCTGAGTTGCCCCCAGTTCGGACCGGATCACAAGAACCGGTAGTAAAACCGGCGGGAGGCTCCGCCCACTGACCCAGACGTCATTATAGGTCCGTGATGGCGAACCTATGGCACGCGTGCCACAAGTGGCACGGGTAGCCATATCAGTGGGCACACCAGCTCAGCTCTGGTGCGGATGCGCGCACCAGCCAGCTGATTTTTGGGCCTTCTGGCCCCACCAGAAGTAGGGAAACAGGTTGTTTCCTGCCTCCAGAGGGCATCTGGGGAGGGCTCTGGAGGCTGGGGACAGCAAAAAATGTCACTTCCTGCCCAACCAGGCGTTGGGAAATGGGCCGTTTCAGGCCTCCGGAGGGCCTCCAAGGGGGTGGGGAAGGCTGTTTTCGCCCTCCCCAGATGCATAGAGAGGATCTGGAGCCAGGTGAGAAAGAAAAATGGCCTACCGGGCCACCGCATGCCAGGAGCAGGGGGGAGGGGGGTTGAGCGTGCATGCGCAGGGCGGGGCACATAGAATTATGGGTGTGGGCACGCACATGCGTGAACCTCCCCCCCTACACACGATGGCAAAAAGGTTAGCCATCACTGTCATAGGTGATCTGCGCATGTGCAGAAGCAAGCATGTGCACGCTCGCGATGCGAACCGGTAGTAAAGGTAAGTAGAACCCACCCCTGGCAGTAAGGAACGTTCACACTGCACACTGGGACAAAGTTTCCATTAGAAATACTGGGAACCAAGGAGGGAAATCACATCTATTTACTGTCTGGGAACTAAGAGAAGATGGCACAAGTCTCACCACAGACCCAAGCCCATTCTGGACACTAGTTCATAAAGTACTATGGTTTTGTGTCACATCATGTATTAATAATCCATCTTTTATAGAATTTCCATAATTTTTTCCCCTAAACCTTAAATCTAAGATTACAGAATAGAATAATGCAAACCTTTGATACTGAAATCTTTGCATTGAAACCTCCTTGACTGGTTCCACCAGCAGCTTTTGAGATGCTTCTTCACGGTACCTTGGTTCCTTGATAGGTTCCACTAACAGCTTTTGAGATGCTTCTTCCTGGTATCTTGGTTCCTTGATTGGTTCCATCAGCAGGTCCTTAGACGTTTCTCTTCCAATACCTTGGTTCCTTGATTGGTTCACTAACAGCTTTTGAGATGCTTCATCATGATACCTTGGTTCCTTGATAGGTTCCATCAGCAGGTCCGAGGTGCTTCTTCCCGATACCTTGGTTCCTTGATAGGTTCCACTAACAGCTTTTGAGATGCTTCATCATGATACCTTGGTTCCTTGATAGGTTCCATCAGCAGGTCCCGAGGTGCTTCTTCCCGATACCTTGGTTCCTTGATAGGTTCCACTAACAGCTTTTGAGATGCTTCATCATGATACCTTGGTTCCTTGATAGGTTCCATCAGCAGGTCCTTAGATGCTTCTTCCCAATATCTTGGTTCCTTGATAGGTTCCATCAGAAGGTCCCGAGATGCTTCTTCCCGATACCTTGGTTCCTTGATAGGTTCCATCAGCAGGTCCTTAGATGTTTCTTCCCAATACCGTGGTTCCTTGATAGGTTCCATCAGCAGGTTTGGAGATGTTTCTTCCTGGTATCTTAAATCCTTGATTATTTCTACGTGAGTTTTGTGAGATACTTCTTCCCAAAACCTTGGTTCCTTGACTTGTTCCAGCACTAACTTTTGAGATGTCTCTTCCTGATACCCTGATTCTTTGATGGGTTCAAAAAACTGATTCTGAGATGTTTCTTCACCATGGTTTGGTTCTTTAATTGGGTCCATCAGAAGATTTTGAGATGTTTCTTCCCAATGCCTTGATTCCTTGACAGGTTCTACCTGTGGTTTTTGAGGTACTTCTTCTGGATAACTTGGTTCCTTTGCATAGTACACTGTGTCTTGTCCATTCCATTCCTTCCCATTTTCTATTTCTTGTAACTTTTTCTTTTGCTCCACCTGTAACATTCCTTGTTGTTGTAAGCTGCTTCTCGCTAGCTCACGATCTTTCTTCTGATTCTCCGGCTTGCTTTCCTCTTCCCAATTTCTTTCAGAACTAAGATAAGCAGTCCTGTTACTTCCATTTCTTTCCCACAAAAAAGTTGGGGCTTCCTGTATACTCCCAGTCATAGAAGGGGATGTCAGGTTAGTCTGTTCCTAGAAAAGAATACAAGTTTTGCAGAAATTAAACTCAGAAGAGAAATAGTGGTGAATATCGGTAGCTCGGGTGTAGGATGAGAGTGAAGGTTTGTTCTCCGAGCTTGTGGGTTGGTTTCCAAACATTTCATTACCACACTAGTTAACATCTTCAGTGGAGTTTAGGGGATGTCAGTGTCAGTGTTCTATGTGGGACAAACATCACTGTCAGGTTTTGTTGCTATCTTAAATAAACTTCATTCTCAAACGCAAGGTCTCTAATGAATCTTTTTTTTTATTTAAGAATAAGAGAACGACATCCCTGAACTCCTTGTGCAGCCAAAACTGGCACCTCCTTCCAAACCCCTCCCTTTCCGTTCTTCAACCCCAATGTCTCATTGGCCATCGTGCAGATCCATCTCTTTGTCCCAAGCACTTTCTTTTCACAGGAATTTCCCCCCTCCCTCTGTCACCCAGGTAACGCTATCTACTAAAGAGCAGGGAACTAGGTAAAAGTTCATCTCAGCATTAAAGCAAAGCTTCTCCCTCTTTCATTCATGTCGGCGCTGGAGGAGATCATAATTTGGAACGCTGACAATCACATTAATTAAAAAACAGGATCCACAAACACTGGCTGGCAGTCAAACGCCACGATCCCAAAACCTTACTCTCTATTCCAAACCGACACCAAACAGCACCAGTTTGATTGGAGCAATACAAAAATCATTGGCCACGCTACCACCCGACACGCTCGCGAGTTCATTGAAGTGTGGCACTTCACAAGTAATTCCATCAAGGGACACATTGACCTACAACCAGCCTATGCACTGCTCAGAATCTAAATCAACCACACAGCCAACCAGAGACAGCACTGACCCTCAAACAACCTACACAATCCCCCAACCAGCACTTCACCTCCCAATGGCCCTCATCCAATGTACCCTCCCCATCACAACACCCATCACAAGACTCTCACTGATGACTCACATCTGACCAGTGGTGAAATGTAAAATTTGTTACTACCGGTTCTGTGGGCGTGGCTTGGTGGTGGTGGGGTTTAATATGACTGAGTGGGTGTGGCCAACTTTTTTTTTTAAACTTTTAAAACCATTTTTTTTACACCCTCTTTGGCTGAAGAGGTTGCAAAAAATGCTTTTAAAGCCTCTGATGATCCCAGCTGACTTGCCTGATCAGCAGAGGCTATTTTTTTTTTAACGCCTCTGACGATCCTAGCTGACTTGCCTGATCGGCAGAGGCTTTTTTTCCTTTTAAAAACATTTTTTCTATAACCTCTTCGGCTGAAGAGGTTGTAGAACAAATGCTTTTAAAAGCCTCTGATGATCCCAGCTGAGCCGCGTGATCATCAGAGGCTTTTTTTTTTAACTTTTAAAAGCATTTTTTCGGCCAAAGAGGTTGTAGAAAAAATGCTTTTAAAAATTTAAAAAAAAGCCTCTGATGATTGCGCGGCTCAGCTGGGCAAAGGGTGGGGGGGAGAGGCAGGGATTTTTGCTACCGGTTCTCCGAACCACCCGCCTCCATCGCTACCGGATCAGGCGATGCAGTCCGAACCGGGAGCATTTCACCCCTGCACCTGACCCATCACAAGACCCTCAGAACACTGACACTGACATTCCCCAAACTCCGCTGAAGATGTTACCTAGCGTGGTAATGAAACGTTTGGAAACCAACCCACAAGCTTGGAGAACGAACAGAAGAAAAAGTTAGGTATGTTTTGCTATGAATTGAGGTACACGTGATTGATCTTTCATTGGAAAGATATTCCAGGTAATAATAAAGATTTGGATCAGTGGATTAAAACAATGAAGCAAAAGATATTCCACCTGTCTTGGGAGTTGACTTTATGTCACTTCAGACCAGTGGTGGGTTTTCAAAATTTTTTACTACTGGTTCTGCGGGCGTGGCTTGGTGGGCGTCGCAGGGGAAGGATACTGCAAAATCTCCATTCCTATCCCACTCCAATGGGAAGGATATTGCAAAATCTCCATTCCCACCCCACTCTGGGGCCAGCCAGAGGTGGTATTTGCTGGTTCTCTGAACTGGTCAAAATTTCCACTACAGGTTCTACAGAACTGTCAGAATCTGCTGGATTTCACCCCTGATTTCTTTTTTTGGGGGGGGAGGTTTATGCTTTCCCTATATTCAGCTTTTTCTCAACAAAGCCACAAGAATGCCCAGAGCTTCTGCCTTCCAGATGTATTGCTTCAGAAACGGCCTTGAGAAGCTCAAGAGCAAATTTCTGCCCATGAGGTCAAACCACAAAAAGGCTGAGAACTGACCTCTTTTAAGTAACTGGAGATGTCCTTTTCTGCCTCCTGCTGGGCTTTCAGCCACTCTTCCTTAAGCCTCTCTTGCTCACGCTTGTACTGCTCCTGATGGGGAGAAGCAAATCAAGACAAAATCTTACAAATGCAAAGAGAAACCCCAGGAAACAGAATATTTTCCCTGCTGACAAACCCAGCAAGCTGTTCCCCTTTGGTTAGCAACACCATGCAAAGGATTAGACCAGAAGTCTTCAAGCTATGCTGGCTGGAGAATTCTGGGAGTTGAAGTCTACAAGTCTTAAAGTTGCCAAGTTTGGGGACCCCTGGATTAGACTAAGGAATGGACGGGAATGCAAGGAACCCTAACCCTTCATTGCAACCCTGAGCTTGCCAATATTCTCCTTTATTGGCTCTTTCCTCTAGGCCAGGGGTGTCAAACTCGATTTCATTGAGGGCCACATCAGGGTTGTGTTTGACTTGGGTGTGTGTGTGTGTGTGTGTGTGTGTGTGTGTGTGTGTGTGTGGCCAGGGTGGGTGTGGCCAGGTTTACATCACTGTCGGGGGCACCGGAGGTGGCCCAAGAGCTCTGCCGGCAATAACAGGCTCTTGAGCTCCATTTTTGGCTGGGACAGCCTCCTGCAACCCTCTGCCAATGAAAACGGAGCTCAGGAGGGTTGTGTGTGGCCCGCCCAAGCTCCATTTTTGCTAGCAGAGGCACCGCGGGTTGGCCCTTCACTGTTTCCAGGACGGCCGGATGCAGCCTGTGGGGTGCTTAGATCTGGGCTGCAGGCCTTGAGTTTGACTCAAGACTCTAACTGGATCTCCAAGATCTATGAAGGAGACTCAGTCACCAAACCATCCCCAGCTTTATATGGGCAAAGATCCATTGATAGCTGCTGGATGGGGAGCCGAATGGACTGGGATAGAATCGTCCTGCCATTGTCTATCTGTAGGTAGCATGTTGGGGCAGGGCTTCTATCCTCAAGTGCTTCACCTAGATGAGAGGCCCTGGAGGAGGGTCAGCAACCAGAAATGCTTTAGTCAGGATGTTCTGCTCTAGCTCTAGCAGGAAGGGCAACCACACAGTTTCATCCAGACCTGGAGTAAGCGCTCCTGCTCTGCTTGCCATTTCTCTTGCCTTTTTCTTTCTTCTTCTTGATCCCAAGTCCAACGGCTGGAAGCCGCAATGGGTGGGACAGGGAGCTGCAACATGAAACGAAAGGTTAGCAGGCCCAGAGGGTTCTCCGCAGATGGCTTGCAAAAGAAGAATGCTGGGGCTGGCGTTCACCTTTTGATAGGAAAAGTGGGTGCTGAACCCCTTTGCAGGGCAATAAATAAAGAGCTGGAAGGGACTTTGGAAGTCTTCTAGTCCAACCCCTTGCTCAAGCAGGAGACCCTCTACCATTGTTGTGGCTCCGTTGCCTGAGCCTGGGCTATCAACAGATGCAGACTCTGAGAGTGAGGAAGAGGAGTTGGCAAGGCCTCCCTCTCCAGGACCCTCCTCTCTGGCAATGCCTCCGGAGGACACCAAAGGCCAAAAGATAAGCTCAGAGCCAAGCACGTCCCCGCAGCCACAGGTGGACAGCGACGAAGGAGATAAGTGCTGGCTGGACCCTCGCCAGAGGCGCAGGGAGAAGCGTGCGCAGCAGAGGGGAAGGTGTGCCAGAGATTAGCTGAGTCATTGGACCACACCCCACAGGGTATAAATGTGGGTGTGGTGGCCAGTTCAGTTTGTGACGAGCAAAAACTAGAAATACTCCATGATCTCTGCGTTACTGGACTTTGCCTGCTTTATCGGACTGCATTTGGATTAATCCTTGTATTGTTGAAAACTCTGCCTGTTTTATCGGAATGCTGGCAGTCTAATCTTTGTTTTGTGTGAGTAAAGTCTGAATTGGCAGCTAGCCACTGGGTTGCTGCCAGCTTTATTTTCAAAGAATTTTGTCATGTGGCTTATTAACTCTGGGCCGTCTGTGGGGGTGCGTGAGTGGAACGGGGACAGAACAACCATTTCGGATAAATGTCTTCTTAAAAAGCTCCAGTAATGGAGCACCCATAACTTCTGGAGACACGTCATTCCATTGATTAATTGTTCTCACGGTCAGGAAATTTCTCCTTAGTTCTAGATCGGTTCTCTACTTGATTAGTTTCCATCCACTGCTTCCTATCCTGCCTTCTGGTGCTTTGGAGAATAGCTTGAACTTCTAGTCTTTGTAACAGCCCGTTAGATATTGGAACACTGCTATTATGTCACCCCTTCTTTTCATTAAACTGGACATACCCAGTTCCTACAAGCATAGGTTTTAGCCTTCAGGGGATAAAGCTTGCTCTCCAATTCAACCTACCTGGAATCCAATCTAACCCTCTTGATGAGAAGGGAGAAGGGAGAGGAAAACTTTGGAGAACAAATTGTCAAGAAGATGGAAGGAACATCTGCCTCTCTCAGGTTCTTGGGAAGGACTTGATAGTTGGATAAAGGTAAAGGTAAAGGTTCCCCTCTCACATACCCTGTTTTCCCCAAAATAAGACATCCCCTGATAATAAACCCAATCGGGCTTTTGAGCACATGGCAATAAGGCCAAGCGCTTATTTCAGGGTTCAAAAAAAATATAAGACAGGGACTTATTTTTGGGGAAACATGGTATGTGCTAGTCGTTCCCGAATCTAGGGGGCGGTGCTCATCTCCATTTTAAAGCCAAAGAGCCAGCGCTGTCCGAAGACATCTCTGTGGTCATGTGGCCGGCATGACTAAACGCCAAAGGCACACAGAATGCTGTTACCTTCCCACCAAGGGTGGTCCCTATTTTTCTACTTGCATTTTTTTTACGTGCTTTCGAACTGCTAGGTTGGCAGAAGCTGGGACAAGTAACGGGAGCTCACCCCGTTACGTGGCACTAGGGATTCGAACTGCTGAACTGCCGACCTTTCGATCGACAAGCTCAGCATCTTAGCCACTGAGCCACCGCGCCCCTTGATAGTTGAATCCAAGTCTAACCTAACCATCTGGTTGACTGATTGTTACTGATAATAATAACAATGGAGTATTACTTACGTCAAGTATTGCAGGTTCCTGGCCTCCTGGATGATTTATAAGATTAAAAAAAGAAGAAGAACAAGAAAAGAGTGGAAAATCTTTGTTACTCTTATCTTGAAGAAACCATTTCAACCCAAATGAGAAGGCTGCCCTGGGACCACCCCTTTTTCCGATCAAGGACTCAACTAACATCTTCCAAAAGGCAAATAGTTCTTAAGGTCATAGAAAGGAAAATCCTTATACAGGTAGTCCTTGACTTACAACAGCTCACTCAGTGACCATTCAAGGTTACAATGGCCCTGAAAAAAGTGATTTATGACCGATTTTCACACTTACAACTGTTGTAGTGTTTCCATGGTCGTATGATTAAAATTCAGATGCTTGGCAACGGACTCATATTTATGACGGTTGCAGCGTCCTGAGGTCATATGATCGCCTTTGGCAATCTTCTGACAAACAATGGGGGAGCCAGATTCACTTAACAACCAGGTTACTAACTTAACAACTGCAGTGATTATTTAACAACTGTGACAAGAAAAGTAGTAAAACGGGGCAAAATTCACTTAACGACTCTCTCGCTTCCCAACAGAAATTTTAGGCTCAAATTCTGGTCGTAAGCCAAGGACTTCCTGCATTGGTTTCATACTTACACCATGAATTGCACCTTTTTCTAATCAAGTCTGCCATACATAGACAGCAATAAAGTATGGGTGGTACCCTCCTTGATTATTATGCCAGCACACCAAAAATAAACTCTGAGAAGACAGTTTTAAGAAGAAGATTTCCAAGAATGCTAGAATACTGTTTTGTCGGGGAATTCACATTCCTGCATCATTTCCAACCATCTCTTCTTTGCAAAACGATATCCCAATCCCCACCCAATCATAAAATGTATGGTCTTCGAAAAGACAAACACACACCACACCAACCTTTGATAGGCTGATGGGGCGACAACTAGAATTTGGAGCAATTTTGAGGAAGGCGACCTGAGATTTTTAAAATCGTCGTTGCAATGGCCGCAATCATTGAGCCGAAGTTCAAGGCTAAGCAGTTAATCCAAAAGCATTAACATGAGGCAGAAATGGAATTCAGTCCCAGTGTTCCAGCTGACTCTTGTCATATCCCTTTCACATGAGTTGTCTCATGCAAAAAAATCCCAGCCAAGAAGAGCCACAAACTTCAAGAACTGCTCATTTTATAATTGTTTTTTTTTTTTTTTTAAATTCCAGAATGGATAGTTCGGGACAAATACCTAGCACTCTTGGCCCAGTTCCAGGGCCTCCCAAATTGCTTTGTGGCACTGTACTCTACGGTTCTCCTGTACAGATCCAGACTTCTGCTTGCCTTCTCCTGCGGTGTCAGCTTTCATCTCCCCACTTCCTTCTTCCTCACTAGCCTGGGTCACCCCCTCACCTGGCCGAACCTTCCTTCCTTCCCATGCCAGACATTGTGAGAAACACTGTTGGCCTCCATCTTTGCTTTTCCACAATTGCTTCCCAATTTACTGTGTTCGGATTATATTTTAACTTTTAGGTGATCCTGCTGATAAAACTTAGTGATGTGATACAAGTCCATTCTTCAGTATAATGCTTCCAAGAGAGCATACAGTGTTTCCCTGAAAATAAGACCCTGTCTTATATTTTTTTGATCCCTGAAATAAGCGCTTGGCCTTATTGCCATGCGCTCAAAAGCCCGATTGGGCTTATTATCAGGGGATGTCTTATTTTGGGGGAAACAGGGTATATATCTCTATCTCTATCTCTATCTCTATCTCTATCTATATCTTGTATATGTATGTGTATGTGTATGTGTATGTATATGTGTGTGTGTATTTCGCTGATAAAGAAATAAAGGGAGACTAGTATAGATCTATTTCGAGCTATTTAACTCTCATCAGCTAGTCATACCCTTACTCAGATTCAAACTTGGGCTGCCTGCATATTAGGCAGTTGTATTAACCTCTGAGCCACAAGTTCTCCTCCCTTTATCAGCTTGAGCCACCTGATAAAATGGTTTGTGGTGAATGTGACTGCTTGAGGGCTCCTGGATTGGAGCTGAAAGGCGAAAGGGGAGTAGTATGCTTCCTCCCATATTGGGATAGATCAGGTGCTTCGATAGAGAAACATTTAATATGAAAGGCCAAGATAAAATGAGCAAATCTTCCTGCATTAGCTTCATGCACCGACAAATTCCCAAACTTTCCCAAAAATTATAATGAATGAATAATTACCATTGGACCTAAGGTCCCAATGAAAATATATTAGCTACCCTACAGCAGTTAAAGCAGCAAGGAGAACAAGGATATTTCAGTGAACCCCCCCCCCAACTGTGTCAGTTGTGCAATCTTTTTTCTTTTGGGGTGGTGAGTGAGAAATTAATTTTCCTGAGAGACATTTTTTTCCCCTCTTTTAAGTATGGGACAAAGGCCAAAATCGACCTTTAATGCAAGATGTTCAGCTGCCCCAGGAAAACCAAATTAAAAACAGAGTACCAAACCATATGTATTCCTTATTCAAAAACCTGGTACTGGGAGAAAGATTCTTCCAAAAAGCACAAAGAAGTCAAGTTGCAGCTTCCTTTCCTTTCCTTTCCTTTCCTTTCCTTTCCTTTCCTTTCCTTTTCCTTTCCTTTCCTTTCCTTTCCTTTCCTTTCCTTTCCTTTCCTTTCCTTTCCTTTCCTTTCCTTCCCTTCCCTTCCCTTCCCTTTCCTTTCCTTCCCTTCCCTTCCCTTCCCTTTCCCTTCCCTTCCCTTCCCCTCCTCTCCCCTCCCCTTCTTTCCTTTCCTTTCCTTTCCTTTCCTCTTTTTTTTTTTTGATAAAGTCACATTCTGCATTTAGAGAAGTTTGGCCTGCATTTCTGAAGGTCTTGCCAACTCGGGCACAAAGCCTTGCCATAAAAGAGCGCCTGGGAAAGATGCTAAGGGCAAGATATGATTATGACTAAGAGCGGCCTTTCATCTTTTGTATGGAAACATTATTCTGAAGAAACTGAGACAATGGTAAAATAACATTGGAAAGAGAAAAAGACCTTGTGTAATACGGAGCACGGACATCAATGAGAAAAATTGTCTTCATCACTTCAAAACATACCACATATAACAAATAAAACAAGCACAAGTGTTTGAAGTGAGGGTGAAAAGGATGACATGTGACATGCCAAACACACTCCTAGAAGCTTGCAAGAGCTCAGATACAGGATTCTGGGCCCAAAACATTTCTTTTAGTTTTTGAAGGATTAAAATTGCCTCATGGGGTTGAGGCATCTGTTCCTTAGCTAGCTATGCCATACCGATACACCAACTGTAATAATAAATATGACTTTAACATTGATCATTTGTTTCAGACTGGTCATTTTACAAAACACAGATTTCCTTTCCTTTCCTTTCCTTTCCTTTCCTTTCCTTTCCTTTCCTTCCCTTCCCTTCCCTTCCCTTTCCTTTCCTTCCCTTCCCTTCCCTTCCCTTCCCTTCCCTTCCCTTCCCCTCCTCTCCCCTCCCCTTCTTTCCTTTCCTTTCCTTTCCTTTCCTCTTTTTTTTTTTTTGATAAAGTCACATTCTGCATTTAGAGAAGTTTGGCCTGCATTTCTGAAGGTCTTGCCAGCTTGGGCACAAAGCCTTGCCATAAAAGAGCACCTGGGAAAGATGCTAAGGGCAAGATATGATTATGACTAAGAGCGGCCTTTCATCTTTTGTATGGAAACATTATTCTGAAGAAACTGAGACAATGGTAAAATAACATTGGAAAGAGAAAAAGACCTTGTGTAATACGGAGCACGGACATCAATGAGAAAAATTGTCTTCATCACTTCAAAACATACCACATATAACAAATAAAACAAGCACAAGTGTTTGAAGTGAGGGTGAAAAGGATGACATGTGACATGCCAAACACACTCCTAGAAGCTTGCAAGAGCTCAGATACAGGATTCTGGGCCCAAAACATTTCTTTTAGTTTTTGAAGGATTAAAATTGCCTCATGGGGTTGAGGCATCTGTTCCTTAGCTAGCTATGCCATACCGATACACCAACTGTAATAATAAATATGACTTTAACATTGATCATTTGTTTCAGACTGGTCATTTTACAAAACACAGATTTGCCAAATTTCAGGACGTAGGAGAAAAGCTTGCGAATCGGATGAGAACATCTTCCATGCTACATTTGGTGCTCGCTACGAACAGGACTTGAACTTATCAAGAGTGTCAAAGGTGTGAGGGGAAAAAAGGAACACACAAATCCCATTACCACAAAGATACACCCATGAATTGTGAAAGGAACCTGATGCTCCTGAGGAAAAGAACGGAAAGAGATTAAGAAAGTTGGCACGATAGAACCCAACACCACAGGCTGATTAAGAGAAGGCAGGGGAGGCACGATTTCATGAAATTACATGAAATGTTAGCTTTTTGGGGGTGGGAATACTGATTGCTTTTACCTTGTTCAAAAAACTGGGATCGCCTTTTTAAGTTTTTCAAAGAAATAGGTTCTGTGTCTATTTGGAAAAAAAAATACGGAGATACAAACAGGTCAGTGTGGTGTGGTCTAATTTTATTGAAAATATCCAAGGTATTATTATTGTAGTTGTTGTTGTTTGGCATTGTTACAGTAACCAGGAAACCACAATGCTATTGCAAAGTAGTAGTTTGGCTTGACAAGGTACCTGCCCTGCTATACGGCATACTTGTGTACTTCCAGGGTACGCCACTGGAGGGCGAGCTGGCTTCACACCAGAGAGAAAGACGAGCGGCTCTTTCTGCATTGTCACCAAAGGCCCCTTTCCTTCCCAGAGCTACAAGTGGGCACCAAAACCGGGAAGGTTTAGAGCCATCTGGAATCTGCCTGCCTGCACAGAGCACCAGCTTGTCTCCCCACCAAAGTGGTACCTATTTATCTACTTGCATAGAACATGCTTTCGAACTGTTAGGTGGAGAGAAGCTGAGGCGAGTGACAGGAGCTCACCCCACCCTACAGTACTAGGGCTCAAACTGCCGGTGCTCAGTGTCATTAAGCCACTGAACCATGGTGCCTCTATATACAAGGCATTGACTTGGATGCATTCAAACAAATGGGTCATTGCTTTGGGGATAGGGGCACCTGATTTTCCAGAGCCTAAATCAAAGCTCCGTTCCTCACTAACATGGACCCATTGAAGCATCATCAGATCAGAACCAAACCAGCAGTTACATGCAGCCGGGAAGGTCCGAGTGCCAATTCTGCTGTAGCGGAGTTGCCAGACCCCAATGCTATTCTCAGCCTAAACCACTTGTAAAGGAAACTATTTGTAACTCAGGGTTGAAATGAGGAGTCCTTGGTGTTCTCTGAGCTTGATTGTTTTCTTGCAGATGTTTCATTACCCAAACCAGGTCACATTATCAGTAGTAGAGTCATTACTGATGATGTTGCCTACTTGGGGCAAGGAAACATCTGCAAGGAAACAACCAAGCTCAGAAAGCACCAAGGACCCCTAAATCATTTGATGTGGTAACTCTACACAGGGTTTGAGCTCCTCAGAGGACTGGAAGGTCTTCTCAATCAACCCCTTTTCAAATTTTATTCTTTGGGAAGGAGCTCACCCCAGTTTATAGAGCTTTCCCAAGTCAGCACTAAGCAGGGGAGCAAGCACCATGATGGTCACTCTTTAAAGACCCTGTCCTAGGTAAAGATTTCCCTCGCACATATGTGCTAGTCGTTCCCAACTCTAGGGGGCGGTGCTCATCTCCGTTTCAAAGCCGAAGAGCCAGCACTGTCCAAAGATGTCTCCGTGGTCATGTGGCCGGCATGACTAAATGCCAAAGGTGCACGGAACACTGTTACCTTCCCACCAAAGGTGGTCCCTATTTTTTCTACTTGCCTTTTTTACGTGCTTTCGAACTGCTAGGTTGGCGGAAGCTGGGACAAGTAACGGGAGCTCACCCCCATTACACGGCACTAGGGATTCGAATTGTTGAACTGACTACCTTTCAATCGACAAGCTCAGCGTCTTAGCCACTGAGCCACCGTGTCCCTATACCCTGTCCTAGATGGCTAAAATTTTGTTCCCAGGCTGTACTGTAAGCTGGGCTGAAAAGAAACAGACTTCTGCTTTCTGACCATCACACACAGTTCTAGCTGACAATGCAGTCTAGTGTTAGGTTACAGGTTATGTTTTTCTCCCCTTGTTTTCCCATAAAAGGCTGACATAAAAAAAAAAGAAGAAAAAGAAGGCCAAATCTTATAGGGCACACAGACAAATATACCTGACCAGGGTAAGAGGTTTTTTTAAAGCTTGAAACCCCTTATCCATCCCTCTGGAAGACGCTGTTAACTCACCATGCCCAGCAGGTTGAAAAAAGGGGTTGGAAGGCGGATGACTCAGAACAGGTTAAAAACTTCCCCTCTTGGTATAGCAATAGCACTTAGACTTATATACCGCTTTACAGTGCTTTTACAGCCCTCTCTAAGCGGTTTTACAGAGTCAGCATATTGCCCCCAATAATTTGGGTCCTCATTTTACCGACCTCGGAAGGATGGAAGGCCGAGTCAACCTTTAGCCTGGTGGGATTTGAACTACCAAATTGCAGGCAGCCAGCAGGCAGCAGAAGTAGCCTGCAGGACTGCACTCTAACACCCAAGGCTCTGTCAACTTGCTGCATTTCTACCTTTTTAAAAAAATTATTTCTAAACCCACTGTGTTTTTATTAGCAGCTAATAAAAAATTATTTATTCTTTACTCTTTATAGCAGGGGTCCCCAACCCCTGGTTCATGGATCGGAACCGGTTACCATAGCATCCCAGTAACCGGTCCATGCAAATAAGCAAAGCCCCATCCGCGGGATGCACACAGCACGTGAAGCCATGCCCCTTCCAGTCCGCGGAAAAATCTCTCTCCACGGAACTGGTCCCTGGTGTCCCAAAGGTTGGGAGCCACTGATTTATAGAACTGGTCCCTTTCTTCAGCTAAACTAATTAAAAATTAAGATCTCTTACTTCAAGTACACCTGGCAGTTTTACCTTTTCGTTCACGGGAGCTTGTATCGTCTTGCATTCCATTGACTTTTGTTTCAGACCCCTGAAAATGGAAAAAACAGCATAGGATGGCTTTAATCTCACCTTTTCTTACACCTCCGTGAGGTAACACCAGACTTTGGCCCTTCTGACAAACCAAACTACCAATCCTCTGAAAACTGATGCCCAGAATAGCTGCATTTTAATTTTTATGCACAATTCAAAAGTTCTATAGAAGGATCGTACAGGTAGCCATCTCCTTTTAATGACCCCATAATCCCTTGCGGGGTGGAGTCTGGGCAACTGAATGGAGCTAGCAGAGTGTTTTAATAGCCGGATGCCCTTCCTGTCGCCAATGCGGAGTTTTGTTCCGCAGATACTGTATTTTTCGGTGTATAAGACGCACCTTTTTACCCCCAAAAAGGGGGTGAAAATCTGGGTGCGTCTTATACGCCAAATGTAACCCCGCCCACGCACCGGCCCCCACCCTTCGGCCATTTTCGGCCAGTTCCAGGCGTCAGGGATCTGAGTCGGGGCACAGCCTGAGGAACAACCTTCAAACTTCGGGACAGTGGGGGGGGGAATCTGCCCAGCAGCTTTGGGGAACAAGGCGGGTGCCACGATTTGCGGCTGGTCACCCCTCTGGCCGCACTGACTTCACTCCCCAGCAATGTGAGGAGCCCCCGCCGCCGCTGCCTAACCCTCTCTGCGCCCAGGAGCCAAGCCGAGCTGAATGGGAGCCCCTAAAGGGAAACGTTCCTCCTTTCCAGCCATCGCTGCCCGGATTCCAAAATGCAAACCTCAAGAGTCGCGCTTCAGGTGGCGGCCAGTTCCCCTGCAATGTGCAGCGGGGAACTGGGAAGTGCTTTGGATTTGGGGAGGAGATTGTAGCGCTGACGCCTAAAAGTGTTTTTCTGCACATTGCAGAGCCGCGCGCCCCCGTCCTCCTTCTCAGCAGACTCAACTTCTCATTCCTCCTGGCCAGATCCGCCGCCTGAAACACGGTACACTTTTTTTTGTCTCTGCACACACCCCATGTTTGGAATCGGGAAGGGGATCGCGGGTTTGGCCAGCAGAGCAGATTTCCCCCCACACACACTGTCCCGAAGAGGGAGGGTTGTTCCTCAGGCTGTGCTCTGTCCCTCCCCCCCGAATATGCTAGGGGTCTCTTTGAGGGAAAGCAAGTAGTCCCTGCACCTCTCGCTTGCAGGAGGAAGAGGAGGGCGGCGCCACCTTAAATGCTGGTAGGCAGAGGTAAAATACTTTTTTCCTTGTTTTCCTTCCCCAAAATTAAGGTGCGTCTTATACTCCGGTGCGTCTTATACACCGAAAAATACGGTATATTCTCACTGTGCCCAGAGAGAAAAATATCTGTCTCTACCTAGGATCGAACTGACAGCCTCCTTGAGGCGAGAGCTCCACCTCTAGGTCACCGCACCACTCCAATGAATGTACAGGTAGTCCTCAACTTAAAACAGTTCGTTTAGTGACCGTTCGAAGTTACAACGGCACTGACTTATGACCGTTTTTCACACTTACGACCGTGGCAGCATCCCCATGGTCATGCGATCAAAATTCAGACATTTGGGCAACTGGTTCATATTGTGTGGCTGTGGGTGCATGCACGCTTTTGTGTCATCCTCGACTCCTGGCAACTGCTTGGATTAGTCCCTGAAATTTTAGGGAACCAGACCAAGGTCACCCAGTTGGCTTCATGTCTAAAGCAGGGCTAGAACTCACAGTCTCCCAGTTTCTAGCTCAATATCCTTAACTACGATCTCCAAATGACTCTCAAAATACTGAAGATACTCCCATGTCTCCAGGTCACTTACAGAAGACTTACCCATACAGAAGAATATGGTACAACCCGGTAGTGAAATTCAAATTTTTTTACTACCGGTTCTGTGGGCGTGGCTTGGTGGGCGTAGAGGAAGGATACTGCAAAATACCCATTTCCAACCCACTCCAGGGGAAGGATACTGCAAAATCCCCATTCCCTCGCCACTCCTGGGGGAAGGATATTGCAAAATCTCCATTCCCACCTCACTCTGGGACCAGCCAGAGGCGATATTTGCCGGTTCTCTGAACTACTCAAAATTTCCGCTACCGGTTCTCCAGAACTTGTCAGAATCTGCTGGATTTCACCCCTGGTACAACCCCAGGTTTAATGTTAAAAGGACAATGTTACGTTTTGTAATCGCCATGAGTAGAAGTTGCAAACACTTCCTTCTGGAGGTACACGTCCATACTTACATCATTCTTCAAATGGCTGTGCACCTCCTTTTCTGACATTTGTTGAATTTGCGTTGAAGTGCGGTCTCCGGATGTGGCATCAATCCATTTGTTTTCAGATGTACCTATAATGTTGGTAGCCATACTGGTAAGATTGAGGATTTTGTGCCTTGCAAATGGCGGGAAAGGCTGGTCTTTACCCCAATCTGATTGATATGTGGAGATCAAAAGAAATTGAGAAAAGGAGACAGGGGGAATGTCAAAGTGTAAAGGGAACTGAGGAAAATACATCTGAACAACACTTAAAGAAGAGGAAAAAATATATATATAATAGAGGATAGGAGAAGGAAGGAGTGATTTGGGATGTTAATGTGGAATAATCTGTTAGGGCTTTTCATGAAAGACCGCCTTTTCCCCAAAGCAAGGAGTTAGTCAAAAGTGTGCACAATAAACAGCAAGTTTACTAACAACAACTATTCTACAGACCAGGGGTCTACAACTTGGCAACTTTAAGACTTGTGGACTTCAGTTCCCAGAATTCCTCTGGCTGGGGAATTCTGGGAGTTGAAGTCCACAGGTCTTAAAGTTGTCAAGGTTGGAGACCCCTCCTATAGACCATTTTTTTCCCCCAAAGCAAGAATTAGTTTGCACAACAAATAGCAAGTTTACTGACATCAACTTTATTTTAAATCAGAAGAATTTTCAAAAAGTTGGGAAGTGAAGTTGATTTTAAGAGTCTTCCAGCATATCGTTGTCTAATGAATAGACACAATCAAAGTACGGTAGATTGCGATCAACTCTTTCCAAGCACCTCTTTACTCCAGGAGATGACTTCCCAATTTCTAGAAAGCAAACTTGCTCAACCTGCTAGTTACGCTGTAATTCATGCAACGATACCAAAATAATAAATATATTTCTTGCCATAAATACTTTATTATTATTTTTTACAAAAGCAGAAATACTAACCCCAGATACATTTTAATGGAAACAAACCACCAGCTCTTGATGAAGGCTGTAAGAATTCAGAAGTCATCCACCATAATACAGCATAGAGAGGAGACAACACACACTGCCCTCAGTGTAATTAAACACGCACCCTTCTTTCCATGCCGCCTCACGTCCATGACGAGGCATCCATTTTCCAGGGCCTGGTTGATGGCAGTGTCCCACTCGCCCTGCTCCAGGTGTGAAATGTTGGTGCCCCCGAGGGATAGGATTTCATCCCCAACTTTCAACTGGCAAAAATCTGCAGGGCTGCCTGTTGAGAGAAAAGCCAAAAAAACCCCCCACATACTAAGACCTCCAAATATCCAGAGTCAATTCTGCAGAGCATGTTAGTCAGTGGTGGGATTCAAATTTTTTTACTACCGGTTCTGTGGGCATGGCGTGGAGGGTGTGGCATGGCTTGGTGGGCAAGGCAGGGGAGGATACGGCAAAATCCCTATTCCTTCCCCACTCCAGGGGAAGGATACTGCAAAATATCCATTCCCTCTCCACTCCAGGGGAAGGATACTGCAAAATCCCCATTCCCTCCTCATTCCAGGGAAGGATACTGCAAAATCCTTATTTCTTCTCCCCACTCCTGGGGGAAGGATACTGCAAAATCCCCATTCCCTCCCCATTCCAGGGAAGGATGCTGCAAAATCTCTATTCCCACCCCACTCCAGGGGAAGGATACTGCAAAATATCCATTCCCACCACATTCCTGGGGGAAGGATACTGCAAAATCCCTATTCCTTCTCCACACCTCCCCACTCCTGGGGGAAGGATACTGCAAAATCCCCATTCCTTCCCCACTCCTGGGAGAAGGATACTGCAATATCTCCATTCCCTCTCCACTCCTGGGGGAAGGATATTACAAAATCACCATTCCCACCCCACTCTGGGGCCATCCAGAGGTGGTATTTGCCAGTTCTCCGAACTACTGAAAATTTCCGCTACCGGTTCTCCAGAACCTGTCAGAACCTGCTGGATTTCACCCCTGGAGCAAAGCCTCTCTCCTAAAGCGTTAAGGCAGCTGCCTGCTTTCAGAGCATTGCCTGGGAGGGCTGGCTGCGTGGGCGCCCTTTGGAGCAGGTGTGGGAAGGAGGTGACGATGAAGTAATGTTCTGGGCTCAAGCGGAGACCACTTTGCAAAGTGCCCCTTTGGAATGCTGGATGGTGCCATGAAAGTTTCTGCGACACCAGAAGGGGCGTTTCTTCTGAAGAAAAAGAAAATCTTTTGGCAGGAAGATCAATGTTGGAAAGTTCGGCCAGACTTTCCTGCATAGGTCCATAGTAAAAGCTGTTAGGAGATGAGATGGTCCTGCAGTTGAATGCTAATATCAAATTGTTTGAGGCTTTAGAAGGAACCAGCAGAGACTTAAAGCAAGTCAACTTGGCAAGTCCACAGTCTCTACATTTTTTTACATTCTTCCAACCTGAATTTTTCCTTTCCTTTGTAACAGTAACAGAGTTGGAAGGGAACTTGGAGGTCATCTAGTCTAACCCCCTGCTCACACAGGAGACCTATTCTAGAGATTCGAACCACTGAACTGCCAACCTTTCTCAGAGTCATAGCTTTCCTTTCCTTTCCCTTTCTTTCCTTTCCCTTTCTTTCCTTTCCCTTTCTTTCCTTTCCTTTCCTTTCCTTTCCTTTCCTTTCCTTTCCTTCCTTTCCTTTCCTTCTTTCCTTTCCTCTCCTCTCTTCTCTTTTCTTTCCCCTTTCCTTTCCTTTCCCCTTCTCCCCACTCTCCTCCTCTCCCCCCATCCCTCCTTTCCTTTCCTTCTCTTTCCTTCCCTTCCCTGCCCTTCCTTTCCTTCCTTTTCCTTCTTTTTCTTTCCTTTCCCAAAATAACTGCAAGAGTTAAATACTGGTGTTTACCTTCTTCGATTGATTTCACAAAGACACCAGAAGGATTCTGGGACACGGCAAATCCAAAGTTACGATTGCTGCCTGGTTTCTGATTTATACTGATTCTCATATCACTGTATTGCTCCTAAAAAGAGGAGGAGGAAGAAGACACCAGAGAAAAGAATGTCAAGAGTCATTCATTCACATTACCTTAGCTAGTTTTTTTAGATTGTTTCAGGCACAGCCGGGGCAATCACTATTTATGTCCTGTCCCTCCTGACATCTTAAGTGATTTAAGACCCTACCTATTGTTTGCAGTGTTAGAAATCAATCAGAACACTAAAGCAACATGAATATAACAGTCCTTACAGACAGGAACTGAGCAGGGGTGGGTTCTAATTTTTTTTTACTACCGGTTCTGTGGGCGTGGCTTATTTTGTGGGCATGGCTTGTTGGGTGGGGGGTAATGTGACTGAGTGGGCGTGGCCAATTTTTTTTTTTTTTACTTTTAAAAGAATTTTTTCTACAACCTTAAGAGATTTCAGAAAAAAATGCTTTCAGGAGCCTCTGACGATCAGACAACTCAGCTGGGATCGTCAGAGGCTTTTAAAGGCATTTTTTTTTTCTACAACCTCTTCGGCGGAAGACGTTGGAGAAAAAATGCTTTCAGAAGCCTTTGACGATCCCAGCTGAATCGTGCGATCATCAGAGGCTTTTTTTTTTTTTAACTTTTAAAAGCATTTTTTCGGCCGAAGAGGTTGTAGAAAAAATGCTTTTAAAAGTAAAAAAAAAAAAAAAAGTCTGTTAAGGTGGGGGGGGTGAGCGAGCAGCGACCGGGCCGCGGACCGGTTCGGGGGCATGGCCAGCCAATATTATTACCGGTTCTCTGAACTACTACAAATTTTTACTACCGGTTCTTGCGAACCAGTGTGAACCAGGAGCAACCCACCACTGGAACTGAGACCTTCCTGTACTAAGCCCCACAGAGCAGTGCAACTAAGAAGGCATTTCCCGCAGGATTAACCTCTGAAGCTACTTCTTGTATCATGAAACTGTTCTTCACAAGCCATGGCACTTTCTAGCCCTCTTCTGACCTCTCTAGAAAAAGTCTTATGAGCCACAGAGTTCTAGAAAACTGTTTCAAATCCAACTCTTCCCTCGCATTTGTGATTCATTAGAAGAACTTCCCATTTATTCACAAGGCTGACTACCTCAATATTCCCTTTTCTAGGAAAGTTATCCATGTTTTTCTCTAGTTTACAAGTAATGCCTAATTCTTTAGGGGTGTGCAGCTTCCTGTATTTTGGAAAAAAACTGGAGCCTCTCTTCAACTTACGTGCCGTCTTGACTCCTCAGTCGCTGAAAGGGTTCTCTCCTTGGGGGCAGAAGACGTGATAGTCATCGAGTTGGAACTGGTGTGATGATCTGATTTAGGCTCCAACTCAGGCGTTCCTCTTCTCTGCTCCTCCAGCAAGTGGCTTGTTCTGGTTTTGCTGTCTTCTGCAACTTGGGGCTCCATCTTGCCTTGGCCTTGAACTCCTCCTGTCTGAGCCTCGGAGCCCCTGCTGTGCCCTGACTGAGCACTCTTGGGCCCTTCCAGTCCTCCATTGTATTTCACAGTTGCATCCATCTGGAAGAAAGGTATTTAAAAGAGACATCTCCAACATTAGTCTGGGCAGCACCTACTGAAAATCTTCCCCATGTTTTCCCAGGCCCTATGTGCCTTGCTAATCATCTTCAGTGTTAATATAGAATAGTTATTTGGACGGGACCATGGAGGTCTTCTAGTCCAACGCCCTGCTAAAGCTGGAAACCCTATATCACTTCAGACAAATGACTGTCCAATCTCTTCTTAAAAGCCCCCAGCGATGGAGCGGCCACAACTTCTGAACGCCAGTTCCCACTAGTTAATTGTTCTCACTGTCAGGAAATTTCTTCTAAGTTCTAGATTGGTTCTCTCCTTGATTAGTTTCCATCCGTTGCTTCTTGTCCTGTCTTCAGATACTTTGGAGAATAGGTTGACCCCCTTTTCTTTGTGGCAGCCCCTCAAATATTGGAACACTGCTATCATGTCACCCTAGTCCTTCTTTTCACTAGATTAGACGTACCCAATTCCTGCAATGTTTTCAATCGAATTGAATTGAATAAGAAGCCAATCCATCTCAAAAAGCCAAGCAGAGTTAGTGAAATGCTGGGATCAGGGAAACACATTATGTGTCCCTAATTTAATTGGATCTGACTTTTTCTGCAGGTGTCTCTGCATTGCACCACAGCTGAGGGTAGTGCATGAATTCCTGTTTGCATTAAATGGTGAGATTTATATCTTTGCCTTCCTTCCAGGAGACCAGGACAGAATACAGGTAGATACAGGTAGATATTGGAATACTGCTATCATGTCGCCCCTAATACTTCTTATCATTAAAAGACTAAGTTGAAAGGATATAATACAGTATATAGAAGGGGTAGCTCAGTGGTGAGTTTCAAATTTTTTTACTACCGGTTCTGTGGGTGTGGCTTGGTGGGTGTGACATGGCTTGGTGGGTGTGGCAGAGGAAGGATACTGTAAAATCTCCATTCCCACCCCACTCCAGGGGAAGGATACTGTAAAATCCCTATTCCTTCCCTACTCCAGGGGAAGATTACTGTAAAATCCCCATGTCCTCCTGATCAGCTGGGACTTGGGAGGCAGAGAATAGATGGGGGTGGGGCCAGTCGTAGGTGGTATTTACCGGTTCTACAAACTACTCAAAATTTCCGCTACCAGTTGTCCAGAACTGGTCAGAACCTGCTAAAACCCACCTCTGGGGTAGGAATATTTTACAAATAAATTAAAGAATTTAAAACACTAAGTTTGATGTGATGATATACAAATAGTGGACAAATAGTTACAAATCCAAAGTGAAATATCACCTTTTGATTTCTCTTATGTGAGTAGTTTTACCATTTCCGTAGGAAATCTCCAGAAGGAGCTTATGCGTCTATATACACCCAAACATATCACGTAACAAGCAGAATCTCAACAAGAATGAATGTTGGGTCCTAGTAGCGGGAGCCTTTAATTTGCTGCTACCAATTTCAATACCCATCTCGAATCCTAAAGAAGATCGGCCTCGTCTTTCTAATATTTCTGAAACACTCAGGCAAATTGCAGATGTGGTACATCCAATATGTCATTGTGGTTTTTCATGACATGACTGTGATTGTGTATTTAACACATAATAGAATAGAATAGAATAGAGAACAGGGTTGGAAGGGACCTTGGAGGTCTTCTAGTCCAACCCCCTGCTTAGGCAGGAAACCCTACACCACTTCAGACAAATGGTTATCCAATCTTTTCTTAAACACTTCCAGTGTTGGAACATTTACAACTTCTGGTGGCAAGTTGTTCCACTGATTAATTGTTCATATATCATATATCCTTCTTTATATTTTAGATACATTCTGACTGTAGATACAGAAGCAGTTAAAGTGTAAAATTAGCCAGAGGTGCTTCCCCAAATCTTAAGACAGAAGCCAGCTTTTACCGTAAAGGACCTGGGAAGTGAGGAGATTCCTCTCATAGGGGCTCCAAACGGCCTCGGGGTGACCACCGATGTCAGCCTGGCTGTGTCCGTCTTCTGATAACTCCTTGATAGGGAGGCTGAAACCCGACCAGTTCCGGTTTGGGCATTGGATGATTGGGAACTTGGCAAAGGGGACTCCGTCCTTTCTCCGGCCAGGCTGTCTACTGAGACGAGAGGCTCATCCTTCACCCCACACTCTGGTTTCCGTTTCCTCAGCTCATGATCATCTTCCCTTTTCAAGCCTCCGTTTGCTTCGGTTGGAACGCCAACTTTGGGAGACGCTTTCTCTTCCCGAAAGACGTCATCGTTCGAGAAATACAATTGTTCCGTCTCCTGCCAAGAGTTCCTCAGAGGAGCTTGATCTCGCCTCTCTCTAGAAGAAAAGCAAGAGCTCTGGGTAACCGGTAACCTCAAAAGTAGCCTCTGTCAGGTTACGGTGTCGTCTCAAATAAATTGCATTTCCAAACAAATAGTCTTTGATGAAATCTTTCATTTATTAAGCACAACAATCTGTTCCCAACTACGTTGTAGCCAACACTGACTTCCTGACCCCAAACCTTCCCTTTCCGTTCCCCAATTCTCTGCGTCTCATTGGCCATCTTTCAAATCACTCTCCCCATATCTACTACTTCAGCTCCCAGGAATGTCCCCCCTCCCATCCCATCTCCTAGGGGATATTATCTTCAGGGAAAATAAGTAGGTGAAAAGTCAAGCGTCCTCTTGCCAGCTGCCCCCTCTTCTCCTCCTTATGTCAGCACTGGAACAAATGTAGTTTGGAGTGCTGACAGCCTCTGTGTCAGAGGTGGTATTCTGCCGGTTCGCACCAGTTTGGGTGAACTGGTAGCGGCGACTGCAGGTGAGCCCCCGCCCACACGGCCGGATGTAATGCCATCCTATTTAGACACGTTTTCGAGGCTGGGTGCATGCATGGAAGGTGCACCCACCCGCAAACCGATTTCTGAAACCCACCGCTGCTCTCTCTCTCTGTGTGTGTGTGTGTGTGTGTGTGTGTTTGTAACTTGTAAGGTTGCAGTTATGCTAATTCAAAGGGGGCACAGTAAGATTCAAGGCTGTTCTACAACACTTTTTTATCCCCAAAGTAACATGTACTACTATTTTCGCGATGCTTGGTGGCACGTTTTTCTCTGGGCTTTTTTTTTTTTTTAATCTATGTCAGATAAAGAGGATTGGTGGACGTTTCAAATGAAAGGGTAAAATCTCCCATGCTGCTTGACCATTAGGGGGATTATATTTTAAGACCCAATGGTATCAAACTCAATCGTCAACTTACAATCGTTCATTTAGGGACTGCTTGAAGTTACGACACTGAAAAAAAATGACTTATGATGGTTTTTCACACTTGGGACCGTTGCAAGCATCCGCATGGTCACACAATCAAAATTCAGACGCTTGGCAACTGGCATGTACTTATGACTGTTGCAGTGCCCCAGGGTCATGTGATCACTTTTGCAACCTCCTGACAAGCAGAGTCAATGGGGAAGCCAGATTCACTTAACAACCCTGTTATTAACTTAACACCTGCAGCAATTCACTTCCCAACTGGAGCAAGAAAGGTTTTAAAATGGGGCTAAAATTCACTTAACCACCGTCTTGCTTAGCAACAGAAATGTTGGGCTCAACTGTGCTCGTAAGTCAAGGACTGTCTATAAACAGAATGTTATTTGTGCATTCCTTCTTAAGGAAGTGTGAAGGGGCCCCTTGTATTTCACCTGAAAAGAACTCAGGATACCTGATAGCGTCAAACTAGGACAAAATGAGACAGGCCAGGGAAGTTCTTTAAAAGCCTCTTTTGCAGGACAAACAACTCCCCCCCATTCCCCCCTACAATTCTCCCCAGTAGTTACATAAGACTTATATTAAAAATGCAGAAATGAGGCCTGTGTCAAAACAAGCCGGTTTGGAATCCAGAGAAAAATACCTTAAACCAGAAGTCTTCAAACTTGGCGGCTTTAAGACTTGTGGATTTCAACTCCCAGAATTCTCCAGCCAGCTGGCTGGAGAATTCTGGGAGTTGAAGTCCACAAGTCTTAAAGCTGCCAAGTTTGAAGACCTCTGCCTTAAACGCAAAAAAAAAACCCCAATGAGGCAGTTGAAAATGAACCCAGCTAGTACGGCAACCTTCAATGAAGCTGAAATTAAAAGGTTCCTTTCAAAATGCGTACTTAAATTAATGACCTATTTGGTAAATTAATTTTACTGGTAGTAGATGACTATCTTTTAATTATTTAGGAATGCAATGATCAAATTTTCACTCCCGGTGAAAAGACCTGAAAATTAAATATGCCAGCAAACTGAGCGTGTGTAAAATAAATTCAAAGGCAATCAGTGAAATCTAGTTGCTGCTGAATTCAAGCCAACCTAAAAAGGATTAAGCCTTTAATGCTACTAGACGCAGCTGGCTAGTATTACCTGTCTCTCTGCATTTCTCTCAGGGTTTTGCTGCGCCGCTCCGAGCTTTCCGAACTCCTTCGCTCAATTTCTTCTCTTTCCTCCTTTTTCCTCTGCAGATCCGAGGTGTGACTCCTGCGCCTACTTTTCCATTTTGCCAAATCCTACGCAGGAAAAAAAACAAAACAAAACTCCACATCAAACAACGTTCGGTAAAAAGCCTCGTTCTGTAAGCTCCTCCGGCTGAACGTTCAAGGGCCGCGTTCCCTGGCGAAAAGACTGCGCAACGGACTGTTTTCACCTGAGATCCCTGGTTGGCTGCCTTCTCAAATGTCTTTTTCACCAGCCTGTCCCCGATGTGAACAATGGCAGCCTTTCAGCTTCCTGACGCTTAAAAAAAAAAGTTTTGCAGGAGAAAATGCACCTGCTGCTCGGAAAAGGAAGCACCTGACATTCCAATATTCCTTCCTAATATCCTCTCCATAAACCCTAGCAGGCTTCCAACTTTATAGTCATTGTTATTCAAAGGAGCAACAGGAGCTGGTTTCTTTTTTTATTTATTTATTTATTTATTTATTTATTATTAACCTGATCACCCAGCTCAGGAGCATTCCACCTTATCTTGAATTACCTGGTGTAATTCAAATGGGTGACTGAAAACCAAAAGAGTATTGAATTCTCAGCCACCCTAACTGATGAATATATTTCCGCAATAGGGATGACTTCACTTGTTGTTGATGTTAATTTCAGCCCCACTTTCCCATATTGCTGTTGTGGGAATTCCACCCCCCCCCCTCCCCCCCCCCCCCGCCAGAAGAATGAAATATTTTGGAAAATATTTTTTTTTAAAAAAAAGATAGAATATTTCCCCTAGAGGAGAAATGGGGGAAAAAAATCTTAAGGAAGGCAGATACTAGCCCCAGTCTCCCTGCCCCCAAGCAGAAACTGTGGAGGACAGCTTTTAGAAATGCAGATTTGGTACCTGTTTCCCCTAAAATAAGAGATCCCCTGATAGTAGTAGTAGTAGTAGTAGTAGTAGTAGTAGTAGTAGTAGTAGTAATAATAATAATAATAATAATAATAATAATAATAATAATAATAATAATAATAATAATTAACAGTTCCTAGGTCCTTGGTTAGGACTCGAGCTGCTGAGCTATTAACCAGCCTCAAAGGCTGTGAATCTCATTTTTTTTATTTTTAATTTGATTTATATGCCGCCCTTCTCCGGAGATTCAGGGCGGCTTACAATGTGCTCAGCAATAGCCTTCATCCTTTTGTATATTTATACAAAGTCAGCTTATTGCCCCCACAACTGGGTCCTCAATTTACCTACCTTAGAAAGGATGGAAGGCTGAGTCAACCTTGAGCCTGGCGAGATTCGAACCTGCAGTAATTGCAGGCAGCTGGTCTTAATAACAGGGTGCTTTAGACCACTGTACTACCAAGGCTCAATAAAGATTAACCAATAATAATAATAATAATAATAACAACAACAACAACAACAACAACTATAGTGATTTGGGATACAAAGTCCAACATGGTCATTTCGTTTGCTGTGTATACTGTCAATTTAAAATAATAACTACTTTATTGTCATTGTATGTTTATACACAGTATACCCATACAACGAAATTCACTTAACACCCAAAGACCAGGTCCAACACACATAACAATCCCCAAACACACTCCCACCCACCACAGTTCCCCACCCCTAAACCACCCAAACATCCACACAACAGACCAAGTAATGCTGTCCAACAGCTCACTGATGGTGGCCCTTCCGGACATTTGAGCACATGGCAGTAAGGCCAAGCACTTATTTCAGGGTTCAAAAAAATATAAGACAGGGTCTTATTTTCGGGGAAACACGGTAATCCATTCGAGAGAAGATATTTTGAAACTCCTTGTAGCAAAGTTTGACAGCTAACAAAAGCAGATTGGTAGGATTAGAACAAGCAGCCCCTCACCCAAGATCTAACACAGAAGGAAAGCCATTAGCCATAACAGGAATTGCCCAACACCCTTTCAGAACACAAGCCCCTTCAATGCATTAATCCCAGAACCTTTCAAACTTCAAAGTCACAGAAACCTATAAAGATCCATCCACTCATTCAACCATTTTGTCAGGTGCACCACAACCACAAATCCTGGTGGTTCTGCTTCATCATTAAACTTTCTTTCCAATCAGCCTCCATGTTGCTTCCAGCCTCTTTCTCTCAGCTTGGAACTGAAATCAGATGGATTTTCCTCCCAACACTGTTGTTCTCACACTTTAGCCCATGAGAATAATAATAATAATAATAATAATAATAATAATAATAATAATAATAAATAATAATAATAATAATAATATAATAATAATAATAATAATAATAATAATAATAATAATAATAATAATAATAATTTTATTTCTATACCGCCCTCCTCCCGAAGGACTCAGGGCGGTGTACAGCCAATTTAAAAACACAGGACACAACAATGATTAAAAATTAAAATAATTAAATAGGTTTGGCCGATTTAAAACCCCAAAAATTTAAAATACCCCAATTTAAAATTATTATGTTGATAGCCCTGCCTGGCGGAACAACAGGGTCTTCAGTGCGCAGCGGAACACCCGGAGGTCAGAGATCTTACGTATTTCCGGGGGCAGTTCATTCCACAGGGCTGGGGCTCCCACGGAGAAGGCCCTCCCCCTGGGTGTCGCCAGCCGACATAACTTGGCCGATGGCACCCTGAGGAGACCCTCTCTGTGGGAACGGACTGGTCGGTGGGAGGCTATTGGTGGCAGAAGACGGTCTCGAAGGTACCCGGGTCCTATGCCATGGAGCGCTTTAAAGGTGTGGTAGGACATGTGTGGTAGGCAATTTCTTAAGAACTGGCCACCTTAATGGTTGCACCTTCCTGTCTTGAGAACTACCTTGAGTTCTCCTCTGTTGTCCTTTTGGCTCCAGCAAAATTTACCCCTTTTAAATTGTGCATGGTCTTTACTTATCACAATCTGCTCATCAATTTTATATCTGCTGTTGCAATGCTTGTTGTTTATAGTGGATTCTGTCTATTCTTTTCTCAGACAGAAAATGCACCTTGCTGAATTCTCATCCGATGCCTTCTGCTGCCAAGCACCACCATTGGAAGAAAAATCCCATGGTTTCTCTGTTTCCATTGGATGATATGGAGACCAAAGCTAGAGAACGCATCTTCTGAAGTTCTCCTGGGCCTTTCATCCATCTCCCATTACTCTGTTCCCACCCTCAGCCCTCCTCCCGCTGGCTGAAACTTCTAAAGGAGAACCCAACCCATGTGCCATCCCATCTCCTGCTACTGATAGGCACAAGGTGTGAAGGCTGCCACCCAAATTCAGTTTGCTGTGACCGTCTTCTAGAACCACCCAGAGGGACAGCAAAGAAGGCACTTACATCTTGCCACTGTTGGTCTTGTTCCCGCAGCTGAGTTTTTATTTTCTGGAGCTCTTCGTAACGCATCTGCCGGATCGTTTGTAGCTCATCTGCACTGACGTCATTCAAGGATTTACTCCTGAAGGTAGAGAAAGACTTTTTAGAATTCCAGACCATTTCCTTCTTCAAGAGGCGATTTAACCATCTGATTAGAAGGAACAGGACTAAGGGTGGTCTACGACGAGGCAGGTTTTTAGTGGTGTGTAGGGTGTGTAGGCCATCTCCTACATACCCTCCTACACAAAGAGCCATGGTGGTGCAGCGGTTAGAATGCAGTACTGCAGGCTACATCTGCTGACTGCTGGCTGCCAGCAGTTTGGCAGTTCGGATCTCACCAGGTTGACCCATTTTTCCATCCTTCCAAGGTCGGTAAAATGAGGACCCAGATTGTTGGGGCAATATGCTGACTCTGTAAACCGCTTACAGAGAAATGTAAAGCGGTATATAAGTCTAAGTGTTATGGCTATTGCTAAAGAATGCATCTGTATGATGACCTTCAATTGCTTATTGCATAATAGTGCAGGACCTTGAATTTTTCTGCCTAAGCCTGCCTGTTTCTTGTTTTGATTTATGAATTCTTAAGCAATTCTCTTAATCATTAGTCTGAATTGCCTTAATTCTATACATGTCTGACTCTGCAGTCTTCCTACATAAGTCTAAGTGCTATTGCTGTTACAGAGAATCGCAGAGTTGTGGAGTTGGAAGGAGCCACAAGGATGATCTGGTCCAATCCTCTTACAAGGGAGAAGAAAACCAATTAAAAGAGGTGATTCTCCAGCCTCTTCTTAAAGAAACTCCAGAGATGGAGAAGCCACATCTGTCACACTGCGATGGAACGGATGTTACCATCAGATTTTGTTTTCTCCTTATATTTAAACGAAATACTGAAACTACCCCCTTCCTAACCATCTTCCGTGGGTTATCTTTTTATAGAACACTTTATGTAGCTTTTAATGAATTTTAATGAAAGGGAATAAAGAGGAGGAGGCCAGTCCCACAAGCCTTTCCAAAGTACTGTGTCATTATTTAGAAGGTCTCTCTCTCTCTCCCAAATCCGTAACTCAAGACACTCTGAAAGTTACTACACTGAATATCAAAGCAAATGTGGGCACACCCAGCGTCTCCCTCCCACTTCATGGTCAGGATTCTCTTGGCACGCAGGAAGAAAAAAAAAAAAGATTCTGAAGTCATGTATTTCCTGTAGCCTTAAAATATGCCGAGCAAAATAGGCGGTGCAAACACTGCCCTTTGCATTTGATCTTAAGAATTACAGAGCAAGCTGCTCAACACTTCCCGTTCAGGTTTCTCTCCGTAATCCCACCACCCTCCACCCTTTCCACTAAATATTTTGACGTCGCAATCATCATCAGCATCATCTTTAACGACCCCATAATCCCTTGCAGGATGGAGTTTGGGCAACTGAATGGAGCTAGCAGAGTATTTAATGGCCGGATGCTCTTCCTGTTGCCAATGTGGAGTTTTGTTCAGTAGATATATTCTCATTGTGCCCAGAGAAATATCTGCCTCTAACTAGGATCGAACTCAGAGCCTCCTGATTGTGAGGCAAGAGTTCCACTGCTAGGCCACTGCACCACTCCATTTTATTTTGGATGTGACAATGCAGGGAGCTAAAGGTGGAAGCCTAAGAAACAAGGGGAGGTGGTAGCTAAATCTAGATTGTCCTGGGCTTGTCCATTATGTACAGCTGGGGTACCCCAACGTTTGCACTACTACAATCCCCTAAAGTGAACCATGAAGCTGTGTGGCTCCCCCATTGAACAAAGGAGTGACTGTAGGTAGGCACGGGCAAGAAAGAAACAAATCCCGTATTTTAAAGAAATACGACACTGTTTGGGCATAATACAATGCGATATTGTGTTTTATCAGCCAATTAATAGCTTCGTCCTATAGGTGAGCCAAGCTATTATGGCTTATTTAACAAGCCATGCACAAGCCCATCTGCTGTGCCCCGAATCCTTCTTCCAGATGGGAGATCCCTTCCGAATCCCGAAAACAAAGCAAAAAGAGGAGGAAAATGGGGAAATATGTTCTTCTCAGACTAATCTTTCTTCATCTCCCAAGAAACTGCCATAAATGAGACAGCCTGATTGTGTATGTGGAGAAAGAAAAACCCAGGATATATTTATTATTATTATTATTATTATTATTATTATTATTATTATTATTATTATTATTATTATTATGGAGGAGAAGGAGAAGAAGAAGAAGAAGAAGAAGAGGAAGAAGAGGAAGAAGAGGAAGAGGAAGAGGAAGAGGAAGAGGAAGAAGAAGAAGAAGAAGAAGAAGAAGAAGAAGAAGAAGAAGAAGAAGAAGAAGAGAAGAAGAAGAAGAAGAGAAGAAGAAGAGAAGAAGAAGAAAGAAGAAGAAGAAGAAGAAGAAGAAGAAGAAGAAGAAGAAGAAGAAGCAGCAGCAGCTGCGGCAAAGAAAAGTAACATATGACAAAATTCATCACTTTGTAATTAATAACAAAGATCTAAGCAAATCAGAGTCAAGAGTTATGTCCCTTCCCAGGGACCCTTGCTGATTGTGGCAGCTGATAACCTGTTAGGATGGAGTTAATCTCTAGATTGATTGCAGATCTGGTCCTCTTCCAAATCCTGCTGCCTTCCAATACCCCCCACCCCCTTAGACAAGACTTCAAAGAAGTGATGACTCATGCATCTTCACCCAGTCCTCACATGCCCTCCCCCCACCCCCCACCCCCAAGGCAGCCCCCATGCACATCAGCAGTAGCAGCATCAGCCAAAGCAACTCTCAGAGCTCAGCCTGGATCAGAATTTCCTCCCTGGGTTATCTTTTTTTGCTTGCTTGCTTGCTTTTTCTTTTTATTACTTTTTTCTTTTCTTTCTTTCTCTCCTTCCTTCCTTTCTCTCTCTCTCTCTCTCTTTCTTTTTCAGGGTTACCTATCTTTTATTCATCCATCATCTTTCTCTCTCTCTCTCTTAGCCACCCATTTTATTTCTCTCTGATCTATCTATCTATCCATCCATCCATCCATCCATCCATCCATCATCTATCTATTATCTGTTTGTCTGTCTACAGAATCTATCTACGGTATGTCTGTCTGTGTCCGTCCATTATCTGCCTGCCTGCCTATCTATCTAGCCTTCTCTGTGGGGGTACCTACTATCTGGAACGAGCGCCCCCCCGGAGATACGGAGGATCCCGGATCTACGCACCTTCCGCTGCGCTCTCAAGATCTTTTTATTTCACCAGGCTGGTCTGGCCTAACCTCTCCCATTCTCTTTTTAATGTAAATTTTAATGTAAATTTTAATTTGTTCTTAACCTGGGGTTTTAAATTTGTCTTGGGCTAAATCGATTTAATCCGATTTTACTTCTGCTCTTAAATTTTTGTATTCTATGTGTTTTATCTTGTGCCTGTTCACCGCCCTGAGTCCTTCGGGAGTAGGGCGGTATATAAATCAAATAAAATTTTAAAAATAAATAAAATGTAAATGTAATCTATCTAATCTATCTGAAAATTTCCTCCCCCTATTGATTCTTCCCTCTACATTTTAAATTGGAAAAATGCTTTGCAAGAAAATGCTTTGCATATCTGTGTATATACTCTCTCTCTCTCTCTCTCTCTATATATATATATATATATATGGATCCATTTCTACTTCCCTGTTAACAAAGGGAACATTCTTTAAGCAGCATGATGTTCTGCAATAGCTGTAGAGACCATCTGCTTTTGTGCCTTTGCAATTCACCACTGCATCTGCTTGGCCCAGGAAAGCAGTTTAGGCATTGGAGGCCCAAAGAGCCGATGCTACAGAGGTGCCTGAAATGTTTTGAGTTTGAAACAGGCCCATCTTGGACTCTAGCATCCTCTTAGGTGCCAGATTTCCATCCAGAGTTCAGGAAAGAACAGGCCACTTAATTTCATGCTGAGAAAACAGTTCTTGGCTTGTTTTCTTTTAAACTCCTCCAAGTTTTGAAAGGGTGGTATGAGAGAGCCAGTTCGGCACCCATTCACAGACTGAGAATAATTTTGAACCTAAGTAAGAGGCATTGTTTTTATTGTCTCTTAAATTCTTTACTAGAATTAAAAAGAAACATCTGTAATTAAGAGCGCAAGGATAGCAACATAAGGTTGTCCTTCCCATAGGTTGTGATTTTCTTTTTAAACGATTGCCAAATATTAAAAGTATGTTGTGTGCAATAACAACCCCAAGAAATACAGATTTGTGTTGGTTGTAAGTTGTTCTGAGGGGCATCCAGTACTGTAGCTTCTACTGTTGTTGAGGTATTCAAAAATATTATTTCGGGTGGCCTGCATTGCTGGCTATGGGGATGTAAGATCTTTTTTAAAATATTTTTTCAATCCATGTTCTACTATTTCCTTTATCTGCTCTGCGTGGGCTCTGATCCTCCTTTTTCTGTGGCTCCCTCAAACGTTTCGAGGATTCTTCTACAGATATGGCAGGTTTTGACTTTGTCGGAACATTTGTGTCAGAATATTCATGAACTGGAATAGGGCATAGTAACAAGGTCAGCCAATGAATAGGCATGGCAACAAGTCAGCCAATGAGGGCTGTTTGGAAACTGAAACTTAAGCAAGTAGTCTGGGTGTGGTTTAGCTGTGCTGAGCTCTGAGTCTGCTGCTCTGTGCAAAATCTACTCCGTCTGCTGAATTGTAACTGAAACTCTTCTCTCCTCTTCCTGTGTTTGCTTGTAACTACTACCATGTTGGGAGAACCTGCCATTGGTACTGTACATTTACTTATGTGTTGTATTATATATAAAGGTAAAGGTACAGGTTCTCCCGCACATATGTGCTAGTCGTCCCTGACTCTAGGGGGCGGTGCTCATCTCCGTTTCAAAGCCGAAGAGCCAGCACTGTCCGAAGATGTCTTTGTGGTCATGTGGCCAGCATGATTAAATGCCAAAGGCGCACAGAATGCTGTTACCTTCCCACCAAAGGTGGTCCCTATATTTCTACTTGCATTTTTTTACATGCTTTAGAACTGCTAGGTTGGCAGAAGCTGGGACAAGTAACGGGAGCTCACCCCATTACACGGCACTAGGGATTTGAACCGCTGAACTGCCAACCTTTTGATCGACAAGCAAGAGAAGTTAACGAATCCTGCAGAATCAGTTACCTGTGTGTGCTTTCTGGATGTGATGGCTGCTGCAAACTCTGACCATTTGTTTGTTTATTAAACTGTTCAAACCCTTACCTCCTTCACAATGATGTACAATTTAATCAACACAATAAAACTTCAAAAAAATTAAATAATTTAAGATGAAAAAGAATGCTCTGAGCGCGGCTGTTTCAGAGACCTGGGATAAAAAGTGCTGCATGCAACTGGACGCTTCCCCGACTTACAGACGACAGCAGCACGACGTCTTGTGACAACTGGCTTACACCGCAATGGGTATATGTTATTTTTGCCTCTGACTTATTCTGAGTCTTTAGCCAAAGAGAAGCAGGGTTGCCAACCTTTTACCACAACTGGAGCCGTTTGTGAGAATTTGCAAAGCTGTGCCTAGAGCTCCCCCCCTCCCCCAAGCTTCCAAGGAAGCCTCTTGTGGGTCTCCAGGAGCAGCAGCAGCCCCTGGGGTGGGGTCCCCAAAGATGCTTCCGAGGGGGCTTTGCAAGCCAGTTGAGCGCCAGACCCAAAAGCACATGCATACATGGCCTCAAGCGGAGTTACAAGGGGTTCGACGGGAGAATTAGGGGGGCGTTCACAGGCTGCCATGCTTCCGTCATTCCACTTACCCGTGTTCCTCGGAAATCTTTTGCAACAGCCTGAAGGGAATCAGAAAACCAACAAAGTTCACACATTGCGTTCCACTGGCATTGCCGTGTTGTCACGATGCCCACAGGTTCATGCCCACCTGATCAGTTAAAGCAGCAACTGACTTTGAAAAAGCGTATGAGGTCCCTTGCAACTATCTCAACATCTTCGCACTTCAAAGCCCCGTTTTAACTTTTAAACGTGACCCTTAAACACAAGTGGTCCCTTTTCTGCCTATGCTTCTCATTGTTTTGAGATGGACCATCATGCAGATGTACGAGATCTTCACTTATGGAAATGCCAATGGTTACATCACAATGGTACATAGAACATTTGTACTATTTCAACAAATATTTGGAGAGATCAAAAGCTGAACACACAGGGGGGAAAACAACCAGCTGCAGCTGCCTTAGATTTGATAAGATTTTAGAATATAGGTGGTCCTTGACTTATGGCCAAAATTTTCCATTTCTAAGCAAGGTAGTTAAATGAGTTTTGCCCCATTTTATGAACTTTTCCCGCCACTGTTGTGGATAAAAGCAAATCACTGCAGTTGTTAAGTGAACCACACAGTCATTGTGCGAAGCTGACTTCCCCCATTGACTCTGTTTGGCAAAAGCCAGCTGGGAAGGTTACATATGGCGATCCCATGATCCCATGACAGCACAACTGTCATAAATACATGCCAGTGGCCAACCACCCGAATTTTGATCCTGTGGCCATGGAAAGGCGAGACAATGGTCGTAAGTGTGCAAACTGGCTATAAGACACTTTTTTTTAGTGCCATTGCAACTTCAAACTGTCACTAAATCAATGGCTGTAAGTCAAGGATTACCTACTAATTTCAGAACTGCTCAAAGACCATGTGAATCCAATGCCTGGGCCCTGCCCAGTTGGTGGGCCCAGGAGAGAAGCCCGTAAGAAAGGCTGTTTCCAGCAGAGAAGTCGATACATGGGTGGAGCGATCAAGCATTTATTCTGATGGGTGTCTTCAATTGAATATTTAAATTTATGAAAACGACCAGCTCGCAGATACTTATTTTCCAATGAAACATGCACAGTTGGTCCTTTGGGATGACGCAGTGGACACAAAGACACAGAACGCTTAAAGAAGAACTCATGAGTGGCGCAAGGAGAATGGAATGGATGAGGTCATTTCAAGACGAGAAGGACTTTACCAGATGAACATCAGAAAGCTCATTAAGATTGGCCAAGGACTGTGTCTTCACGGCGAACGGTGGGGCCAATAATCGGCACCTGACGCCCTCTAGAATCCAAACTTCTTCTGAAAAGGTTGGGAAATCCTCCCATAGGAAGGGGGGGCTTTTCAAAAAACAAAAAAATCAGTGGAAACCTTCCTGCCTTTCTCCCCTCCCTCAAGAATAAACAAACACGTCAACTTATTTGGAAGTGGGCTTCTTGTCTGAGCAACGAGGAAACAATTCTGGACAATTCAGACAATAACAAGGTGGGGTGTGTTATAGAAATTGTTAAAATAAAGTTGAATATTAAGCCAGTGTGGTTGGAAGGGCCCACATTCTGAAAGGGATTTAATAGACATTAATTAATGAGTAATCAAACCGGATTGTCAAAATATAGATTCTACTTGAAGATCTGATCAAAGGAATTGTAGGCTGGGCAGCAACACACGAAGCCCCTTTGTGGGAAAAAGAAAATTGGAAAAGGCGTCTAGGCATCTTCCTTTTGTCTTATCTGCAGGAAAGGTTTTCAATATTATATGGAAGAGCTTTAGATTCACATAAGAACTTTTAGAGAAAAAATCTGACAGTGATTATGGCTTATGTATATTCAACTACAGACTTCAAATATACACCATTTTGTTTAAGAATCATTGCACACTAAGGGGTACCAGCTTCTTGTTAACAATAGAAACTGGTATTCTTGACCAGTACAATAAACACAATCTTGGAGTACAATAAACACAATCATCACCTTCTTTTAACGAACCCATAATCCCTTGCGGGGTGGAGTCTGGGCAACTGAATGTAGCTAGCAGAGTGTTTACTGGCCGGATGCCCTAACTGTCGCCAGTGCGGAGTTTTGTTCAGCAGATATATTCTCATTGTGCCCAGAGAGAGAAATAGCTGCCTCTACCTAGGATCGAACTCACAGCCTCCTGATTGTGAGGCGAGAGCTCCGCCTCTAGGCCACCGCACCACTCCAATACAATAAACACAATCTACAAAACAGACCTGTAAACTTCTGATGGATGGATTGCGAGCAGTTGATGATCAACAACAGGACTTATGGGGACAGACATGAACATTGAGCTTAAACATCACACCAAGACATGCTTTGTTGAAAAACAAACACTATAGTTCTCTTCCAAGCACTATTTCCATATATTCAGATGCAAGCATGATCCATGCATGGCCATGAGCTGACCTTTCAACCATTTGCCGTTTTTTATGCCTGGTTTTGCTGGCCTCTCTGATGGCTTCCCATTTTTCCATATCTTCTTTGCTACACGCTCCTGGGCAGAAGCTCTTGGATTGGACGTTGCCTCCTAGGCTGAGCAGCTCCATTTTTCGGGTCAACATATCGTCCTTCTTTTGCCTTGAAGAAGAAGGAGATAAGACTTTTCCTCTCCGCTCACTCTCGCTCTTGAGGGTGGACTTCTCCAGCAAGCATAGAAATTTGGCCTGAATTTCTGGGGGTAGACTCCAAGGATCCGGGAAAAGAGCAGGTTGGTACTTGTCAGGTGCACCAGATATAGGCACTTCTTTCTTTTGCAGTTGAGTTTTGCGAACAGTGAGGTCATCTTTTTCTAAATCTGGAATTATTTCATCTTCCCCATCTCTGGGCTGAAGAACAATTTCTCCTTCAACACGAGGTCTTTCTTGACAAGACCTCCTAAAATACTCAAAATCCTGGAGAACGACTGGATTCGCGTGGGAGGCACCAGTCTTACGGACAAACAAATCATCGTTTTCCAAATCTGGATAAAAGTCTCTAATCTCATGGATTCTTTGGTCATAGCCTGGCCTAAGGTAATTAGATTTTCTGCACGTTATGAGCCGAGGCCCTGAAGATGGGTCAGCTTTGGTTCTATGATCAGAATTCAGGTAGTCCTCGGAATATTTTTGCAGGGCTCGAAGAAATAAAAACTGGCTGAGATATAAAAGACACATACGCACATTAGATTTGCAGTATGGTGTAGGTCACGGAGACCACAACCTTAGCAAAGGTTTACAATCCTTAGCAAGTTTATCGGCTCTGGGCTCTGTCATTTCTGCACCTGAATGAAGGATTCTTCCCACAGACAAAAAAAATCTGTCCACATCAGAAACAGATGCAGGAAAGAGAGAAGAAAAGAGATCACAATGCTTTCTCCTCTCCTTTTACTATCATAGCTGGAGGTTTTCAAAAATGTCTATTAAGGAACATCCCATCACAAGAGGCCTTCAGCTGCTGAAGTGATACAACCCAGAGAGAGGTTTGCCAATAAACGAGCACTCAACAAAAAGGATGACCAAAAGATGCAGACACTCTATAGAAAGGTGCACAAACATAACAAGGAAGCAAGGCTAATTTGGATGCTCTGTTCTTTAAAAGGACAAGGACTTCTACTTTGGGGTAACAGCAAAGCAGGCCAGCCATTATAAAAGGCACGGGAGTGGCAACCAGCAGACATACAACAATCCTTATCACTTTAGTAGCATCAATTCCGAATGCTCAGGTACAGAAGATTATATTAGACAGCTTTGCGTATCAATAATTCACGTCCCCGTTTAAGCAAGCCACAAACGCCTTCACTTATCAGCTAGTCTGGCTCATGCAATTGTAGGAACCTTGGCAGCTCAGAGGAATGGCCACGCATCTCGCCTGCAGCCATTTCAGCTGTTGGCTTAATGGGTTGAGAGTCTTCTTGGCATCTGATACCCAAGCTGTCCGCAATGCTATGGTTGGGCTGGACTCTTGCATCTTCCGCTTCGGCATCTCCCATGTTACTGTATAGGATCCCACACCGGGAGAAGGAGAAAAGGCAGGGAAATAAGTCCCGTCACAGAAACTAGGCGCAGCAATCTATTTCATCAAACAACAACAGTGCACACAGAGGCCATAGGCAAAGACGAACGGAGAAACGATTCACTGTAATTGCCCCCAGGCAACAGTAGACTCCCCTCTGTGCATTGACTTCAATGAGTTCAAATGCATTTTCTAGAAATCGGTTTGGATGCAGAAAGAACATGCAAGATGACAAACCTGAATCCTTGAATTTCCTTATACCACTGTTTGGAAAAAGATATCCTTTGTGCTTTTTTCCAGTGCAACTCTTCGCCCGGAGCCCAAGACTTAGGGAGAAATTTATGAGAGGAGATTTTTACAGCTGATACAGCAGCACTTATTTTGCGAGCGTAAAGATCATCTGTTTCGATGTCTGGGATTCCCGTGGTTTTCTCCTCCTCCTCCTCCTCTTCCTCCTCCTCCAAATAGTTGGAGAAGTCTGAAAGAATGTAAGTTGCTGACTTGCGTTCCATCCCGGGCCCCAAAATTCTTCCGTGGTTGCTGCACAAAACATCCGGCGAGGTTGGAATTTTCAAATACAAACAGAAAAAAAATTAGCTATTGAGTACAGAAGGCCGTAGGCCCCTTTGTCTTAGAGTTACTGACTTGTGAAACAAGTTCAATAAATTATTGATGCAAAACCATTGTACTAATCAGGTACAAAAATGTTGAATACATGTAAGCCTTCTAAAAGAATAAAATTATGGGAATCATTATATATATATAAAAAAAACACTAATGGAAGATATGTCTTAAAGAGAGATTATTTACAGCAAGTTTTTCAGGAACTGATTATTTTGATCTAGAGAACTGGATCTGATAAATGGGTCAACTGGACTACCAAATCAATGGTAAAATTCAATTTTTTTTACTACTGGTTCTGTGGGCGTGATTTAGTGGGCGTGGCAGGGGAAGGATACTGCAAAATCTCCATTCCCACCCCACTCCAGGGGAAGGATACTGCAAAATCCCCATTCCCTCCCCACTCCTGGGGGAAGGATACTGCAAAATCTCCATTCCCACCCCACTCTGGAGCCAGCCAGATGTGGTATTTCCCAGTTCTCCAAACTTCTCAAAATTTCCGCTACTGGTCCTCCGAACTACTCAAAATTTTCGCTAATGGTTCTCCAGAACCTGTCAGAACCTGTTGGATTTCACCCCTGCCCCAAATCCTTTCTAATGGTTACCAAAAAGGGAACAGAAGCTATTCTTTACCAAGGACCCATAGTTTGGCAAGTCTTCTACAAACATCTGAAGCATTCTCACTTTCCTCTCCCAAGAGATGCTACCATCAGGCCAACAGATCATCAGTGGTCATGCAATCCCACTATCACCTAGTCGGATTCTCTGCAGAGATCAGCAGTTGAAGAATACAAACAAAAGACTAGCACCAATGATGTTATCTAGTTTGAGTAATGACACGTCTGCAAGAAAGCGACCAAGCTCAGAGAGCACCTCAATAAAAGCAACAGAATATAATTAATACCTATGGCATTCACTAGAATTTTGTGCCATACAAAACCATAGCAAAGAAAGACTTGCAGTCACACGCAGCTGGTCCCTATGAATTTCAGAAGATAGACAAGGGGAGATGCTCCTGGTCTATCACCCTACAATTTCTATCCTCTTGGAGAATAGCTTGTGTGGGGTGGGAGGTAAAGAAGATGTCAAAATGTTATTTATATCTTATTTTAGGTTCCAACAGCAGCTTTACTCTCAATGATACTATTAAAGAGAAAGAAACCAAAATTACCCAGTTCACCATAACAAAAGACGTGTAATGGTTGATAGTGATTCATAACCCCCGGTAAGCTTTAAATAAAATGTAACATTGTCCAGTCATCTTTCGGAGTTCCCAAATTAAATTAAGCTGTTCATCAAATAAGCATTCTTCATTTAGTTTTAATTTGCACAATTAAGTGGCGGAATTGGTGACAACTACTAACAGCACTGTTTTAGAAGAGAGATGGATCTCATCACCGCAAAGTTGTCTCTATGGTTTTCATTGTAATTTGAATTACTAGCAGCCGCAAGGTAATTCGAGGGACCGGGGCTACCATCCACCTCCGTAAACTTATGAGCAAGGAGGCATCTGGCATTTACTAGTCTGATCAACTGAAGTCTCAGATCCTTGGCTATTAAAAGTGCCAGCATAACCATAACTAGCAAATGGAAGTATCTGTTCTAACCTGGCTCCCAAACATGACAAACTCTCTGTAGTTTGTAGTAACTCTCTGTAGTTAAACAAATGTTTCCTTTATTAGGAGCGCCAGCAGCCCTAGCAAAAAGTCTCTCTCTCTCTCTCTCACAGCAGGCTACAAATCTGTCCGGCAGGGAGATGAATAGTTGTCTGCCACACCTAGTCATATCCACCCCCTGCCTTTTCTCCCCAGAGCTAGGGTGGGGCTTCGCTAGCAGAGGTGGCTCGTCCGTCCCAAGGATCGGCCCATAGATTTCCACTGCTCTCCTCTCCTCTGCCTTCTGTGCATCCGCGCGTCAGGCACCGGACCCAGCTGTTCCTCCTCTTCCTCATCAGCCACATCCAGACCTGGGGGCTGTTGGCCCAGGCTCTGCCTCTGTCTCTCTCTCCCTCTTCCCCCTCGGAGCTCTCGGGTTGCTGAGGGGCCGGGTTGATGTTAGCCCTGACTCCAATATCGTCTTCTCATCTGATTTGGTTGCTGGAGGGGCCGGCGGCCAACAGGGCCACATCAGTATATTATTATTATTATTATTATTATTATTATTATTATTATTATTATTAATTATTATTATTATTATTATTATTGTTGTTGTTGTTGTTGTTGTGTTGTTGTTGTTGTTTGTTGTAATAATAATATAATAATAATAATAATAATAATAATAATAATAATAATAATAATAATTTTATACCGCCCTTCTCCTGAAGGACTCAGGGTGGTGAACAGCCAAAATTAAAATACATACAATGTGAAAATTAAAATAATTTAAAAACGTGAATAAATTAATTGGGCTTCCCCAATTTAAAACCCCTTACCCATAAAATTAACCAGTTAAAAATTTTAAGCCTTCCCCTTCTCCTCCCCCATTGGGTCTCTAATTTTCCCAGTTTGTTTTGGTTTTTAGCAAAGCGTTCCCACCTGCAACAAAATCAGCCACAATTTGTCCTCAAAGCTAAAGCTTAAAATTAAGCCTTACCGTTCACAAAGATGAAATGCTAAATCAGGGGTGTCAAACTTGTGTCATCACGTTGTTGTCAAGTGACGTCACGTGACTTTCCCCCCTTCGTTAACCCGCGGGTGGGCGTGGCCAGCGCGTGATGCATCTGGCCCATGGGCCGCGAGTTTGACACCCCTGTGTTAAATCACTGCTAAGGGAAACAGCAAGAAAGGAAGGTGGTGCATCTGGATCCTACTGGCAGCAATTTCTCAGCCTTTACTGTAAACAGACCATTTGAGATGTTTGAGCGTGACAAGAATACCTCGAAAAATTTCCATCCGGTTCAGTAAAGACTGGACTCGCCCAGCTTCTTCTGTTATCTTCATTCTTCTCGATTCTCTTCTTTCTTAAAGGCGCTGGCATATAAGTTGGTGGCTTGGCTTTGTTGGGCAGGAAACGGTTGAATTCTGCAGCGGGCTTGGGTTCAATTAAGGCCACTCGGCGATAGGACATGTCATCTTTCCCAGGATCATGCATTCTGGCGCGGGTTTCAGAATCTGTGTCACTCTCAAAATCTTTTACATACATATATATAAGAAAGAAGAAAGTTGCAGTTACAATTTAAGAACTGGGAAGCCACAAAATGAAAATAAAGTACTGATTAGTTCGTTGCTTTCTGTTGGAAACGAGCAGACCAAATGGCTTTTTGAGACGAACGCCAATAATATCGCATCAAAATTAACTTCGTTCATCTTCAGGAGATCCATTACCCTTTTTAATGCCTATTTTAGATTTACAAAATGATGCATTAATCCCAGCATTAATGCCACAGACAATATCCCACTCTAGAATTTGCATTACAGATAGTCCTCAATTTATGACCACAATTGAGCCCAAACTTTCTGTTCTGTTTGAATGTCGCCCCATTTTATGACTTTTCTCACTGCAGTTGTTAAGTTAGTAACACTGTTGTTAAGGGAACCTGGCTTCCCCCATTGACTTTGTTTGTCAGAAGGCCGCAAAAAATGGTCACATGACCTCAGGACAGTGCGACTGTCAGTTGCCAAGCGTCTGAATTTCAACCATGTGACCATGGATGGATGCTGCAAGGGACACAAGTGTGAAAAACAACCTCAAGTCATTTTTGTTCACTGCTGTTGTAACTTGGAACAGTCACTAAAGGAAGGGTTGTAAATCAAGGACTACCTATACATAGGAATGAATCAGTATGAATAATATGTGTGTGTGTGTGTGTGTGTGTGTGTGTGTGTGTGTGTGTCTGTCTGTCTGTTTGTCTGTCCGTCTATCATCTGTGTCTGTCTGTCTGTCTGTCTCTCTCTCTCTCATCTCTCATCTGTGTCTGTCTGTCTCTCTCTCATCTCTCTCTCTCATCTGTGTCTGTCTGCCTGTCTCTATCATCTATCTATCAAGGTTCAAGGTTGGTTACCACCTTTAAAGTGCTCCATGGCATAGGACCTGGGTATTTGCAGGACTGCCTTCTGCCGCCAATAGCCTCCCACCGACCAGTACGCTCCCACAGAGAGGGACTCCTCAGGGTGCCGTCGGCCAGGAAATGTCGGCTGCCGACCCCCATGGGGAGGGCCTTCTCTGTGGCAGCTCCTGCCCTCTGGAATGATTTGCCCCGGGAGATACGAAGGATATCGGATCTCCGGGTCTTTCGCCGTGCCCTGAAAACTTTTCTTTTCCATCAAGCAGGGCTGGCGTGAACCCTCCCCCCTTTTTTAGTTTTTTTAGTTTTTTAGCTTTTAATTGTCAATGGGTTTTAATTCGAATTGTTTTAAATTTGGGACAAAGTATGTAATTCTTTTAATAATTTTAAATTTTGTATTGGTATGTGTTTTAGTTTTGGCTGTGCACCGCCCTGAGTCCACTAGGAGAAGGGCGGTATACAAATTTAAATAAATAAATAAATAAATAAATAAATAAATAAATAAATAAATAAATAAATAAATAAATAAATAATCTGTGTCTGTCTGTCTGTCTTTCTCTCTCTCTCTATCATCTATCTATCTATCTATCATCTCTCTGTCTATCATCTCTCTATCATCTCTCTATCATCTATGTCTGTCTGTCTGTCTCTCTCTCTATCATCTGTCAACTTTGTCTGCCTGCCTGCCTGCCTGCCTGCCTACCTACGTATCTATCTATCTATCTATCTATCTATCTATCTATCTATCTATCTATCTATCTATCTATCTATCTATCTAATCTATCTATCTTGTATCTATTGTCTGTCCTGTCTGTCTGTCTGTCTGTCTGTCTCTCTCTCTCTCTTCTAACGCTGAACTAGAACCCAACTTTTTAAATCAACACTTTCCAGTGCAAAAATCAAGAGATTTTGATGGAAAGGAAAGTTGGGTTTGGAAGGGAGTGAAAAAAATCTCCCACAGAGCGAGACAGAGTGAAAAGGAAATTAGCTGGGATGGAACCAAAGCGTTGAAATTTTGATGTAAGCATTTTTAGAGTTCTGAATGATGAACTATATTGAGCAAAGCTGAAACAAATGCTATACTTTTAATGTCTAAGTAAAGGAACGATGAAAATAAGAGTTCTAAATAGTGTGAGAAGGATCACAGGATGATAAGGCCACAGGTGTAAAAAAAAAAAATGCAACAGGAGAGAACTTCAAACAGGGGGTTTTTGTGAAGGATTTGTGAGACTTTTTTTAGCCTGTGCATCCATGTAGGGTATTTTTTAAAATAAATATTGCTGTTTTAATTCTCTTGTATTTTTATTGCATTGATTACTGTATATCTAACCCAATGCTTTAATGAATGCTTTACCAATCATTTTAAGCCACTGTTCAAAGCTAACAGCTTGAATTTTATTGTAAATTGCTTTGGGATTTATTTATTTTTTTTTAAAAAAAATGAGAAGCGATTTGCAAATGTTTTAAATAAATAGCTTAGGATGCTTTTTTTATTTTTTAATCAGTTGCTCATCATTAAATCTTCTGTGCCTTCAGGCAAACCTAGCAAAAATCTAAAGGACCACCTGAGGAAAATAACCCATTCAAACGAAAGCAGCAAAGGTGCCAAACAACACTGGACTTCTTTCCAAATAAAAAAGGATTAACCCAAAGCGTAGGAATCACCTTCACTGCCGCCTTTCAGAGTGAGATCTGAAGAGAAACTGGTAGAAGATCTGGAGCCAAAAGAGTCCAAGCTGTCTAAGGAATCGTCCCGCTTGTGGCTGGCAGACAATGAAAGCGGATCAGCGCACCAAAAATCCCCGTAGCCGCTGTCCCTTCCACTTTGTTTGGGGCTGTAGGGTTCCCCAAGGGCCTGTAGGAGAAAAAGCACAAAAGAGGAGTTGACATTCAGCAGAAAGCCTGTAGGATTCAGAGACCAAAGCTTCTTCTCATTGCTGCTGTCACAAATGGCAGGATATAGAATAACAGATTTGGAAGGGACTTTGAAGGTCTTCTAGTCCAACCCCCTGATTAGGCAGGAAACCCTATATTGTTTCAGACAAATGGTTACCCAACATCTTCTTAAAAACTTCCAGTGTTGGAGCATTCACAAATTCTGGAGGCAAGTTGTTCCACTGTTTAATTGTTCCAACTCTCAGGAAATTTCTCCTTAGTTCTAGGTTGCTTCTCTCCTTGATTAGTTTCCATCCATTGCTTCTTGTCCTGCCTTCAGGTGCTTTGGAGAATGACTTGACTCTCTCTTCTTTGTGGCAGCCCTTGAGAACACTGCTATCATCTCACCCCTAATCCTTCTTTTCATTAAACTAGTCAAACCCATTTCCAGAAACTGTTTTTTATATGTTTTAGCCTCCAGTCCCCTAATCCTCTTTGTTGCTCTTCTCTGCACTCTTTCTAGAGTCTCCACAACTTTTTTACATCGTGGCGACCAAAACTGGATGCAGTATTCCAAGTGTGGCCTTACCAAGGCATTATAAAGTGGTATTAACACTTCACGTGATCTTGATTCTATCCCTCTGTTTATGCAGCCTAGGACTGTGTTGGCTGTTTTGGCACCTACTGCACACTGCTGGCTCATATTTAAATGATTGTCCACTAAGACTCCAAGAGCCTTCTCATAGTTACTACTATTGAGCAAGGTACCACATATACTGTACCTGTGCATTTGGTTTTTCTTGCCTAAATGTACAACTTTACTTTTTTCAATTTCATGTTGTTAGATAGTGCCCCATCTGTCCGAAAAGGGCTCTTAAAGGCTGCTGTTTTAAGCCATCAATTAAAATGAGATCCATGCAAGAAACAACTGGGAGTAACAGCAGCACCCAAGGATGAGTCTCATGTTTTCATGGGAAAGAAAGGCACTAAAATTGCTAAGCCTCTGACTTCAGATGGATAATATCTCTGCCAATGACTTTGAAGCTTAGAGGGTCCACTCAGGAAGACCTGCGGGAGCTCTACCATTTTTGGTTGCCTGCTTTCTCTGTACACAATGAGCCTATAAGAGGGCCAGTGATTATCCTGTTGAGATGTCGGAATGAGACAATTTACCATCTCACCACGGCCATTTCGCCATGGCCAACCTGCTGCAATCATCTCGCTGCGGCCAACTTGCCATGCAACAACTCACCATGGACAATTCCATGTGGGATAACTCAATGAGATAAATGTTATCTGCCACTGTTTCTTCGACATTATTATTGTTTTTGTCAGTGTTATTTCCATCAAAGAAACAGTAGTGAATAACATTTGTCGCATTGAGTTATCTATCTCCATGTGGAACTGTTCACAGCAAGTTGTCCTGAGGCGAGATAGCTGTGGCGGGTTAGCCAGGGTGAAATGGCCATGGCGAGTTGACTGCATTGAGTTATCCTAGACCAATGATGGCTAACCTTTTTGCCGTCGTGTGCCAAAAGCAGGGGGAGGGTGGGGAGATCACCCACGTGTGTGCCCACACCCATAATTCAATGCGCCCTGCCCCTGCACATGTGTGCGCCCCCCCTCCCCGCTTTTAGCATGTGATGGCCCAGTGGGCCCAGTAGGCCTGTTTTTCACCCTCCCCAGGCTCCAGAGGCTTTCTAGGAGTCTGGGGAGGGCGAAAACGGCCTTCACCACCCCCACCCACCCCTGAGGCCCTCTGGAGGCTGGAAATAGCCCATTTCCCAACTTCTGGTGGGACCAAAAGGCCCAAAAATCAGCTGGCTGGCACACACATGTGTGTTGGAGCTGAGCTACGGCAACGCTCGCGTGCCCACTGATATGGCTCGGTGTGCCACCTGTGGCACCCGTGCCATAGGTTCGCCATCCCGGTCCTAGACCCTTGGGATGTTTCCCTTGGGGATTCAGAGTGAAAATCATCAGAAAAGGTTTCCTAGAAACATGACTGAGAATCCATTTGAACTGCCAGTTTGACCTTCAAGTGGATTTGTCAATCAAGGCAGATGCTGAACAAAGTACTATGAGAGAGACGGAGACACCTGAAATCTTTGTCATTTCTAAAACGATCCTGCCACCGAGGCCTTACCTTGGTCAAAGCTTGTCCAAGCAATTTCTCAAAGGCTTTCAAATCCAGATGGGGTCCATGATAAGAAGGGCTACGGGCTGCTTTCCTGCCCAGCCAGTACAAGGTAATCAAAACCTTAAAAAGGACAGAGTTATGGAGAATACTTAGAATGATTAAACACGGTTCCAGAAGCTATTATTCTCCATCCTAACATTCTTGTAATAGAAAGCTAACCAAGAAATGCACAATTGCAGAATATGAGGGGTGGTCTCTTTGGACTACGTTCTGCATCCAGGTGTTGTGACCTAGGCCCAAGTAGTTATTACCAGACACGATCAGTCCTAAACAAACATATTTTTATTAGAACAGCTGAGAATTACTTCATTCTCAGTTTAGTCCAAATTAATTCCAAAACAAGTCCTTTAGAAAAAGTCCTTCGGCCTTATCACAAACCTTTGTCTTCTTTGGCATCCTGCCAAAGGCTTTTCTTGGCAAAGCCCCACAAAGTTCAGGAACAAGAGACGCTGACAAGAAACAAATGTAGCAACATTGCTTTCCTACAAAGAGCCCAAGAGCCTTTGCTGCTCCTTTAAGCCTTATGGGAGGGGCCATTCATCTCCTGGCCTTACTCCTGAGTCGTCCTTTTCGCTTTAGCTGTTCTTGCCTTCTGGGAACTAGGAACAGGCTTTTCCTGTTCCTCTGCCTCTCTGCTGTACACCTCTGGAGGCTCCAGAGTCTGCGCATCGCTCCCAGATGGCCCTGGCCCCATCTCTGCCTCCGAAGCAGAGCCCTTGTCCGGGCCTTCCCCAGACTCCAGGACTGGCCCATTGTCCTCCCTAGCCTCCTCACTGTCTGACTCAGCTGCCAGCTCCGCAGGCTGCTGGTGGATCACACCACCAGGACAGGGCTTGTCCATCCTTGTCCATCCTCAATCCCTGAGTTTTAAGCCAACTCACCAGATCTCAGTGTACGAGGATATGTCTCAATGACACCTGGGCCTAAACTGTGAAATGTTCTAAAGATAACAACCAGCAACTGTTATCTGGAAGGGAACCTTAACCAGAGTAGATCCTTAAGTAGAAATATCACATGGGAGAATGTCATGAGTTAGAGTAGAACCTCTGAAAGGTCTTCAAGGGCGCTTCCATGTCAAGAGCACCACTTTTTTATAACTTTCTAATTATTTATTTAACTAGGTGTTAGATTTATGTCCTTCAGGAACCCAAGTGTGTCCCCTCTATTTCCACATCTCTCCACAATGAACATGATAATCAAGTTGCCCAGGGAGATTTGCAAGGTTGAGGTCAGCCTGATGCTAGATCTTTCCAATTCTATCCCCACACTACACCATCCCGGCTCTTCTGTTCAAGATTTATTTCAACTTTATACTATTTCTAGCATTTCTGTTCTAGTTCACAAGCATTCACCCCAAGATCCTTAGCCAGGATTACCTAATACTGTTGGTGATACCAACTGCCAACACCCATAATTTCTTATCTTGCCCTGGTCACATGAGCATCATTCAGAAAGCAATCCTTTCAACAGCTACAGGCAATGCTTCCACAACAGTATCTTTTGTGCAGTGAATAGCGTTTCTATACCACCACCTTCTCCCTTAAGGCCTCTCCAGGTCCATCTAACATACTTAAAAGAAACAGGTAAGACCAGAAGTTCCTGAAGCAGGTGCTTAATACTTCCCCAATTCTTCCTTCTTCCAGCTGAAATAAATCCTGGAAACTCAGGTGGAAAAGAGGAAAGCTAAACATAAAATTCCTACGTGTTTGATCCACTGTTCCTCCCAGAAAAAGCTTGCTAGTTACTTATATTAAAAATAAGTCTCTTATTATATTTACTTGGGGGCAGGGTGGCTCAGTGGTTAAAGACACAGAGCTTATCAGCTGGAAAGCTGACAGCCTGGGTTCAAGAACCAAGAGCCACGTGATGGGGTGAGGTCCTGTTACTTGGTCCAGCTCCTGCCCACCTCACAGTTCAAAAGCATGCAAATGCAAGTAGATTAATAGGTACCACTTTTGCGGGAAGGTAACAGCGTTCGGTGTGCTTTGGTGTATAGCCATGCTGGCCATATGACCATGGAAAGTGTTTTCAGACAACACTGGCTCCCTCGGCTAAGAAACGGAGGTGAGCACCGCCCCTTAGAGTTGGATATGATTGGACAGGGAAAACCTTTACTTTTGTCTAACATTTACTTTATAGTTGGAATCATAAAACATACTGAACCCAACAGAAGTAACCAGCTCACATTATGGCTATGCTGATCCTGGATTTATGCATAACAAGAACTAGGTAAAAGTGTCACACCTATATTTTCTTCCTTAATCTATCAGTATGTGGATCAAACTAACAGCAAAAAGAAAGAAAAATTATCTTACATTTTTTACTCTTCGGTCAGTTTCTTCTTGTCTGCAAGAAATAAACACATACACAAATTTAACTTAGATTAATAGCTTAGCACAACTAATACAGAGCAGTAATTGCAAAACAAAACTATCTGCCATAGTCCATCATCACGCAATTAATGTAGGCTATAATATTCAAAGAAAGTGTTATTTAAAGCAGAGAATTCCAGATGCTTGAAGAACTCTTACATCCCACCCAAAGCAAAAGGGACAAGGGTCATCTCTTCACTGGGAATTTCAAAGTCCTCAAGTTCTACAGAAGAATTTAAAATACAGAATCCCGCAAAACTCCATCTGTTGATTAAGTTGGAAGAAATACATTTCGCCCGATAGAGAATTTCACTGGAAAAATAAAAAGCAAATATTTTTGTTATCTAAGAAAATTGGACTCCCTTGAGAAAAATTTTTCTCAAGAAGGCATCTTCAGAGACAAAATGCATGCAAGACTTCCTTGCAATTCTGCAATTCCAGTGGCTGACTGAATAGTCAACCCTCGTTATAACAAGTCTCTGTAGTGACAGAAAGTTTACTACTTCACTTCACTCCAACTCTAGGGGGAAAAAATGGATCATTGGCACAGAATTCTTATTTAACATTCACTTTTGTTTAATCGCGTAGAAAATGTACTTGTGAATGAAGGCGAACATATGTGTCCCGGGATAATGTTGCAGGATCCAATCTGGGTCGGTCACTGGGCCCAGAGGTTTAGTCTTCCAAGCTTTTGGACTAGCACTGGAGCAAATCTTTAGGGAACTTCTCTCTTACCAGCATGAGTCCGAAAGCTTGGAAGATTAAACCTCTGGTCCCAGTGACCGACCCACATTGCATCCTGCAAAATTGAACTTGCAACTGTGACCAGGAACGAAGGATGATGATAATAGCAATCCATTTTCCAAAGCCCAGACCAGTGGTGGGTTCCTCCCGGTTCGGTCCGGTTCGGCCAAGCCGGTAGCGGTGACGATATGACATCACCGAACTGGTTCTCCTCCCTCTCTCACCCACCCCCACCCACGTTATTCTTACCTTTTATTTGGTCCCACCCCCAATCTATTGCTGCCTCCTGAGTCCCAGCTGATGACTAGAGGGAAAAAAACTGTTTAAACTCTTGCCACGGGGCTTCAAAGGGCCGTCCTACAGCTGATCAGTATTAAAAGCAAACAAATGAGTCGGGTCGTAAGTGCAAGGACTGGTCGTAAGTGCGAGGACCTTCCAGAAATGAATCTGACCAGCTAGCCATGCCCACCTAGTCACATGACCTCCAAGCCACACCCACAAAATAAGCCACGCCCACAGAACCGGTAGTAAAAAAATTAGAACCCACTCCTGGTCCAGACATCACATCATTGAGACGATAAAGCCTTAGTAAGACCACACCTAGAATACACATCCAGTTTTGGTCACCACACTATAAAAAAGATGTTGAGACTCTAGAAAGATGCAGAGGAGAGCAACCAAGATGATTAGAGATCTGGAGGCTAAAACATCCAATGAACAGTTTCAGGAACTGGGCATGGCTAGTCTAGTGAAGAGAAGGACCAGCGCAGACATGATAGCAGTGTTCCAATACTTGAAGGGCTGCCACAGAGAAGACAGGGTCAGCCTATTTCCCAAAGCATCTAGAGGCCAGACAAGGAATAATGGATGGAAACCGATCATTAAAAGAGATTCAACCTGGAAATAAGGAGAAATTTTCTGACATCGAGAACAATCAACCAATGGAACAGAAGTTGCCTTCAGAAGTTGTGGGAGTTTCATCCCTGGAAGCTTTCAAGGAGAGACTGGACTGCCATCTGTCAGAAATGGTGTAGGGTCTCCTACTTGGGCAGGGGGTTGGACTAGATGACCTACAAGGTCCCTTCCAACTCTGTTATTCTGTTCTGTTCTGATGGTACAAGACAGTGGTGAGTTGCCCCCAGTTCCGACCGGTTCACAAGAACCGGTAGTAAAACCGGCGGGGGGCTCTGCCCACCGCCCCGGATGTCATCATAGGCGAACTGCGCATGCATGATCCCATTGCAAACTGGTAGTAAAGGTAAGTACGACCTACCCCTGGTACAAGAGTGAAATGCCTTCAGAGAGAGGCACCATGGGAATCACATGTCTCTAGTCGTCCAGTTTAAAACTGCTAATTTATATATTAGATAATTTATGGTAGATGCAGAAAATTCATCTCTGAATTTTTAACAACGTGTAGGTTGGTTGCCCAATCTTGACCTGCCACATCTCTGGACCAGTTGGAGAAAGGAATCACTTCCTGAATGTGGAACATCAATTTTAAAGAAAAAACATACTCAGAAGGAGATCCATTTCACTTCAAGACACCATAATTGATTTATTAAATGATTATATGAAATAAACGAGAACATAGGTAGAAGGAAAAATGAACAGGATGTTAGAGTGGGGAAATATGTTGGAAGTTCTTATATCTTGCATACCGTTGCAAATCTATACAACCACCGAAGGATACAATTTCATGCCTGTCACAATCATTTCTGTGACTTTTTATTCCCACCGATGGATTAATATTTGACTAATTCAAGTGCAGGGGAAAAAAATAAATCCACGCATAATTTAATTTCCCTCACTTAACATTCTGAACATTTTATTATTGTTCCCAAGGGTGAAGGTTGCAAAACCCACCGTTTGTTTAATGGAGAAATAAAAACAGTAAAAGGAAATTAAGACACCAGCACTTCAAAGTGCTTCCTTATCCCGGCCAATACAAATATTTCTATTATATTTACAGTTGGAACAGGAGAAGAATGTTCTTTTGATTGCTCTGAACTCAGCAACAGGATACCACGTGGCCTGGTTAAGACAGATTTTGCATTGGGATAGTTCAGTTTAGGACTCAGAGAGAGCTGAAGAGGCTGGTTGAAATAGGGTTTATTCAAGGAAATGCAGACGGCTCAGCCAATCAGGAGAAGGATTGAGATGGCTAATCAAGGATCAATCAAGCCTTCTGATATCCTTAAAAGTTTGCTACTGGAAAACTTTTTGAGTCTCATCAGCTTAACAAATTGTTGAGATGTTTGAAATTGCTAGCACCTAAGGAACATTTCCACCGGGATCACGGCACTGAGTTTAAAAAATGTGATGGATTTCTGCTTAGTTTTTTCTTTGTTCTCTTTCTTTTCAATGATATTTCCTCTTGGCTCTTATATGAGCTCTTTTGTTCTCTGAGAGTCCCAGATGAAACTGAAGACAAAGTCCCTGAAGTGTTTTTTTTCCCCAGTAGCTTCCATAGAAATGAGTAGCAAGCTTTATCCTTAGTGCTCTTCACCTGTTATGGACACAGGTCTCGATATGGAATCCTAAACAGGACTCATCATAAGTGGCATCAAAGAACAATGGCCTCTCAACTATCTGCCAGTTGACATAGACAAGATCTTGTAGGGTCCCGTCTGCTTAAAAGGTAAAGGTTCCCCTCGCACATATGTGCTAGTCGTTCCCGACTCTAGGGGGCGGTACTCATCTCCATTTCAAAGCCAAAGAGCCAGCACTGTCCGAAGATGTCTCCGTGGTCATGTGGACGGCATGACTAAACACCAAAGGTGCACGGAACGCTGTTACCTTCCCACCAAACGTGGTCCCTATTTTTCTACTTGCATTTTTTACGTGCTTTCGAACTGCTAGGTTGGCAGAAGCTGGGACAAGTAACAGGAGCTCATCCTGTTACATGGCACTAGGGATTCGAACCGCTGAACTGCCGACTTTTCGATCGATAACCTCAGCGTCTTAGCCACTGCATCCCATATGCTTAGAACAGGCCTAACCCTAATCCTAACCCTCAGATATAGCCCGTTCCCCATTATTTATGGTGCTCTTGTATCAGCTCCCAGTAAGATTAAGACCACTTCACCGGTTCACAGGGAAGCCACGCTTAATGGCCCAGCTAGGAGATAATATATAGGAGTTCCTTGCCTACTTGAGGACATGTATGTGGTCTGCCAAACCAACTTGCTCAGACTGAATATTTTTGGAGCAAAATGTTTCAAACCAAAAAGAAAAGAAGTCCAGTTCCATGACTCAACTTCCAGACATCTGAAGGCTGACTTCGTCAGTCCTTCAGTGTCTCCCTATCGTTCTGCCCACAGCTTTGGCCCATACTCTTTACCGCTCTGCACAGCTGCACATTCCTCTGCCCATCGCCCGCCCAATTTTGGACAATACCCTCAGTCAGCAGGGCTTGGTCAGAACAGATGCCCTGGTTAGACTTAAGACTTAGAATAACTTTCTTGTTGCTTTAAATGTATACCAATCAGTATACATTAAAATGAAATTTCGTTGCATACAGGTCTCAAAGGGCCACCACCTCCAATATACACCACATAAACATGACAAATACATAAAGAAATAAACAAACAAATATGCATATACCCACATACCCACATATAATATATGACACAGAGAAACAACACAGTCTAGTTTGGATGTATGCATGTACACGGCAAGAAAAATGAATCTTGAGAGTTTACCAAGCGGGTGGCATAAAGAACAAAGCTGTTACAGAATCTAGTAATCCTGCTATAGATACTTCAAAACCTCCTCCCAGAGGGGAGCAACAGAAACAAAATGTAAAATGGGTGTGTGGGGGTCTCTTAACAATGCTTTGAGCTCTAAACACATAGCACTTATAAACAGTATCCTGAATAATTATAATCTTCTCTGCTGTCCTTACCACTCTCTGTATGGACTTTCTATCTGAGGTGCTGCTGCCACCAAACCAAGCAGTTGTTTGTTTTAGACTCAGGGAGCTGATCTGACTAGCCATGCTGTTAGTTGGTGTTCTTTTTTATACAAAGTCAGCTTATTGCCCCCACAATCCGGCTCCTCATTTTACCTACCTCGGAAGGATGGAAGGCTGAGTCAACCTTGAGCCTGGTGAGATTTGAACTCGCAGTAATTGCAGGCAGCTGGCAGCTAAGTGCTACTTAATAGCACTTTAGTCCGCTGCTCCACCAAGGCTCCTCCATGTTATCTGCTGTCCCCTTCTATTTAATAAAGAATTTTTCTTTTCTTTTTTTTTCAGGGTCACCAGAGTAGACTTTTACAGACTCTGTAAGACTCTGTACAGACTCTTTTAAGACTCTATTGACTTTTAACTATACAATTTGGGATGAACACCCTTTGAATGGTGTGGGAGTAGGAACGGATTTCCAGAGGAAAAAAATTGCAGACTACAGGAACCAGGAGCACGACTCAGATGACCCTCAGGACACAGAAAAACCTCCAAGTGCTTCAACGACCCTCTAAAAGGATGCAAATGACCAGCTGTCTGCAAGGAATATAAATCCTTCCGTTCCCCACTATGCTGTCAGAGCTGAAGAAGCTTCTTGGATGAGAAGCTCTAAAAGGATGCAAATGACCAGCTGTCTGCAAGGAATATAATCTTTCCATTCCCCACTATCCTGTCAGAGCTGAAGAAGTTTCTTAGGTGAGAAGTGAAATGACTTCAAAGAAAAAAAAAGTCCAGTTGCCTCCTGAAAAAGCACCTTTGGGGCAATTGATCCTCTCCATTTCCACAAAAGAAGACAGAAAAGTTGAATTCCTGAAATGTTGATGCCCATTGCTTATCACTTAAAAAGTTGTTTGTCTGGATCACAAAGTGCTGCACACACGATAAAACCAAATTTGGTCTTTTCCAGCCATGGCAATCAGACTATAGTATAGTGCCTCTTTCTGTGTCCAGATGCAGGACAATGAGGAACTTTAAAACCTTGAATAATGAAAACCCTTGAACACTTTAAAAATCACAAGTTTAGATGTTGGCTAAATCTGTACTTGCTAAAGCAGCTAAAAACGAACATTTCATCTGTTTTTAAAACACACACAAAAAATGACCTCATAAATAAACATGTGAATGCCCAAACCCATCCATTTTGTCCAAAATAGGTATGGTACATTTTTATCTTCTATAGACTGAAATAAAAGATTGCAGGATAAATAGAAAGCACAAAAGAGAAGGCAAAGACGTGACAAAAGGATTTCTTGGAAAGCAGAAAAGCTTGAGAATTCCTTTTTTTTAAATGCCCCAAAGCAATCTGAATTTAAAAGAAGAAACTACTGGGGGGAAAAAAGAGGAAATTACTGTGGTTGTAAGATGAGCCTTTTTTAATTAGCTTGTGCATTTCTTGCCTTTTGAACCTTGGAGATAGAGGTTTATTATCCCTGCTTTACCATCTGCTGATAACATACAGCTTATTAGGTTATGCTTTTCCTTCTTTGCATTATGCAACTGAAATGTGACAAAGTATAGGATGCCTCTGTCATGAGATTATGCATGTCAACGGTTTGAATCTTCCCTTCAAAGAGAGGAAAAGAAGCGTGCAGGATTTCCTTGGTTGTCTATGATGGTTGGCTTGAGTATCCTGTATCTTGATTTGGGGAGAGAGAGAAGAGGAGCCTGAGTGGCGTAGGAGGCTAATGCCTCCTAAGGCAGCATTTAACATCCAGCTGCCTGCAATTACTGCGAGTTCAATTCTCACCAGGCTCAAGGTTGACTCAGCCTTCCATCCTTTCTAAGGTAGGTAAATTGAGGACCCAGTTTGTGGGGGCAATAAGCTGACTTTGTATAAATATACAAAAGTATGAAGGCTATTGCTTAACGCATTGTAAGCCGCCCTGAGTCTCCGGAGAAGGGCGGCATATAAATCAAATTAAAAAAAAAAAAAGAACAGAAAAAAGAGTTGGAAGGGACGTTGGAGATCTTCTAGTCCAACCTTCTGCTCAACCAGGAGATCCTATACCAGTGATGGTGATGGAACGTGCGCACTCACAGCACCAAGTCCCGAAAAGGGAGCACTTCATGCACGCTCGTCAGGACCACGACCAGGGAGAGGAGCTGCCCAGGGGGCATGTGCGCGCTGGTTAAAGTATTTCCGGTTTCTGGCTCATGCATGCACGCCGGCCAGGAAGTCTACCAGTTTCTGGTGCGCGTGCACATGCGCAGGTCAGCTGGCCGGCTCACATGCTCATGCTGAAAGATGGAAGACCAGCTCTTCCGGTTTCTGGCACTGCCACACGCACAAAGGCCAGTTGATCATCGCATGCACATGCGCAACAGAAACCCAGAAGAGGATCGGGCGACACCGCGCATGCCAGGTTTGCCATCACGGCCTATACCATTCCAGACAAGTGGCTCTCCAGACTCTTCTTAAAAGCCTCCAGTGATGGAGCACCCACAATTTCTTGAAGGCAAACTGTTCCATTGGTTGATTGCTCTCATTGTTAGGACATTACTCCTTAGTTCTAGAGGTTGCTCCTCTCCTTGATTAGTTTCCATCCGTTCTCTCTTGTCTTGCCTTCAGAAAATAGGCTGACCCCTACTTCTTTGTGGCAGCCCCTCAAATATTAGAAGAACCCAAACAATGTCTGAACACATTAAGGTTTCGATACATTAATTTCAACTACTTAGTTATAATAATTGGTCCCCCAAACATTGTAGACAGAGGATAAATATAGTTGATGAAAATTAAAAGCATTAAGTTCTGTATTCTGGATTCTTTTTTGCTATAATTGGGAAAACAAACTTTGAATAGTTCCTTCCTTCCTTCCTTCCTTCCTTCCTTCCTTCCTTCCTTCCTTCCTTCCCTACCCTTCCCTTCCCTTCCCTTCCCTTCCCTTCCCTTCCCTTCCTTCTCTGTATGAGCCTTATGGATGGGAGGCACATAGCTTATCTACTCTCAAATGACCCACCAATTTCACAGCTATCCCTAATGTTAGAAATTAACCATCAATCACAGTGAGACTTTTTGGTGTTTCCTGAAGAACTTCTGGTGGAGGGGGATGTCTGGCACGTGATATTAGGACATGTAAATTAAGGCAACTTTTTTTATTATTATTATTATTTTTGGCAAATAGAAAATGAAATACAAACCTTTCCCCCTATTCCACTGATCAAAACATCTCACTTGTCGTTACGAAGGTCCCCACCAGTGTCCTGGGTGCAGGCAATTCTTGGGCCTATTTTTAGACACGCCAATCATGTGTGGGGCTGCACTTATATCCTTGTCCGCATAGCTATCGATTGACTCTGTGGCGCGAAATTGCATCGTGCGTGAGTCATCCACAAGAATTTTCTGTTGGGCCTCTAAGGATACCAACAGACAAAGTTGGGAAGGTAACGTTCAAGTGTACAAATGGATGTGAAGCAGCAGCAGGACTCTGGCAATTGTACCCAAAGGTAAAGGTAAAGGTTCCCCTCGCACATATGCACTAGTTGTTCCTGACTCTAGGGGCGGTGCTCATCTCAGTTTCAAAGCCGAAGAGCCAGCGCTGTCTGAAGACCTCTCCGTGGTCATGTGGCTGGCATGACTCAATGCCAAAGGTGCACGGAACGCTGTTACCTTCCCACCAAAGGTGGTCCCTATTTTTCTACTTGCATTTTTTACGTGCTTTCGAGCTGCTAGGTTGGCAGAAACTGGGACAAGTCACGGGAGCTCACCCCATTACGCGGCACTAGGGATTTGAACCGCTGAACTGCCGACCTTTCGATCGACAAGCTCAGCGTCTTAGCCACTGAGCCACTGCATCCCTTACCTTATTACCTTACTGAACCCAACTGACGTTTTAAAAAAAAGTTTCTTTCAGAGGTTGTCATGTGACTTGGTATATACAGACATCATTATCAGAACTATGGAACTGTCTGGGACCTTTCAAAACAAGCGAAAACAGAGAAGCTGATTTAGGGTGGAAAGGACCATTCAGTTTCCATGCCCCAAAACATTTCTGCTGTCAGCAAACGGGTTGGGTGATAAATACTTTCCTTCTTATTATAGCCGCTTGTTCAAAAAGAAGCCTTTGAACATGTTCCAACATATACACGTATAGACAGAATAAAAACAGATCCACACCCTTTGGGATTAAACTGTGCTAAATGAGAAGGGAAACTGATTGGATGTTCATTACCAGATCTTCAAGCCATCTACCTGTCATTCTTCTTCTTTTTTTTTTCCCTTTGGTTACTTAAGGCCAAGAATAGAAACAGAATCTGGATGGTATCAAAACTATTACTGAGACAGAAAGTCATCCCATAGCATGTTAAAGTGAACAGGACTAACCTGGACTAACTATCCAGGTTCCGTTTTCTCCCTGCTTTGGGTAGTAACCACCACCGACAAGGTCTCTCTCTTCTATACACACAACTTTCTAATTCATGCTCGGTCAACCTTCTAATCATCAGGAACAGACTTATTATATAGGGGGAAAAATGGGGGTTTAGACATCTGAGAGCCACAGTGTCGCCTGTTTTGAAAAACAACAACAACAACAACATCAAACAGGGAGCTCTTACGACTAGACAGAAAACCTTCAGCCACCCAACTCCTTTTATGAGGATTCACAGCTAATAGTGGAATTCATTTTCTTAGTATAGTAGATGAACGTGGTTTCTTCCTTTCCTAACAAAAATAAATGTGGAAAAGAACCTGAGAAGAGACCTGATATCAGTGTTCAGGTATATAATGGGGGAGGGAGGGAGAGAGGGAAAGAGAGAAATAAGGAGAGGAGGAGAGAGAGAGAGAAATAAGAAGAGGGAGAGAGAGAGAGAGAGAAATAAGGAGAGGGAGAGAGAGAGAAAATAAGGAGAGGGAAGAGAGAGAGAGAGAAATAAGGAGACGGAGAGAGAGAGAGAAATAAGGAGAGAGAGAGAGAGAACTAAGGAGAGGGGGAGAGAGAGAAAGAAATAAGGAGAGGAAAGAGAGGAAGAGAGAGAAATAAGGAGAGAGAGAGAGAGAAATAAGAAGAGAGAGAGAGAAATAAGGAGAGGGAGAGAGAGAGAAATAAGGAGAGGGAAAGAGAGAGAGAGAGAAATAAGGAGACGGAGAGAGAGAGAGAAATAAGGAGAGAGAGAGAGAGAACTAAGGAGAGGGGGAGAGAGAGAAAGAAATAAGGAGAGGAAAGAGAGGAAGAGAGAGAAATAAGGAGAGAGAGAAGAGAAATAAGAAGAGAGAGAGAGAAATAAGGAGAGGGAGAGAGAGAACTAAGGAGAGGGAGAGAGAGAGAGAAAAATAAGAAGAGGAAAGAGAGGAAGAGAGAGAAATAAGGAGAGGGAGAGAGAGAAATAAGGAGAGGGAGAGGGAGAGAGAGAAGATGGTTAGGAACTATTTTTCATTGGCAGAGAAACTAGGACCAGAAATAATGGATCCAAGCTCCAGCCACCTCAGTTTCATTTCAATATAAGGAAAAACTGATGATAAGCTGCAGAGCATGGAACAGACTATCATGGGAGATTGCAGTAAAATTTTTCCAAAGAGGTTTTTCCAGCCACCTCTCAAAGGTTTATTTATTTAGTGTATGGCACTTCTTGAAGGTTCATTAGTCTTTCTGCAGGTTGCAGCGATTTGGCTCCTCATAATCCCTTCCATCTCCACAACTCTATGATGCCATGACTTCAGAAGAGCTGGCTACCAAAGGGAGTTATTAAGGAAGATACTCAATGACAACAAACTTTGCAGTCGGATTAAAAGAAGGCGCAACAAAGACAAAGCTATATAAATCTATGACACATATATACCTCTTCATCTCCAAGCTAGAGCATTATTCATCTTTCTGTAAAATACCTACCTACTCCGCATTCTACACATATTACGTGTGTTTAGCCACTGATCAAATGGATAATCTCATGATCCTATTGTATAGATAAGCTATGGAAAGTACTCATGTGACATTCCTACACATGAATAAATAGCCGTAAAGTAGAAATCTATATTCTATATAAGGAGAGACAATTGCATTTAAATGTTCTGTGGAGATAGGAGACATTCTCTGACATTTCCTGTGATTTAGAAATCCAGCTATACGTCATTTAATGTTTACATGGAGATGTAAAGCTTTAGAAAAATACTGCAGTACTCCAAGGTTAGATTCCATAATTAACAGTACATCAAAAGAACTTTCCTTTTTCAGTCTACGGTGAATGAATGAGTTCAAAACAGGAGATTGTTTTAATAAACAATTGCATCGCCTGTCTAGGATTAAATCCAGAATGAAAATGGCCCCTAAAAAGGAATTGCTGCTAATAGTTCATTGCTGTAGTAACTTCGGTCGTGCTATCAAGATAAGCTCTTGTCAAATAAAGAGATGAATCATGTTCATTGTCACCCTCTCCCTTCCACACACATCCCACAATTTGGCCTTGTCCACAAAATCAGAAAAAGCAAAAAGTAAGCAAAAAGCAACTTCCTCCCCTTCTGGATTTAACAGACCTTCACAGAATAACAGAGTTGGAAGAAACCTTGGAGGTCTTCTCGTCCAACCCCATGCTCGAGCAGAGATCCTATACCAATGGCAAACAAGTGGCTGTCCAGTTTCTATTTAAAAGCCTCCGTTGATGGAGCCACCCATAACTTCTGAAGGCAAGTCATTCCACTGGTTAATTGTTCTCACTGTTAGGAAGTTTCTCCTTAGTTCTAGGTTGCTTCACTCCTTGATGAGTTTCCATCCATTGTATCTTGTCCTGCCTTCAGGTGCTTTCGAGAATAGGTTGCCCCCCTCTTCTTTGTGGCAGCCCCTGAAGATATTGGAACACTGCTATCATGTCACCCCAGTCCTTCTTTTCACTAGATTAGCTAATTTCAGTTCTACAGAAGGCTGGACTGAAACAATAGAGTTCTTCCTAAATCTTTACCAGGGTGGATTTGATTTAAATCGAGTTGATTTAAATCACAATTTAAATCATGATTTAAATCACTAGTAAAAAGGCTCGATTTAAATCAACTCGATTTAAATCATAATTTTTAAAGAGCAACTGTCATCTCTGCTACTCCTTTGACCCACTGTTGACTCACCAATAGTCCCAGGGTTGCAGAATATACAGCCTCATGCTACATAACTAAGCTCCATTTCATGCTGAATAAACTAAATTATTTATGTATCTTAAATAGAAAACTATCTTATGATAGATTTTTACCCCAAAAGTTTTTTATTAAAATAAATTTGATAAAAATCAAAAAAATCCGATTTAAATCAAAAAAATCCAATTTAAATTAAAAAAATCTGATTTTTTTGATTTTTTTAAAAAAAATCATTGATTTTTATCCACCCTGGTCTTTATTAATGATGTGGTAGTAAGTGAAGAACACTGATACTGACATTTCCCAAACTCCACTGAAGATGTTACCTAACCTGGCAACAAAATGTTTGGAAACCAACCCACAAGCTTGGAAAATGAACCTCCATACCAATTCTAAGTGAATTTCTAGTCAAAATAATTTCTTCATCTCAAGATGTTTGATGGTTGGTGGCACAGTAAAGTCAATGAGAAAGATATCCTTCCCTTCCTACGATGAAAAAATTACTCTACTATGGAGGGTTGGGGGCTATCAATGGTTCCACAGAGAAGCATTTCCTACAATTGTCATGATCTATATTGCATCTGACTACCTTCAAGAGCATTGAAGGCAAAGTTCTCAGTGAAATTCCAACTGGAAAAGGTTTCTGTTCAGGTTTTCCTACTGCTTAAGCAACTGGTACATATATGCATTTCTGCCAATCTTTAGCAACTTAGGTGTGAAATTTCTATTGAAGCAATTTATTTTACTAATTTATTTACGGTTTTGCCACCACTCCTACTCCAGAACGACAGAATTTAATTTCAAGCACATTAGATCTGTGCACACATTTAATACTCCATCCAGGAAAAGAGCTTTTGGATGTTAAGATAATAACTAGCCAATAACCGTACATCTGGCCACAGAATTCACAGTTTCATCCTAAATCTGCTTCACAGGTAAATTCCTACTGCAAAGTTCAAAGGTACTTAATTACTATAATCTGTGGAAGACTGCAGAGTCAGGCATCTCTAGAATTAAGGCAATTTAGACTAATTATTAAGAGAATTGCTTAAGAGTTCATAAATCAAAACAAGAAACAGACAGGCTTAGGCAGAAAATTCAAGGTCCTGCACTATTATACAATAAGCAATTGAAAGTCACCTCCTGATACAGATGCATTCTTTAGCAATAGCCATAGCACTTAAACCAGTGGTGAAATTTATTTTTTTTTACTACCGGTTCTGTGGGCATGGCTTGGTGGGCGTGGTGTGGCTTGATAGGTGTGACAGAGGAAGGATACTGCAAAATCTCCATTTCTACCCTACTCCAGGGGAAGGATATTGCAAAATCCCCATTCCCTCCCCACTCTGGGACCAGCCAGAGGTGGTATTTGCCGGCTTTCTGAACTACTCAAAATTTCCACTACCAGTTCTTCGAACTACTCAAAATTTCTGCTGCCGGTTCTCCAGAACCTGTCAGAACCTGCTGGATTTCACCCCTGACTTAGACTTATATACCGCTTTACAGTGCTTTACAGCCTTCTCTAAGCGGTTTACAGAGTCAGCATATTGCTCCCCCAACAATCTGGGTCCTCATTTTACCCACTTTGGAAGGATGGAAAGCTGAGTCAACCTTGAGCCTGGTGAGAATCGAACTGCCGGCAGTCAGGAGTCAACAGAAGTAGCCTGCAGTACTGCACTCTAACCACTGTGCCACCACGGCTTTCGGTGAAGAAATGCTCACAATGCTTGTGTTGCAAACCAGATGGGGAGAGACATCTGGGCTAAGGTCTCGTTCAGGATATCTCCTCACCATTCACTGGGAATTCACAGGGAATCAAGCCCAATGACAGGTAGCCCTCGACTTACAACAGTTCATTTAGTGACCGTTCAAAGATACAACGGCACTGAAAAATGTGACTTATTTTCACACCCACGGTCACGTGATCAAAATTTGGATGCTTGGCAACGGACTCATATTTATGACGGTTGCAGTGTCCTGGGGGTGGGGGTCATGTGATCCCCTTTTTGCATCCTTCTAACAAGCGGAGTCAACGGGGAAACCAGATTCATTTAACAACCACATTACTAACTTAACAACTGCAGTGATTCACTTAACAGCAGTGGCAAGAAAGGTGGTAAAATGGGATAAAATTCACTTGACACGTGTTTCACTTAGCGACAGAAATTTTGGGCTCAATTGTGATAGTAAGTCGAGGACTACTTCAGGGGTGGGTTCTACTTAAGTTTACTACCGCTTTGCAAAGGGGCCGTGCGCGCGCTCTTGCTTTGCTCCTGCACGTGCTCTTCTGTGCATGCGCAGAAGCATTCTAATGATGTCGGGGTCGGTGGGCGGAGCCTCTCACCGGTTTTGCTACCGGTTCTATAGAACCATTGTGAACCGGAGGTAACCCACCACTGGACTACCTGTAGAGTGACCCAAGGAACACTTCAGGGCAAACATGCTTGGACTAGCAGACAAAATATTTGGTTATTCCCACAGTTAACAAGAGCACTTACAGTATAGCAGTGGTGCACACATGCGCAGGAGAGCTCCGAAGAGCAGCTGGGTCCCTTGAATTGCACATATGTGCACCGGAGGCCCGAACAACAGCTGGGACGTGCACACATGTGCAGCTGGTGAGTTGGGCGACAGTACCCAGAAAAATGGCTCTGTGTGCCACTTCGGGCACGCGTGCCATAGGTTCACCATCACGGCAGAGGTGGGTTTCAGCAGGTTCTGACCAGTTCTGGAGAACTGGTAGCGGAAATTTTGAGTAGTTCATAAAATCGGTTGTAAAAATTCTGACTGGCCCCGCCCCCATCTATTCTCTGCCTCCTGAGTCTCAGCTGATTGGGAGAAAATGGGGATTTTGCAGTAACCTTCCCCTGGAGTGGGGAGGGAATGGAGATTTTACAGTATCCTTCCCCTGGAGTGGAGTGGGAATGGAGCTTTTATAGTATCCTTCCCCAGCCACGCCCACCAAGCCATGCCACGCCCACCAAGCCACACCCACAGAACCGATAATAAAAAAAATTTGAAAGCCACCACTGCATCATGGGTATATAGGATTCATTTCTCAGAGCAAGATTCTTTCTTAAGTTGAAACTAATAATTCAAATTAAATATCTCAACATGTACGAAAGGGCGCATGGAAAATGCAAAAACCACATCAAGGCCTTGAAACCTCTGGGTGCAGCACCTCCACGGATGACGCAAGGAGACCGAAGGATGTTCTGTAGCTTTCTCCAAAGGCCTGCAAGTATTTATAGCTGGAATCTCACATTGCAACCTATAATAATCTTGGCTGTTTGACTTCGAGACATGCTCATTTCCTACAGAAAGCGGACATTAATGCACAAGCCGCTTGTGTGGAAAGTCAGCGCCAAGAAAAGTCTGGATGCACTCCTCCTTCTCTTGGTCCATCTAGTTTTTTGGAATATATATTTTCCCCCAGCTGATTAAAACAGGCATTGGGTTCCAAAATTTGCAAAATTGGAAACTGACGTCTGTAAAAGACAGTAGCTTTCCAAATTCCCTCTCTTGGGGGGAAGTTGGGGTGTGTGTGTTGAAGGATATGCATTATTTCTTTCATCACAGCCTTCCACTGTTCTGGCTGGAGTTGCAATCCATCATATCTGGAAGACACCACCAAGTACTTTAGATAGGCCAGCTAAGATGGAGGGAGGGAGGCTCTGTTTTCAAACACAGCGAGGAGGAGGAGGAGGAGGAGGAGGAGGAGGAGGAGGAGGAGGAGGAGGAGGAGGAGGAGGAGGAGGAGGAGGAGGAGGAGGAGGAGGAGGAGAGGGAGGAGAAGGAGGAGGAGAGGGAGAAGGAGAAGGAGAGGGAGAGGAAGGAGAGGGACAAGGAGAAGGAGGAGGAGAGGGAGGAGGAGAAGGAGGAGGAGGAGGAGGAGGAGGAGGAGGAGGAGGACAGAGAGAAGGAGAGGGAGAAGGAGAGGGAGGAGGAGGAGAAGAAGAAATGGAAGAAGAGGAAGAAGGAGAAGGAGAAGGGGAAGGGGAAGGAGAAGGAGAAGGGGAAAAAGAAGGAGAAGGAGAAGGAGAAGGAGAAGGAAAAGAAGAGACGGTGGCGGAAGGGGAAGGGGAAGGGGAAGGGGAAGGGGGAGGAGGAGGAGGAGAAGGAGAAGGAGAAGGAGAAGGAGAAGGAGAAGGAGAAGGAGGGAGGAGGAGGAGGAGAAGGAGAAGGAGAAGGAGAAGGAGAAGGAGAAGGAGAAGGAGAAGGAGAAGGAAGAAGAAGAAGAAGAAGAAGAAGAAGAAGAAGAAGGAAAGAAGAAGAAGAAGAAGAAGAAGAAGAGAAGAAGAAGAAGAAGAAGAAGAAGAAGAAGAAGAAGAAGAAGAAAAAGAAGAAGAAGAAGAAGAAGAAGAAGAAGAAGAAGAAGAAGAAAAAACAACAACAGAAACAGTTGTGGGAGTAAGAGTTCATCGCAAGAACAAGGACTGCCTTTTCTCCAGAACAATCAGTAGCCTGGATATCAATCGATTCGCCCAGTTTCGCCCACAATCTCATCACCGCTTCTTGGGCCTGTGGTTCCTAGGAAAGTTTCCACACAACTCTTGCACAACGGCTTTAGTATTAAGCTGCCTGATCTCCGCTGATTTTCTCTGCTAGGGACTGCCACCTCCGATGAGCTCCTGTTACAGACTTATCATTCCAACCTTGCTTAAGCCAACCCAGAAGAAAGGAATCATTTCTGAATGACTACGGAACTGCAGCGGAAGCTTTAGCCAACCACTCTTGGACCGTGACAGTCTGGATAGAGGAGCGTTTTTCTTCGTGAAAGCCAAGAAAGACCCCCAAAAAAAAGCTATTTTGAAAGAGTTAAAGAGAAGCCACTTGCTTTCCAGTTTGGGGAACAGAGGTGAGAGCTGGGAAGTTGGGACACTTTCATAGGATGAGCTGAGTAACATAAAAAAGGCTGCCACAAAGAAGAGGGAGTCAAGCTATTCTCCAAAGCACCTGAGGGCAGGACAAGAAGCAATGGGTGGAAACTAATGAAGGAGAGAAGCAACCTAGAACTAAAGAGAAATTTCCTGGCAGTGAGAACAATTAACCAGTGGAACAGTTTGCCATCAGAAGTTGTGAATGCTCCAACACTGGAAGTTTTAAAGAAGATATTGGATAACCATTTGTCTGAAGTGTTGCAGGGTTTCCTGCCTATGCAGGGGGTTGGACTAGAAGACCTCCAAGGTCCCTTCCAACTCTATTATTCTGTTCTGTAATTCTTTCTATGCTTACATGTAGCCATCTCATCAAGCTCAAAGAGAGTTCAGAATGATATAGAATCTCCTGGAATGGGTAGGGAGTTCGACTAGAACAGTGATGGCGAACCTTTTAGACATCAAATACACAACTAAAAGGTGCTCACGCTTGCGTGAATGTGCACTTGTGCAGACATGTGCATGCACAGACACATCCGCGGACATGCGTGCATGCGCAGCAGAGACCCAAAGACCAGCTGGCCGGCGGAAGGTGGGGCATCCCAACACTGGCAGCGCAGCAAGAGGTAAGATCTTTTTCTTTCACAAGCTTCTGTTTCGTCGTTTGCAGGGAAACAGAAGCTCATGAAAGAAACGACACGGAGATCTGACCAGGGACGACAGCATGCGTGCCAGCAGAGAAGGTTCTGCGTGCCATCTCTGGCGTGCGTGCCATTAGCTTCGCCATCACGGGACTACCGTGTTTCCCCAAAAATAAGATCCTGTTTTATATTTTTTTCAACCCTGAAATAAGCGCTTGGCCTTATTTTCGGGGAGGTCTTATTATTTTGGGGCGCATGGAGCAAGATGGGGATCCTCTTGCCTTCTTAACTGATTTCCAGCTCTGCATTTAAATATTTTTGGGGAGAGAGGGCTTATTTTTTTGGGGGGGGAGGCTTATTTTAGCGCATGCGCTCAAAAGCCCGATTGGGCTTATTATCAGGGGATGTCTTATTTTCGGGGAAACAGGGTAGAAGATGTCCAAGTCCCTTCCAACCCTATTATTCTACGTTCTTTTCTGCAACACAGCCTTCACAGAAAAGCCCTGCTCTCTCTCCCTCCCTCTCCCCCTCTCTCTCTCGTTCCCAGATCGAAAGTTTTGGGGAGGGAAAAGGAAATGGGTACTCGAGATGGTTACACATGTGGGCTTGTGACACCGCAACCAGGAGAAGATTGTGGCAGAAAACTCTCTCATCACTACACCTGCAGCAGCCAGTTTGACAGCATTTCCAGCAGAACGAGAGGGAATTGCGCCGCCTTCTCATTTTACTCCCGCAGCGGGAGGGGACAGAGAGAGAGAGAGAGAGAGAGAGAGAGAGGCAGCGCCACAGGAATGCAAATCTGAAGCTGCCAAGCCTTCTTGCCAGGCCCACACGTTGCCTCCTGGAAAAGGAAACCTGTTAGGGAAACTTTGCCGGCTGTTGCTTTGCTTCTCCCCTAACAGGAAAGGGAAACCGGTGCCATGGCGTTCCTGGGAGCAATTCCGACACACCACAGCAGCAGTTGTCGGATAGATCGCTTACGATGACTCGGTTTGACCAGGTTGCAAAAGATTGCGTTGGGTGGATTTCGCAAAGGTGCTTGCTTCTTCACACGCCGCCTTCTCGCAAAGCAAAGGGAGGGCTGAGTGGAAAGGAGAGCGTGAGCGCCTCCATTCGTGTCCCCTTCCACAAACGCCACCGTTTGCCGAATGCCAAACCCCAGGAACCCTCATAGTCTTCACAAACTATGTGAAACTTTGCCGTTCACTGCTGAGAACAGAGGTCTTCAAACTTGTCCGCTTTAAGACTTGTGGACCTCAACTCCCAGAATTCTCCAGCCAGCATAGCTTTTATGCATAGGATAAAATGCTATGTTATGCATAGCATAGCTGGCTGGAGAATTCTGGGAGTTGAAGTCCACAAGTCTTAAAGCTGCCAAGTTTGAAGACCTCTGGCTTAGGAACCACGTACGTTTACATCCACACAGGCGCGCACCTTTTCTGGCATTCTCAAGCAGGTTGCGCAATGCACTTCAACGAGCAAATCTAAAATAATTATTTGAACATATAAGCAAGTGGTTTTTTTTTTGGGTTTTTTTTGAAGCCGGCCACAATGTCCTTGACATTCATTTTGCTAGGTCTATGCCCTTCCTAAGATGAAGCAGACACAGCGAAATAGACAGTTCATAGCAAAACTTTCTGAACATTTTCTGGTGGGGCAGAGAAAGCTCTCCAAAGAATGGAATTCTTTGTCGTCACTTTTGGGTCAACGTTAGGGAGGGTTGAGATGACGAATGCCGTATCTCAGAAAGGGATGTCATGGGTTAAAGGTGCGGTCACCCAGAATTTCAGGTAAAACTGACGTTAAAGTTAAACCAAAAGATTTCCTGGTCTACCGTTGCTGAGTGAAGCCAGTAGTTAGGATGCAGTTCTCATGCCACCTATCATATATTTCTCTACAGAGGAGAGAATCTGCATACTCGGTATAGTTTTATGGGTGTCATATCTGAAGGATTGACTGAAGACAGCCCTAGAAATAGACATCTCGGCCCAGAATAATCTGAGTGGTTTACAGCAAAAACACCTTTTCCACTCGAGTTTTGCATTTCCTCTCTGAATTGACATAACTACAGATTAGTCCTCGTCTGGCGACCTCAGCTGAGCCCAAATTTTGTCGTTGCATTTTACGACTTTTTGTGCCACAATTATTAAGCGAATCCCTCCAGTTAAAAGTTAAAAGTTAGTTAGTGACACGGTTGTTAAGTGAATCTGGTTTCCCCAGTTGACTTTGCTCGTCGGAAGGTCGCCAAGAGGAATCACATGACCCCGGGACATTGCAACCGTCATAAATGTGAGTCAGACTATGGGGATACTGCAATGGTCGTAAGTGTGAAAAAAGGGTCATAAGTCATTTTCTCCCTTGCCGTTGTAACTTCAAACTGTCACTAAATGAACTGTTGCAAGTCATGATCTACCTGTATCAATTTGTCAAGTAGCTTAGTACATTTTACTTTATACATAAATAGATAGAGATGAGAGATGAGAGAGAGAGATGATAGATAGATAGATAGATAGATAGATAGATAGATAGATAGATAGATAGAAAGAATCTTGAGGATTGGGCTAGCTTCTCCCTGGAACTAAACATCAAATCTCAACTTGTACATCTCAACAAGATTCAACAACGTACACACATAGAAAGCCGAGGACTTAGCCATACTTACTTGACGGTAACTCGATTAGATAAATCCTGAAGGTCACCAGGATGAAAAAGCTGAGCTTCTTTTAATCCCAGGTTTTCACAGGCTTTCAAAAAGACGTTGATATTATCCTGTGAAAGAAGAGCAGAAGGCGTCCGCTTAGTTTAGGAGCGTGGCAGAAAGCGTGCAGGTCTCAAAGTTCAGTCTGGTCCTCAGGATCACCGATGACAAATAACATTTCCTGTGGGCTCTGGTAGCCACTCCGGAGCTGGCTTGACTGACAGGCAGGTTAAAGATTAGCAGGTATAAAGGCAAATAAAACACACACACACACAAAAAAACGGGGCTGGCCAGTGAGGAGCGGCGTTCCCCCCTCGGTGTCAGCTCTGCAAACAAACGCCCTCTTCTCTTAAGCTTTGCATGACAAGCCTCACCTCTCACATTTAAAAATAACTCCGGCTGCTGACATTCACCCACCCAGGAATGGTTGGCAACGGAGGAGCGAAGGAGGAGGAACCCTTGTTTCTATGCCACCGAGGATTGCAGAAAGCACCACCTGCGAGTGGGTTTTGGTTAACAGAGGACGGAGAAAAAGAGGCAAGGCAAAAGGCGAGGCAGGAGCACAATCTGTGGTTTCAACTGGCCAAACTAGGTGTGGCGGAGCATAAATTTGCACCACCTGCTCCAGGCAGAGACTTACCTCCAACCCTGCGGAGAGATGGAGGAAGTGAGGTTCTTCTTGGGCTGGGAATGCCAACCTGTCTAACTCTTTAGCGTAATTCCCTGATCTCCTCCCTCCTTCCCCCAAAAAAACTATTCAATTATAAACTAGATGATCGAAGGCTGGAAAACAACACTCTTGATAAGAAGCACGCCTGACTGGGAGACCACAAGCAATCCAAACTTCAGAACTGGGGTTGTTCCAGTTAAGGTTTGCAAAACTCGTCTCCCCCAAAAAGTTAGGCATGGTGCGCCTGTTTGGCTGAATTGCAATTCAGAATGTCCTTCGGCGTCTCTTCTTCCTGGCCAGCTGGGGCAAAGGGAATCCCCATTTAGCAATTTTTTTGGGGAAAAAATGACAAGCATCCCATGTGCCTGGGGAGGGGAGAGGGGGGAGGGGGGGAAGAAATGTTTTCTCACCCTCCAGGCGCAAGAGGTTAAGACTAAAACTAACTACACTCTGGACTCAGTATCCCTGCTCTGAAAACAAACAAACAAAAAAAAAGAGCTGTTGTCTAGGACAGTCGGGGATTAGAACACTTGAAAATTCATTTCCGCGGCCACAAATATTTGTATTTGTCCTATTTGGATCCTATTTTGTGGGTCGAGAGAGGGCGAGAGACCAAAGTCCACGGCGGAGGGTAGGTTGGAGTTTTGCTTGTAAACAGGTCTCCGGATTACACTGAGCTGTAATAACTCCAGCAGCCTTTGCTCCCTGGCACAGCATGTGGCTAAGCTGGGCAGGTGCCCAGGATGCTCATTCTTTTTTGGGGGGGAATCAACACACTCCCACATGGCTTGGGGGGGGTGGCCATACCAAAGGGCAGCCCACCCACTACTGTTTGCTCTGCAAACATCTCGGGAGATTCCTGGATTCCAGAATGTTTTTGCTTCTGATGCTCAAGATTGGCTCCAACCAGCAATCCATCAAATGGCCACCTAAAAACTTCCCAATTTGCTTCCCAGCTTCCCAATTTGCTTCCCAGTTATCAAAAGATAACTATTAGATCGCTGGAGAAAGCAATTCTGTTTGGAAGAGTTCGTGCTAAAAGGAAATCGGGCCATCAGAGAACATGGCTGGACACCATTACGACTGACACCAGCCAGAGCATAGAACAACTCAAAGAAGTAGTGCAAGATCAGAAGATGCGGAGACACCTTGGCCCATAGAATCGCCAAGAGTCGGACACAACTGAATGGATAACATCAACATCAACAACAACAACTATTGGGTCACTCACTCCATCTTCCCTCCCATGAATGCCGTCTTCCTGCTGAATTATGCACCCATCTACTCTTTCACGCTCGTGAGATTGTAGGTGCCAAGACGTATAGCTGCATTTACTGAATATAGAATAGTAGAATTGGAAGGGATCTTAGAGATCTTCTATCTAGTCCAACCCAGTGGTGAAATCTAATTTTTTTTACTACTGGTTCTGTGGGTGTGGCTTGTTGGGCATGGTGGGTGTGGCTTGTTGGGCATGGCAGGGGAAGGATACTTCAAAATCTCCATTCCCATCCCACTCCATGGAAAGGATACTGCAAAATCCCCATTCCCACCGCACTCTGGGGCCAGCCAGAGGTGGTATTTGCCAGTTCTCCAAACTACTCAAAATTTCCGCTACTGGTTCTCTAGAACCTGTCAGAACCTGCTGGATTTCACTCCTGGTCCAACCCCCTGATCAAGCAGGAGACCTTATCCCATTTCAAACAAGTGGCTGTGCAGTCTCTTCTTAAAAGCTTCCAGTTGTGGGGACACAAGCCGTTCCACTGGTTAGGAAGATTCTCCTTAGTTCTAGGCTGCTTCTCTCCTTGAGTGGTTTCCATTCATTGTTTCTTGTTTCGCCTTATGGAGCTTTGGAGAACAGGTTGACTCCCCTCCCTCTTTTTGTGGCAACCCCTCGAATATTGGAACACTGCTATCATGTCACCCCTACTCTTTCTTTTCTCTAGACTAGTCAGATCCAATTCTTCCAACTGTTCTTCATATCTTTTAGTCTCCAGGCCCTTAATCATCTCAGTTGCTCTTCTCTGCACTGTTTCCAAAGTCTCAACACCTTTCTGATAATATGGTGACCAAAACCGGATAAAGTACTCCAGGTGTGGTCTTATTAAGGTTTTTATATAGATGTACTAATACTTCGAAGGGATGCGGTGGCTCAGTGGCTAAGACGCTGAGCTTGTTGATCGGAAGGTCGGCAGTTCAGCAGTTCGAATCCCTAGCACCGCGTAATGGAGTGAGCTCCCGTTACTTATCCCAGCTTCTGCCAACCTAGCAGTTCGAAAGCACATAAAAAATGCAAGTAGAAAAATAGGGACCACCTTGGTGGGAAGGTAACAGCGCTCCGTGTGCCTTCGGCATTTAGTCATGCCGGCCACATGACCATGGAGATGTCTTCAGGCAGCGCTGGCTCTTTGGTTTAGAAATGGTGATGAGCACTGCTCCTAGAGCTAGAAATGACTATCATGCATTGTGAGGGAACCTTTACCTTTACCTTACTAATACTTCATGTGATCTTGACTCTATCCCTCTTTCCCCAACTGGGCAGGATCCGTTTGGAAAAACAGAAGCAATCCAGGAAGGGCAGAATTGTGGCAAGCTTGTTTCAATTTAGTTTCTGAACATTTCGTTACCAGACTAGGTAACATCATCAGCAGGATTTTCTTGTCCTATTCTCCTTAGCTTATAAATGTCTTGTGTGTGTCAATGTCCCGACTGACAATCGCAACCCAAACAAGCACACTCAAGACCTGCCAATGTCTCAGTGAAAAACTCCATTGAGTACATCATTTCGGCACTATTGAAGGCAAAGCCAGCTCTACCTAATTCCCGCACAAACCCACATACTTATGATATGAAATTCCCCCTTCCCCCCTATTAGTGCAGGTCACATTGTCTAGTTGAGTGTTGTTGTATTGTTATGAGAAAGAGTCTCTGGGTTTGGCTAACACCTGCAGATGTGTCCTTGGTTCTCACGGCTCTCCTTCTCGAAGTCTGGAGCCTGCAGTCCTTCTGACCCTTCCCTCTCCCTCCCTTTTCATTGGCAAGCCGAGAAGCGATAATGGTGGCAACAGCATAAGTGCCAGTGTGCCAGTTTGCCAGTGTTGTCAGTGGTGTGCGATTGGTTGTTTGTTTGGAGCTAATATTTAAATACTGAGAACAGAACAAGGAAATTCTGATGATGATGTTAGTTAGTCTGGTAACAAAACGTCCAGAAACTAAATTGAAACAATCTTGGAGAGCAACCCACTGCCAAAAATCTAAAACCCAAGCTACAAGTCTTTTCTATTATTTCAGGGCAGAATTACCCCCATTGAGTTCGAGCAGTCTGAATCCAGCAACCAAATCACAGGATGGTTTGTTATTTCTTTTGATCTCACAGCAAGAGGCAGCGCTGTTTGCACAAAAGGACCCCAAATCATGAGAAAGGCATGTGAGGGACAGGACACGTTATGCAGTTAAATATTTTTAAAAATAAAAACAAAAATAATTCCTGGCCCTGCACTCAATTCCAGCTGAGCAACGCTCGAGTTGGCTGCTTTCTTCACTTGCTTAAGCAAAGGGCTGGGCGGGAATCGCGTCATCAATGCGAATTCTGGAATGTGCCACCAAACCACTGACATCATCCTTCTCCCTTTAGCTGAGCACAATTGCAAGCCTGGAGGCCTTTTTAGCAGGGATGGGAGGGGGGGAAAGAGGTGTGTAAAGGTGTATGAGAAAGGGATAAACCACACTCTAAACCAGGATTTGATCCCGTAGCAGTGATGCTGGATTCTTTCCTATCTTAATTCTCCTGCTCGTTCTTCTACATTTCTCGACTTACAACAATTCATTTAGTGATTGTTCGAAGTTACAACGGCACTGAAAAAAGTGACTTATGACCGTTTTTCACACCGACAACCATTGCAGTCCCTTAGCCTATTTAAGGAGGAACACCGACTAAAGCAATTTGCAGGGAACAACTTCGTTCACATACCTTCGTGTCTTGTCTTGCTTATCTTATCAGCTTCCTGCAAATTGCTTCTGGGCATTCTGCCAACCATAATAAGCTTTCAGTTATTATTCTTTGAATTCTTGGCGGCTGTTAATGCAGTTAATTAACAGCCGTTGTAAAACACTGGTTTATTTGGTAAACTAAGGTTTGAACGGACTTTGTGTGTGCTGTGTTCTTTGGGGTCCGTAGCTGAGGCAGAACACCTCCTTGGGGGTCACGTGATCAAAACTGGGAACTGATTCACATTCATGACCATTGTAGCAATAGCACCTAGACTTATATACCGCTTCACAGTGCTTTTACAGCGCTCTCTAAACAGTTTACAGAGTCAGCCTATTGCCCCCAACAATCTGGGTCCTCATTTTACCCACTTCGGAAGGATGGAAAGCTGAGTCAGCCTGGTGAGATTCAAACTGCCAAATTGCAGGCAGCCGGCAGTCAGCAGAACGAGCCTGCAGTACTGCACTCTAACCATTCGCTTAACAACTGTGGCAAGCAAAAAAAAAATTGGGGCTCAATTGTGGTTGTTCAGTCGAGGACAAACTATACTTGAATTTCAACTGGGCTAAAAGTTAAACAGGAAGGAGAACGAGTCGTAATAGCTAGGAATTAGTTAATATATGTAGGCCCTACCAAATTGAAACCTTTCAGTCAGTTATACAAACACTTCTCTTCAAGCATTTATTCTCGCCACTTCAAGTTGTTTCAGCGTATGCTTCTTAATTCTTAAACACTTCAACAGCACACACCTGTAGCTTGTACTACGAACGACACAATTACAGCCTAAGAAATCATGGCACTGTAATAACAGGAACACCGATGAATATGGGATAACAAATAAGCCGAATAAAAATATTAAAGTTGGATTGGGGTTTTTTCCCCCCCACTAAATATCATACAGCAATTAATGTATAGCTTATACAGAATGGATATATTTGCGTATAGGATGAATGGTGTATTTGTATAGATCAGAGGTCTTCAAACTTGGCAGCTTTAAGACTTGTGGACTTCAACGCTCAGAATTCTCCAGCCAGTTTTTCACACTGACACAACATAGCTGGCTGGAGAATACTGGGAGTTGAAGTCCACAAGTCTTAAAGCTGCCAAGTTTGAAGACCTCTGGTTGAATCAATATCCGTAAGTATTTTTCTTCTTCTTGAAAATCAGAGTATAATAAATTATCAACATGTACAATGAAGTTTTTCCCCCCTCCTTCTCTTTTTCTTTCAAATCTAGTCAAAGAAAAATATTAGGGACAGAGTTTTAATGGGAGGGAGGTAGCCCACATACGGGATTACTCAGCACAATTTTGCTGCATTAGTCAACAGTTGTCGTGGAACTGAACAATCATAACCTTTGATATGATTTTTTCCCCTGATTCTTGAGATATTCTTTGTAATAGAGTCACCACCTATTCCTGGCTCTGGATTATTATCCAGCAGTCTTAAATTTCATCATGTAACCATGAGATTTGTCCATTAAAAAAGGAGATTAAATCCTTGTCATATGAATTCATTTCACGGCCTTTTAAGAAAATGTTCTGAATCTTGAAGGAAACAGTATGGTGTATCCTATTAAGCCCTTTAATTAACAAAAATAAAGAAGTAGAATATTCTCCATATATATCTGTCCATCCGTTCATCCGTTCATCCGTTCATCCGTCTATCTATCTATCTATCTATCTATCTATCTATCTATCTATCTATCTATCTATCTATCTATCTATCTATCTATCTATCTATCTGCTTTTCTAACAGATAACAATAAGAGCAGATATTTAATTGATTAATAAAATGACTCTAAAATATTCTCAAGGCAATAACTGTAAAACCTTGCAGATATACTGTCTACGTGGAGGACTATCTGTATTTTATGAAAGTTACAGATATTCTTGATATTCTTCAAGCAATTGAAATGCAAGTTGTCCTCGAATTACGACAGTCCATTTAGTGACCGTTCAAAGTTACAGTGGCACTGAAAAATGCAACTTATGACCGTTTTTCACACTTACGACCATTTGAGCATCCCCACGGTCAGGTGATCAAAATTCAAACTCTTGGCAACTGACTCCTATTTATGACGGTTGCAGTGTCCCGAGGTCACATGATCCCTTTCTGACAAGAAAAGTCCATGGGAAAGCTAGATTCACTTAACAACCATTTTATTAACAACTACAATGATTCACTTAACAACTGTGATAAGAAAGGTTGTAGAAGGGGCCAAAGCGCACTGAACAAATGTCTCCCTTGGCAACATACATTTGGGGGCCAATTGTGGTTATAAGTCCGGGACTACCTGAGGAACACTATATCTGTAACTGTATGAAAGTTAATCTTGACATTCTTTAAGCAACTGAAATACCTTAAAAAACCATAAATTCTAGCATATTCAAATTGCTACAGATTATATATATTGGTAGAATACATACTTTCTTACACACACACACACACACACACTGACCAACCCTTGTGACAAATCTCTGGAAAAGTCAACAACTCTGAAACTGTTTCGAGTTTAAGTAATTCCATTTACGACAGCATCCCAGTTCTAGATATATAAATATTCAGTTCCTTTCTGTTCTCTTCCTTCCTTCCTGGCAAGTTCTCACACCATTTTTCTTTAGAATACTAGGGGAAACTGTAGTTTTCATTCAAGGCAGTGATTCATCAACATTACAAGACCGAAAAGGACAAACTACTGTTGAATTGATTGGGTTTAGAAGAGAAGGAGAAAAAGGTGTGAGGTAGTATGAATATTTTCAGTGTGTGAATGTGTGTTTGTGTGTATGTTTGCACGTGTGTGTGTGCTAAACAATATTTCAGTCCCAGGAAATATCCCCCATTATTGACCTTATTCTGAGCAAGAAAGAGAGGGGGAGAGAGAGGGAGGGAGGGAGAGAGAGGGAGGGAGAGCAAGGGAGGGAGGGAGAGAGAGAGAGCAAGAGAGGGAGGGAGGGAGGGAGGGAGAGCCAGAGACAGGGAGAGGGAGGGAGAGAGAGAGGGAGGGCGAGAGAGAGGGAGGGAGAGAGGGAGGGAGAGACAGAGAGAGGGGAAGGAGGGAGAGAGCAAGAGAGAGGGAGGGAGAGAGGGAGACGGAGGGAGAGAGAGACAGATAGAGGGGGAGGGAGGGGGAGAGAGGGGGGAGGAAGAGATAGATGGGGAGGGAGGGAGGGAGAGAACAAGAGAGGGAGGGAGAGAGCAAGGGAGGGAGAGAGGGAGAGAGAGAGGGAGGGAGAGACAGATAGAGGGGGAGGGAGGGAGAGAGAGAGAGAGCAAGAGAGAGGGAGAGAGAGAGAGAGGAAGGGAGACAGAAGAGGGGAAAGGTGGGAGAGGGAGAGAGAAAAGCAAGTAAGACCATCGTTCTCCTCCATTCTATTCTGCTAATAGGTAGAAATTTAACTCCCTTTAAAATGTCGATCACTGAACTCAATAATGAAATATCCCGGATTGCTGCCATTTTTTAATTTTGTGAGTTCCTTTTGTCTAAGTACCGCGGACATCACAAGTTTGGCCATGAAACCGCAGAATCTTGGGCTACAAATTAAGGCTAGCGAAATAATAAATAAGCTCTTTTACAGAGAATAAATCCGTTGGGCTGCCCCCTAAGACCGTATGATCATGCACTTAGCTACGGCTTTGTGGAACTGCATGTTAAGTGAAACTAAAGCTGCACATTTCCAGCCGCACCCTATTTCTTAATGTAAACTGTACTGTCTTGTTTTTTTTTTATTTTTGTTTCCTTCCGTGGTACTATGTTCTAGATGCACTTGTCTCTTGGCAACCCCCTACAAAGAAGTAAGGAATTGAGCCTAAGACCAGGGAAATCCAGGATCGGCTTTGGACGCTGCTCCCTTTAGGAAGGTGGAGTAGCATTAAAGATTATGCATGTCCAGATCCCATCAGGGGCTAACCCAGGTGCTAAGAGAAGCTTGCAGGGATTAAATCCTCTTCTTAAGGACGTGGTGAATTTGACAGCTGCCACGGAACTGAAAGACGTACATGAAAACCACCTCTAACCATCCACTATTCTCCATGGGAACCATCCCATTTTTTTGCAGGCAATTTCCTGCAAATTTTATGGAGCTGGATTGCGGCGCACACAATGTGTGTATTCCGGGTGGGTCCTAGTAATTTAGCTTACCTATTAAGAGCACGAGAACAGCTCTGGTGGATGATGCCAATGGCCTCCTACTTAGGTCAATTTGGCACACTGCGTTGGGGTGTCAAAGGGTCAGCGGGACCAGAAATTATCCACATGGGGGTTTTGCACAGGATTCCATTAATTCCCCCATAAGGGCTACCTTGAGGGAATCCAAAACTCATCCACTGTCTACCCAGTTGGCCTAGAGCAGGGGTGTCAAACTTGATTTCATTGAGGGCCACATCAGGGTTGTGTTTGACCTCAGGAGCTGGGATGGGTGTGGCCAGGATGGGTGTGGCCAGAATGACATCACTCATGTCGGGGGCGCCTGTGGAGGCCCGAATGCTCTGCCAGCGAAAACGGGCTCCTGAGCTCTGTTTTTGGCTGCAACGGCCTCCTGCAACCTTCTGCCAGTGAAAATGGAGCTGGGGGGGGGCACGTGCGACCCTCGTGAAAGAAGTAAAATGCTACCGGTTCGCACTGGTTTGGGCAAACCGGTAGCGGAGGGTGTTTTGGAGAACCGGTAGCGGCGGCAGCATGAGGCTCTGCCCACTGGCCTGGACGCCATTACTTCCTGTTTTTTACTCTCTGCGCATGTGCAGAAGGGTTTGCACATGTGCAGATGGTCCAAACACACACGTGATGCGTATGCACACACGTGCACTTCTGAACTGGTAGGGAAGTTGAGTAGATTTCACCCCTGCCTCGCGACCTCCATTTTCAGCTGCAATGGCCTTCTGCAACCCTCTGCCAGGGAAAACGGAGCTCAGGAGGGCTGCATGCGGCCCTCGCAAGCTCCGTTTTCACTGGCAGAAGCCCCATGGGCCAATCCATCGCTATTTCCAGGCCAGTCCCGCCGGCCAGATCTAAGCATCCCGTCAGCCGGATCCGGCCCCCGGGCCTTGAGTTTGACATCCCTGGCCTAGAGAAACAGCTGAAGGCAGAGAGGAACCACTCTGCCCAATATCTTCTCATCAAAAGAGGGTAGTATAAACCCAATTCCCCAACTCAACTGGGTTACCATACCCCAAGCCAGACCCACTGCTGTCTGCCTGGCTAAGGGGGAGAGAGACTTAGTGTCACGAAGCCACCGGTCCTTCCCTGAGTAGACATGGCTGGCTGGGATCAGCATGCTCGAGGGAAGGGCCAGGACCAGAAGGGTCTCAAAGACAGGAATCAGCCTGCTCCACTCATCCTCCCAACAGCTCATAATTGAAGCATGATGTCACTGAGAACCTGCTTCCCTATTAATTTGCCTGATCCTTTGCGAAGCTCTCAAATTAGTGGCTTTCCCCCATCCCGAGGGCGGCGAGCGGCCCGATTTAAAACGCAGCCTGCGTTTAAAAGGCAGAACCTTTTAAACCTTTTCCTGGTTCTGAAATTATTCGTGCAGACAAACACCCATTCCTCCATAAGCCCAGTAGCTGACAAGCTTGCGATCGGTGTTATCTTCAACAAGATGAGATAGGCAAAAGGAGAAAATGACACTTGAGCAAAAATAGAAAAGAAAAAACAAACAGAAGAAGAAGGAGAAGGAGAAGGAGAAGGAGAAGGAGAAGGAGAAGGAGAAGGAGAGGAAGAGGAAGAGGAAGAGGAAGAGGAAGAGGAAGAAGAAGAAGAAGAAGAAGAAGAAGAAGAAGAAGAAGAAGAAGAGAAGAAGAAGAAGAAGAAGAAAAGAAGAAAAGAAGAAGAAGAAGAAGAAGAAGAAGAAGAAGAAGAAGAAGAAGAAAGAAGAAGAAGAAGACGACGACGACGACTCGGCAGTTTCAGCCATCACTGAACGTCAGTCACAGAAATTTGATTAATAAGCAAATAAACTTCCCAATAGTGAGCATTGCTTGACTTAGAAATATGGCTCAAATGGCTTTGAAAAGTCAAAATGTCCTAATGAAAGCATTAGATTCCATGTAATTTTATGGTTTTATGGCTTTTTTTTTTAAAGGTTTCCAGTTGTGCAATTGGAGGCCAAATCCAGGGAGAGGTTCAAAACAGGCACACCCAGTGTTTTAGACTAGACAACCATATTCCCCAGCAGTGCTGCCTAGGGGTTGGAGGGGGGGAATGTCATTGTCCCCATTTAACAGATGGTTAAATGGAGGATGACATGAATCTGGGGCTATAGGTTGAAGTTGTTGCCACAGGGGGAAAAAGAGAGAGAGGAAAACATAAATTAACTACCCGAGAAAATGTACACAACTGAAACTGAGAGAGTTTGCTTTCATTTTCCCTCTTAGCCTCCTGACCTCACCCTTTGATCTAACAATGGCCGAGAGGTGGAGAAAATCAAGGCTGAAATGCTTTTCCGGTTCGGACCGGATTGCCCAATCCGATAGCGATGGCGCTGCAGATCCCTCCCCCCCCCATGCCCAGCTGAGCCGCACGATCATCAGAGGCTTTTTTATTTCACTTTTAAAAGCATTTTTTCTACAACCTCTTCCAACAAAAAAATGCTTTTAAAAGAAAAAAAAAAGCTTCTGATGATTGTGTGACTCAGCTGGGATCCTCAGAGGCTTTTCAAAGCATTTTTTTCTGCAACCTCTTGGCCAAAGAGGTGGTAAAAAAAAAAAGCTTTGAAAAGTCTCTGACGATCCCGGCTGAGTTGCCTGATCGACAGAGGCTTTTCAAAGCATTAGAAAAAAATGCTTTGAAAAAAAAAAAAAAGTTGGCCACGCCCACCCAGTCACATTACCCCCACCACCACCAAGCCACGCCCACAGAACCGGGAGTAACAAATTTTACATTTCACCCCTGGAGAAAACCCAGCTCATTCTCCGGAGTTCTTTCTCTCCAATGTTCTCAGTTAGGATGCAAGACTCCAAACCCAGAAACACAAGGCAGTCACAGATTCTGCAAGAAGAAAATGTCATAGGGGTGGCTGGGAATGAAGTTTAGGTCAAACGTTTTGTACTTCTTTTTTCTAATTATTCCTTAGGAAGGCCCAGCTTTTCCAGCTCAATTTCACAAAAAATAATGCCAGATTCTACAGAGAGGCATGCTCTAAAGGAGGGGTGACAAACTCGCCACGTCATATTGTCGTCATGTGACATATCTCAACTTTTTTTCCCCCTTCACTAAACCAGGGGTGGGCATGGCCGGCGCATGGTGCATCTGGTCTGTGGGCTGTGAGTTTGGCAACCCTGCTCTATAGCAACAGTCCCCAAACGTTTTGGCACAGGGTACCAGTTTCATGGAAGACAATTTTTCCATGGACTGTGTGTATGTATGGTGGGAGAGGAATGTGCAACCTAGATCCCTTGCACGCTCAGTTTACAGTAGGGGTTACACTCAGTGGTGGGTTTCAAAATTTTTTACTACCGGTTCTGTGGGTGTGGCTTGGTGGGCATGGCATGGCTTGGTTGGCATGGCTTGGTGGGCGTGGCAGGGGAAGGATACTGTAAAACCTCCATTCCCACCCCAGTCCAGGGGAAGGTTACTGCAAAATCCCCATTGCTTCCCGATCAGCTGGGACTTGAGAGGCAGAGCCTTGGTGGCGCAGCAGTCTAAAGCACTGTTAAGTAACACCAGCTGCCTGCAATTACTGCAAGTTCAAATCTCACCAGGCTCAAGGTTGACTCAGCCTTCCATCCTTTCGAGGTAGGTAAAATGAGGACCCGGTTTGTGGGGGCAATAAGCTGACTTTGTATAAAAAAAGAACACCACTTTGGGGGGGGGGCGCGAAAGCCCTAATAAGCAGGTATATACAAAAGTATGAAGGCTATTGCTTAACACATTGTAAGCCGCCCTGAGTCTCTGGAAAAGGGCGGCATATAAATCGAACCGATAGATAGATAGATAGATAGATAGATAGATAGATAGATAGATAGATAGATAGATAGATAGATAGATAGATAGATAGATGGGGCGTGGGCGGTCAGAATTTTTACTACCAGTTCTCCGAACTACTCAAAATTTCCGCTACCGGTTCTCCAGAACTGGTCAGAACCTGCTGAAACCCACCTCTGGTTACACTCCTATGAGAATCTAAAGTGTGATGATCTGAGGTGGAGCTGAGGTGGTGGCGAGCAGCATCAAATACAGATGAAGCTTCACTTGCTCGCCCACTGCTCACCTCCAGCTGTGCAGGCTGGTTCTTAACAGGCCACGGATCAGTACCAGTCCATGCCCTGGAAGTTGGGGATCCTTGCTCTAAGGGGTTTAATCCCCACCTAGAGTCTGGAGGGCTGGAGGCTCCTGACACTTCCTAAGGCCCATCCTCATTTCTATCCGAGGCATGGGCTGCTGTGGCAGCTGGTGGTGGCTCCTTTCTCGCTGCTATCAACTTCACCAAACCCTCAGAGCCTGCTGATAAAGGCAGAGCTTGCTCAGAAGTTTGCCGTCTCCCCACCCGTCGTCAACAAAAATGAAGGGAATGCCGATCAGCACCGATGATGCACATCATAAAAAACTTCACTTTGAAACTAGAGATGGAGAAGAAAGACAGGCTCGCAGAGAGCTGGCCAGGAAGTGTTCAGGGCAGGGCAAGTATGCGCATTCTTGACCCACCCATTCTCAAGGCTGCCTACTCACTGGCTCCTATGTTGAAGGACATTCGACAACAAGGAGACAGCAAAAAAGAAGACGACAGTCCTCCTCCGATCCTCCGAGGTTTCTTTTTGCTTCACACTGACTAGAATGCACATCTTCTGGTCAAACCAGTTTGGGGTTCAAGCCTGCCAGGGGACGAGCTGCCAACTCCCTGGCATAATCCCTTGTCATCGGGCTCGCTGGAAAACAAGAATGCGTACACCCAGGATTTTTGAATGCCTTCGCTGTTGGGCTGAATCAGTCACAAATACAACATGTTGACTTGTTTGTGTTTCCACCACGGTGAACGTGATCCCAGCTGTTCAGGAGGTTCCCATGTTTACCACGCGTGCACAATACAATCAAACTAGAGACGGACAGTCAAACAGGTTTGATTTTTGGGGACGGGAAGGTGGCATGGTCTGGAAGCTGCCTCCCAACCTGAAGTTTCTGAGTTGTGAGGATACGTCCTCCCTCCACCGACAGAGAAGCTCAACCGCCAACCAGAAGCACCTCAAGCGAGGAAGGCCATCTCTTTTCCCTTCCTGGCAAGCTCCGTCCAACGTCAGTCATATCTGGAATTCTCCACAACAAGATCCAACTTAGAAACCTAAATCCGATCCCTGGTCTCACCACTCACTTTGGAAATTGGACCCGCAGGGGGGATAAATATAATTTGAATAGCAATGGCTTAGGAACTGCAACTACCCTGCCATCTGTAATTTAGCACAGATGAAATAATTAAATTATTCAGCATGTCCCACTATTCATTCGAGACAGGGTGAAATCTACTTACCTTCCTTACTGGTTTGGAAGGGCACGCGCTACGCGTGCGCACTCACATTGCTCGTGCATGCGCTCATGTCACATGCACACCTTCGGTGCATGTGTAAAAAAACACCCAGGCGGCGATCGCTACTGGATCGCCAAAGCACAGGAAAAATCACTACCGGATCAGATGATCCGGTCCGATCCGGGAGCATTTCACCCCTGATTCTAGAGCAGAACAGAAGAAAAGGGTTGTGGGAAAGGTTTTTTGTGACCAGGCATGGCAGAACCAAAGGAACATCTGGACAGGAAAGGCCTGAGGAAGACACTTGGGTGGATTCTGTTCAATGTTCAATAGACACATGTCTATTAGACATGTAATAGACATGTCTACTAGACACATGTCTGTTAGACATGTAATAGACATGTCTACTAGACATGTCTATTAGATACATTGTCTAATTATATTATATTATATTATATTATATTATATTATATTATATTATATTTAATTATATTATATTATATTATATTATATTATATTATATTATATTATATATCTAATATTATATTGTCTAATATAATAATATAATGTTCAGGGCTAAACATATGAACATGTGAATGTTTTTAAAATGTTATCTAATTTTAGGTTCTATTTAATTGGGCCAAACTATGTTATAATAATAATTTTAATTAGCAATTTTATGATGTTTATGTATCTATATTTTTCTTGACTGTACACCACCTTGAGTCCTACGGGAGGAAGGCGGTATAGAAATATAATAAATAAAATAAATAAATAAATAAATAAATAAATAAATAAATAAATAGACACAAGGCAGTTTTTTCCCAAATGCCATCACTCTGCTTAACAACTAATTCCCACAACACTGTCAAATAATTTGCTAAAACTGTATTACTATCATCCTTCTCTTCCTTACTGGTATCTATCTCTTCCCACTTAATACTATAACCATGTGGCTTGTATCTTTCAATTATATATTTTTTCATTTTTTTCCTAGTACGATTTGATAGCTTATTAGTAACCTTGACTATCACTAAGTCTTGTATCTTTTTATTCTTGATGAATGTATTTTTTTCTTTCTTTTTATGTACACTGAGAGCATATACACCTAAAGACAATTTTCCTTGTGTGTCCAATCACACTTGGCCAACAAAGAATTCTATTCTATTCTATTCTATTCTATTCTATTCTATTCTATTCTATTCTATTCTATTCTATTCTGACTTTTGGGTACAGAAACATATCCTGGTTCTCCAAAGCGTGTCTTGAGTTTTAGAGGAGTATCTGGTCATGCCCAGAAAAGATACTTAATATGAGGGTTTGGTTGCTGGTATTTAGCATTATTCTGTCTGCATTTATGGCGAAAATGGGCTTTATGCTACCAGTGCCACCGGCTGTTCTAGACTATTTACAATTCCACATTTGTTTCACACATAAATCAAATAGGTCTTACAGTTATTGGGCAATCCTCGGAGCAAATTAAGTGTGCCTTTAATAGCCTTTAAAGCTTAAACATTATTTCCCCTCTTTGCATAGGGAGGGAGTGTACTAAGGAAGGCTACTCCATCACTTTTTAATCTTTCCCTGTGACTGTAAAAGGGAATCAGGAAGTACTTCAGTTCATAAACCGTGACAGCTACGGCGGCGATTAATTTTTACAACTTGCATTTATATAGTGACCAAATTATACATCTTCTTTGAAGGGTTTATAATTTGATGAGCCATCATTACCTTCCCGGGTGGTGGGAATATGATACGTGAAAAAATAAAAAATAAAATCCTATTAAAAAAATGGAGGCATTTCTGTAACTGAAATAGGACCAGCAGGAGCGACATCCTGGTTAAAGTACTACTGCACTACAATTGAGGGACCCATTTATAACCCCTCCCCCCAGCCTCAGAAGCTCCCTACATGACTTTGGCGGGGGGGGGGGGGCTAGTCCTGATATCTCCCCCTGCCCCAGCCCAGCCTCCTTCATGGGCTCCTTATTGTGAAGAAAAACAGAGGAGAGAGTCCAGAGAGTTCTTGATTTACAACTATTTGTTTACTGACCGTATGAAGTTACAAAAGCACTGGGAAAAAGGGACTTACGGCCGTTTTTCACACTTGTTTGTTTGTTTGTTTGTTTTATTAAATTTATATACTGTCCTACTCCCGAAGGACTCAGGGCGGTGAACAGGCACAAAATAAAATACATAGATACAAAAGTTAAAAGACATAATTAAAACCAGATTAAATAATTTAGCCCGAGACGATTAAAAAAACCCAATAATTTAAAACAAATTAAAATTCAAATTTAAAAATTTAAAAGAAAGGGGAGAAAATTAGGCTAGGCCGGCTTGCTGGAATAGGAGGGTCTTAAGAGCACGGCGGAAAGTGTGCAGATCCGGGATCCTCCGTATCTCCGGGGGGAGCTTGTTCCAGATAGTGGGTGCCCCCACAGAGAAGGCCCTCCCCCTGGGGGCCGCCAGTCGACACTGCTTGGCTGACGGCACCCGGAGGAGCCCCTCTCTATGAGAGTGTTTACTTACGGTCTACTTACGACCGTTGCAGCATCCCCGTGGTCACATGGTCAAAATTCAGATGCTCGGCAACAGACTCATATTTATAACGGTTTGCAGAGTCCCAGTCGTTGTGTAATCACTTTTTGGGACCTTCTGACAAGCTAAATGGCAACCTCTGCCTTTTTATTGCTTGATTGGTCGGCTGCCATTTTAATGGGGGGAAGGGGGAGCTGTTTGAATGTCTGGGAGGGGGGGAAGTGAGCTGGTGGAGAAGAGGGCAGAAAGTTTTCCTCAGCGTTTTCTCCATATCTGGGAAGAGCGCTGATAAACACTCAAGGTCAACCGTCGTGGCCTATCAGGAGGATGGCACCATCGGAAGCTGCACCCCACATGACCCCTGCGGGGGATGTGGATTGGATAATCCTGACTGGACGATTGGGGGGAGGGTTTTAAGGATGCTTTCTATATGTGATTTTCGCGCCTATTGCCTCAGACCTTGCTTTTTTTTTTGGTTGCTTTCAGTTCATACTCAGTAAAAGTACCTTTCTCTATGAAAATGGAGTCGGGGTTTTTCTTTCTTGAGTACTGAAAGGAGGCACACCTGACACTAAATCAATGGGCAAGCCAGATTCACTTAACAACGGTGTTGCTTCCTTAACATCCGCATTGATTCACTTAACAACGGTGGTAAAAGGAAGGTGGTAAAATGGGGTAAAAATTCACTTAACAAGTGTCTTGCTAAGCAACAGAGATTTTGGGGTCAATTGTCGTCGTAAATTAAGGATTACCTGTATTCTACCCTGGCCTCCTGGAGGGAAGGCAAGGAGATAAATCTCACCACTTAATGCCAACAGGAATTCATGCGCTACCATGTGGTGGAATGCAAAGGCAGCTGCCGAAAAAGTCAAACCCAATTAAATTAGGGACAGATGTGTGTTTGCCTGATTCCCAGCAGTTCATTGGCACTGCTTGGCTTTTGAGGTGGATTGGCTTCTTATTCAACTCAACTCAAATGAAAATTGAGTGTTACTTTGGGGGAGGAGAGTAGAGAGAAGGAAAAGTTCTTACTCAGGTGCCGTGATGGCGAACCTGCCGGCAGCCCTCCCAGGCTCTGTTTTCACTGGCGGAGGGTTGCAGGAGGCTATCGCAGCCAAAAACGCAGCTCGGGAGCCCTTCTAGCTGGCAGAGCGCTTGGGCCGCCACAGGCGCCCCCCTGACACAAGTGACGTCAATCTGGCCGCACCCACCCTGGTTTATGCTCACCCCAGGCCCCTGGGGGCGGGGCCAGTCAGAATTTTTACTACCGGTTCTCCGAATTACTCAAAATTTCCGCTACCAGTTCTCCAGAACTGTTCAGAACCTGCTGAAACCCACCTCTGGAGACCATGTTTTCCATCCTCTATAGAAAATTCCTCCTTTGTTTCATCAAAGGGCAAACACAGCCACCACCCACCAATCACTTGCAGATGGTCCCACCTCCACGACAGGAGACGATGTTTATATGGTTTAGGTGAATAAGAAGGCAGAAATAACATCATAACCAAAGCCGGGCAAGAATTTATGCACCACTCCGTGTGTATGTATGCAGAATAAATCTGTTTAGTCACCATTATGCAATCCTAGCATTACAATCCTTTAAATAGGTTTGGGGGGGGGGAATATTCTTCTTCCAGCTCCATGAAAGAAAGAGTTTCTACAAAAAAAACAAAAAGAGGAAAGTTTCAAGGGGTTTTTGAACCCAAAACGTAATACCCAGGAGCAGAATTGCAGTGGTGGAATTGTTGCGATTGTGTTAATTAGGTGATTTCTCCCCCCTAAGATAAGAAGTCTTGGCTGAGACTGGGAGAGCTTGGTCACGATGAGTAACTACAGAAAGTATTTTTCCTCCATGACCCAAGGGGAGCTGAAACATGACTTCATCGCCTTAACTTCTCCTCTTGAAAAACAAAAGGGTGCCATTCTGAACAGATCATGGGGTGAATATTCAGAAACAGTTTTGCTGCCTAAGGACACAGGACTGGCTGGAGACCTGATCATTTATTTTTCAGCAATTCCTACTTTTCTAGGCAAGCGCTTGTTGTTGTTGTTTTTATAAACGTCTCCGTTTATTCGCTGCAGCTTTAAAAGCCCATAGAACATTTTACATAAAGAGCAACAGAGATGGAATTTGCTAATTGGAACTCTGCCCTCCTAGCAAACACAATGCCCAATTGAAAACAACCAAGGACATCAATCTCTCCCCAAACATTTTCAAATAAACACCCAAAAATGTACTTTGCTATGAGCAGCATTTTGGAGAAAGGTCACAGTTTTATGGTTCTTAAAATTACCACCCCCTTTCAGATGAAAGCCCAGAATTTGGTCCAGTCGATATAACAGAATCACAGAGTTGGAAGGGACCTTGGAGGTCTTCTAGTCCAACCCCCTGGTCAAGAAGGAGACCCTATACTATTTAAGACAAATGGTTGTCTGGTTTCTTCTTAAAATCCTCCAGTGTTGGAACAGCCATAACTTCTGGAGGCAAGCTGTTCCACTGATTAATTGTTCTAACTGTCAGGAAATTTCTCCTTAGTTCTAGGTTGCTTCTCTCCTTGATTAGTTTCCACCCATTGCTTCTTGTCCTGCTCTTAGGTGCTTTGGAGACTAGGCTGACCCAAAGTATGCATGCCTCCTTTAAAATGCTTGCTGCAGAAAGAGAGAGAGAGAGAGAGAGAGAGAGAGAGAGAGAGAGAGAGAGAGAGAGGGAGGGAGGGAGGGAGGGAGGGAGGGAGGGAGGGAGAGAGAGAGAGAGAGAGAGGGAGGGAGGGAGGGAGGGAAGGAGGGAGAGATGATAGGTAGGTAGATAGGTAGGTAGGTAAGTAGGTGGATGGATGGACGGACGGATGTAGATAGTGATTTTTTTTAAAGCCTTCTTAATACTGACCATTGAGGAAACTCTTACTCTATTTAGAAGTTGATGTGTTGCAGGAGTGAAATCCTATTGGTTTGAACCGGTTCGGGAAAACCGCTAGGGATTATGGGCATCAGTTCCCCGAACTGGTAATAATTACCCCTCCTTGGCCCCACCCACGCCTGGCCGGTCGCCGCTCACCTCTTCCGGCCGCTCGATATTCCACAGAATTCAATGTTAAATGCAGCAGAGAGAATGCTAACTTTTCTCCCTCCATTCAGAATGGAGCTGCTGCAGCCTGTCCCTTTAAGGTAGTCCCCAGGAGGGAGGAGGACAGGGGGGAGCAGCTGGAATGGAGCCATTTTTGTGGAAGGCAGGAAAATGGGGAAGGGGATTTTCCTGCCTGTCATCCATTCCTCAAGGTCAGCACAGACTGAGGGAAGGATGGTAGGCAGGAATATTCCCCTCCCCATTTTCCTGCCATTCGCGGCAAGGAGTGGTTGGGAGGGGAGGGGCCGGTGAGGAGCCCCTCGATGTGAGTGATGTTGAGTTGGCCACGCCCACCCAGTCACATGACCTCCCCCCAACAAGCCACGCCCACAGAACCGGTAGGGGAATTTATTTCACCCCTGATGTGTTGATTTGCATTGTATAATGTTTAAGAAGAGGCTTCCTCCTCCTCCTCTTCCTCCTCCTTTTTAATTTACACAGGACCCTGATCTGGATCATGATTATTATGGTCAGAATTCACAAGGTTCCCCCACCATCCTTTTGTTGGGAAAAATTCACATACTTCCTTGTGGCTTTGAGAGTTTTACTTCAAAACACACAAGCATCGTGTAGGATTGGGCTTATTAATGCACCAAAGCAGGGGTGGGGGGTGGGAGGGAACAAAATAAACATTTGGAATGATCATGGATGTTGCATAAGAAGAGAGTGGGCAGAAGGGATGAGACCACCTCATCCAATCCTTAAGCTTGTCAGGAGCCTGCTGTAGATCAAGGCACCAAGCCATCTCAAGACAGACGACCAGCTGGAAAATACATCATCCAGGTTTATTCGAATTGGAACCATTTCCGTTGGGTATGTTGCCTAGGAACCTAACTCAAAATCTGCCTGCACCCAACATCACTTCCATCAGGGAAGAACCCAGAATTGTCACAACTCGTGGTTCTTACAGGCTATTTTTTGCTTATGGACCACAACCGCATTTCTGATTAGATCCCCTTCTCTTTGGACAAAACATTGCGTTTGAAAGGAGAAATGGAAGACAAAAGTTATGCTTTTTATGGTTAAGATTCATATTGCATCTTGATGACAATTGTCTAGAGGAACTACTACAAAATTGAACTATTAGCAGTGGTGGGTTTCAATTTTTTTTACTACCGGTTCTGTGGGTGTGGCTTAGTGGGTGTGGCATGGCTTGGTGGGCGTGGAAGGGGAAGGGTACTGTAAAATCTCCATTCCCACCCCACTCCAGGGGAAGAATACTGTAAAATCTCCATTCCGTCCCCACTCCAGGGGAAGGTTATTGCAAAATCCCCATTTCCTCCCGATCAGCTGGGATTTGGGAGGCAGAGAATAGATGCGGGCGGGGCCAGTCAGAATTTTTATTACCGGTTCTCCGAACTACTCAAAATTTCCGCTACCAGTTCTCCAGAACTGGTCAGAATCTGCTGAAACCCACCTCTGATTATTAGTTATGGCATGGCGAACCGGTATGAATGACAACCAATAAATCTTCATCACCCCCCCAGAAAAATTAGCTGTGATTATGAGACAATAAAGCTTTAATCAGGATCGGTGCCAACTACCCCTCATACAATGCCAAAACCCCAAAATTTTACTACCTACCAGTCCAGCTATTGGTGTTGACAGACGGTTGATCTTTTTAATGATGCCAGGTTTGATCTTGTTAATTAGACTATTAAAAAAGTGAGAGAGAGAGGGTTAATCAAAAATTTAAACACATTTTTAAATTCTAAACATACGCATTATGAGTACAAAGTAATGCTTTCTCTTCCCCTCTTCTATACACACACACAATATATATATTGTACTACTTTGTACTTTTAATATCTATGTATATATGTGTGTGTATTTATATATATACATGTATATGTGTGTGTGTGTGTGTGTGTATGCATGCATGCATGTATATATGTATATGTAAACACACACACACATACCGTTTTTCCCCGAAAATAAGACCAGGTCTGATATTAATTTTTGTTCCAGAAGACGCATTAGGTCTTATTTTCTGGTTATGTGTTATTTTGGGGGAAACAGGGTATATGTATGTGTGTGTGTGTGTGTGTGTGTGTGTGTGTGTGTGTGTGTGTATATATATACACACACACACACATATACATACATACATACATACATACTTTTTTTTAAAAAAAAAATTGATTTATATGCCGCCCTTCTCCGGAGACTCAGGGCGGCTTACAATGTGCTCAGCAATAGCCTTCATCCTTTTGTATATTTATACAAAGTCAGCTTATTGCCCCCACAAACTGGGTCCTCAATTTACCTACCTTAGAAAGGATGGAAGGCTGAGTCAACCGTGAGCCTTGGCGAGATTCGAACTTACAGTAATTGCAGACAGCTGGTCTTAATAACCAGCTTAATAACAGGGTGCCTTAGACCATTGTACTACCAAGGCTAAAGATACTACCAAGATAAATATATCATTTATATTTCGCTGATAAAGAAATAAAGGGAGACTAGTATAGATCTATTTCAAGCTATTTAGCTCTCATCAGTTAGTCATACCCTTACTCAGATTCAAACTTGGGCTACCTGCATGTTAGGCAGTTGTATTAACCTCTAACCCACAAGTTCTCCTCCCTTCATCAGCTGAATCGAACAATATATATATTGTTCAATTCAGCTTTTGCATAGATTAGATACCTGATCTATATTAAATCAAAATTTTGTTAACCCTTGGAAAATAAATACACTATATTAATGAAAGATGCTAAATGGGAGCTTCACATAGCTGGCTATCTAAAATATTGTGTGTGTGTTTTTTAAATTTTCTTTGCTTTCAAGGAAACTCTGCTCTGTTTAAGCAAAAGATTTCATCCTAAATTCTTGCCAAATCTTCGGCTGGTCTCAGTATCACTATGTATGAATCAACAATCCAAAATCTTTTAAAATCTCTTTTGTTGTGGAATAAATTTCTGATAAAACTGATTAAACTCTTGAGTTTCTTGGAACACAATTAGATGGCTGCTGGCTTAAAGATACAGTTTATAATATCAGAAAGTGGTTAGACTTATCAGTTCTTTCTGAAAAACAAGACACAATCAACTTTGCGGTGTGAGTTAAGATCCCAGTGTGTGAACAGCAGAAAAGCTAACCAATTTCTTCCCTAGTTTGACTCGGATTTTCAAAAATCCTCAGAATAAACCATCAGTGGCCAGATTCTCATAAGACTGTCTTTGAAGAGGCTTCAAACCTCTCCTAAAAATAGATTTTATTGAGACCCAAGTCAGTCCATTTTTGGTGCCTGCTCTGCTGATAATTATGCATAAGCACTTTTATTTAATGACTGGTGACTTATTACGACTGGTCTACTGGAGATCATTTCTATTAGATGGAACATTTATTGGCGATTATTTATTTCCCAGCTGTTAAGTAAAGAGCAGATATGAATCAGCTCCACTGACTTTAAGAACAGGAGTGGGAACCAGGATGCTCTGCTTTAAGCAAGGTTGAAGGACTGCTGGTTGATTCAATGCCCAAAACACTGGGATCAACTAGAAGTGAATTAGAATAGAATAGAATGGAATGGAATGGAATGGAATGGTGGAGTGGAGCGGAGCGGAGCGGAGCGGAGCGGAGCGGAACGGAACGGAACGGAACGGAACGGAACAGAACAGAACAGAACAGAACAGAATAGAATAGAATAGCAGAGTTGGAAGGGAAGTTGGAGTTCTAATCCAATACTGCTTAAGCAGGAAACCCTACACCATCACCTCCAATCCCATGGTACCCAAGAACAATTACCTCTTAAGTATCTATTCTTCTATGCAACGCAAGGTAAGGGAACAACTGGTTTTCCTTGATAGCTCAGCAATGACTAAGTGGTGCTAAGATCATCAATCAATCAATCAGAATAAAACTGGAATGGACACTGGTTGTCTTCTAGTCCAACCCCTTGCTCAAGAAGGAGACCCTATACAATTTCAGACAAGTGGCTGCCCATCTCTTCTTAAAAACCTCCAGTGATGAAGCAGCCATAATTTCTGAAGGCAAGCTGTTCCACTGACCAATTGTTCTCACTGTTAGGAAGGTTCTCCTTAATTCCAGCTTTTTTCCTCTTTTTGATTAGTTTCCATCCATTATTTCTTGTCTTGCCTTCTGGGGCTTTGGAAAAGCTGTAAAGCTAAGACCTGGTTATCTACGGGACCGCCTGCTACCACCAATAGCCTCCCACCGGCCGGTACGCTCTCATAGAGAGGGGCTCCTCCAGGTGCCATCAGCCAAACAATGTCGACTGGCGGCCCCCAGGGGGAGAGCCTTCTCTGTGGGGGTACCTACTCTCTGGAACGAGCTCCCTCCGGAGATACAGAGGATCCCGGATCTGCGCACCTTCCGTCGCGCGCTCAAGACTTTCTTATTTCATCAAGCTGGCCTGACCTAAGTCTTTCCCCTTTTTAAATGGAAATTTTAAATTTGGTTTTAAATTATTGGGGTTTTAAATTTGTTCAGCCAAATTATTTAATTCGTTTTAGTTTATTTTAAATTTTGTATCTATATGTTTTATTCTATAGCTGTTCACCGCCCTGAGTCCTTCGGGAGTAGGGCGGTATACAAATTCAATAAAAGTAAAAAGTAAAGTAAGTAAGTAAGGTGCCCCATCAAACAAAAAAAACAAAGCAAACCATGCTTGTCTTTTATTTTCCTCCTCCCTTCATGTAATAAAAATAGATTGAAATCATTCCAAAGTCAGGAGGCAATGGCCAAGCCTTGCTGAAAACGTTTGCCAAGAAAAGTGCAGGGACGTGTCCAGGCAGTCTCTGGGAATCTGACACAACTGAATGGAAAAAAACCAAGAATATTAACATCCAGAATTTAGGGACATATTGATTCAGAAGTTGTGGGAACTCCATCACTGGACTTTTCAAGAAGAGATTGGAGGGCCATTTGTCCAGAGTGGCATATAGGGTCTCCTGAAAATAGGTTGACCTCTTCTTCTTTAGGTCTCCTGCTTGAGCAGGGGGTTGGACTAGAAGACTTCCTGTGCATTTTTTAATGCATCTTCCCAAAAATTCTTATTCCTTTTTCCTCGTTCCTTTTTTTAAAAAATTTCATTTTAAAGGGTAGCATCCAAATCAGAATATATTTTGCTTGCATGTGGGTGTTCGTTAGCATAAAATGCTAGCTTTGGAAAGAGATCTCCATCTGCCAAACATTGTATATTCTCACATTTCATTGCCTGCCAAAAACAATAAAAGCTACTTTAAAGTTGTTAAAATTCTCTGCCTATCGTTCTCCCTTTGGAGATCAGGATGGCCTTCAGCCTGTTGGCCTCTTGTAAGGCCTTGAAGATCTTGTTGTGTGTCCAGGACTGGGGGGCCAAAAGGTGTGCGGGGCCCCATATCCTGCCTATATTATCATCTTTAAACATTGTTTTCTTAGTTGCTTTATAATATTTATTTTTAGCCTAAGGATATTTATCCGTGTAGTAGGGCTGGGTTGCTATTATCCTTCTCATCTATCCTATTACCTTCTCCTATTTTTATCTTAACGATTTATCCATTTGTTTGTCTTTTATGATTTATGATTGTATCTTATGATTTATCACTTTGTGGTTTGTATGTACACAGATAGCTTATGTTTGTATGAACCCTGTATGTTTGAAAGCAATGAGAGCTTATGCACTGGAGATAAATTCCTAGTGTGTGCAATCACACTTTGCCAATTTTGAATTGAATTGAATTGAATTCTATTCTATTCTATTCTATTCTATTCTATTCTATTCTATTCTATTCTATTCTATTCTACTCTACTCTACTCTACTCTACTCTATTCTTATTCCTATTCTATTCTATTCTATTCTATTCTATTCTATTCTATTCTATTCTATTCTATTCTATTCTATTCTATTCTATTCTATTCTATTCTATTCCTATTATATTCTTTATTCTTTCCCTATCCCTATCCTATCCTATTCATTTTTGTACCATATTGTAGTTGTTTTTTTTTTTTTTAAAAAATTGATTTATATGCCGCCCTTCTCTGGAGACTCAGGGCGGTTTACAATGTGCTCAGCAATAGCCTTCATCCTTTTTGTATATTTATACAAAGTCAGCTTATTGCCCCCACAACTGGGTCCTCAATTTACCTACCTTAGAAAGGATGGAAGGCTGAGTCAACCTTGAGCCTTGGCGAGATTTGAACTTGCAGTAATTGCAGGCAGCTGGTCTTAATAACCAGCTTAATAACATGGTGCCTTAGACCACTGTACTACCAAGGCTCTTTTTTTTTTTTTTAATTATTCAGCATTGTTCTCTGCCCAGAGTCAATTGTTTGAGATGGGTGGCTATAGAAAATAAACAAACACATAAACAAGAACTTAGAAGTTCAGTTTGGAGAAGTTCAGTTTTCAAAAAAGTTCAGTTTGGGAACAAGTGGGCACCACGCCAATATCAGAAAAAAAAATCCAGGAGAAACACCAACAGTGATACAGCCATGTTCTACAAGCAGCACCTGACACTGTTCCCTACACTGCCTTCACTTTAATGTAGATGGCAAGTGCCCCTTATGGAAGACCAAAGCAAAGATGGCGAGATATAATAAATGCAGACATGAAAAAATATCCAATTGGACTTGGATGATGCATCTGAGTGCAAAAGATGGTGTTTGTTGATCCAAAAAGTGGACCCTGCACTTGGTGGGAAAAATCATGATGATGAGGAGGAGGAGGAGGAGGGGGGGAGGAGGAGAAGGAGGAGGAGGAGGAGGAGGAGGAGAGGAGGAGAAGGAGGAGAAGAGGAGGAGGAGAATGAAGAGGAGAAGAAGAAGAGGAGGAGGAGGAGAAGAAGAAGAGGAGGAGGAGGAGGAGAAGAGGAGGAGGAGGAGGAGGAGGAGGGGAGGAGGAGGAGGAAGAAGAATAAGAGTAAGAATGGAAAGGTGGAAGACTCTCAGAAGGAATTATTCATGCTTTTGAAATTGTTTACTCTTTAAAATTGTCCCGCGTTCTATCGATACACTGAACGATGCACACAAGATCTCCACTTCCAGAAGGAGAAAATTAATAAAAGGAGGCAGGAAAGGCTGGAAGGAAACTTGCACTGGGAGACATTTATGCAGCCTTAGAACATATGAGGAGCATTGTCTGAATTATTATTTCAATAGCAAGATGGTTTGTCAAAACCAAAACCAAAGCAAAATAAACAAAAACAAAAGACTCCAGTTTCCGGGTTGCTGAGTTTCTGAAACCAGGGTGGTTTTATTTTTTACCAAAATAGCATTGCCAAACATGACACAGGGCAGAAATTTTTTAATAGGCAAGATTATCTAAAGGATGCTTTAAAATGACAGTTAATATTGCAGTGATCTGGATCAGCTAGTCCAGAAACCCAGTAGGGAATCCAGGGGAAAAAAAAATATGGCCACTTTTAGGAACTCCAGTTGGGCTCCCTTCCACATTCCCCTTCCCACCTCAAAGTTTTTTCTTCCTTCCAGTGTTTCCTCTTCAAATAAGTTTGCTAATTTAATTCAATTTCGAGACCTCCTGACTCCTTAACCAATCTGGACAGCTTACAATTAAAAGGCAACCACAACATACTGTATTTAGAAAAAGTCACAATCAACCAGAAGATTATACACTCCCAATAAAAACCCCAAATCATAGTGACTCCCCCAACCACCCTATCCCAAAGCCTGGGAGAATAACCGCATTTTTAACCATTTCTCACACAACATTTCTTGGGGGATAACATTGCAAAAAGCACATTCTTAGGTCCTACAATAGGGTGACAATATGGGTAGTCCTTGACTTATGACTGTTGCTAAGCAAAACCACTGTTAATTGAGTTTTGCCCCATTTTACAACTTTACTTGTCACCACGGTTAAGTGAACCACTGCAATTGTTAACTTAGGAATTGTTAAGTTAGGAACTGCTGCAACTGTTAAGTTCCTAAGTTAGGAACCGCTGCAATTGTTACGTCGAGTGAATCTTTGCTTCCCTGTTGACTTTGCTTGCCAGAAAGTTGCAAAAGGGGATCCCATGATCCCTGGATACCGCCACTGTCGTCGGTTGCCAAGTGTCTGAATTTTGATCATGTGACCAAAGGGATGCTGCAACGGTCATAAATGTAAAAAATGGTCATTTTTTTCAGTGATTTTTATAACTTTGAACGGTCACTCAATGATTTTGTTGTAAGTCAAGGACTTCCTGTATTTAATTGATGGCACTCAGAAGGTGCATTGACTCTCCCTGACTGATTGGCTAGGCCAGGGGTCTCCAACCTTAAACACTCAAAGAGCCATTTGGACCCGTTTCCCACAGAAAAGAAAACACCGGGAGCCACAAAACCTGGGTGGGCGTGACCAAGTCGATGTTACTCACTTCCACCAGTCACATGACCTCCCCCCAGCCACGCCTACCCAGCCGGTCATTAGGGCAGAGAATTGGTTGTTTAAAAACATCGGGAACCACAAAATCCTTTTGACATCTCTCTCTCCCTCCCTCCCACCTCTCTCCCCACTTCTCTTTCTGTATCTCTCTGTCTCTGCCCCGGCCACTTCTCCATCACCCACCATTGCCCTTACCTTCTCAGGCCAGGCAAGGAGTGACTGGGAGGGGAGGGTGAAGGGCGGGGCCAGCCAGTAGTGGGATCATCTGACAGGGAGCCACAACAGAGGGCTCAAAGAGCCAAATGCGGCTCCGGAACCGCAGGCTGCTGACACCTGGGCTACGCAAAAATACTTGGGGACAAGCCATCCTTCAGCCAGCTAAGCTAACTTGATTTTTTTTTCAATATAGCCATATACAGTAGAGTATAAACCAGTGGTGAAATGCAACCGGTTCGCACCAGTTCGGGGGAACCGATAGTGATAAAAACTACCGGTTCGGGCAAACCGGTAGTAAAAAAAAAAAGCTACCGGTTCCTCCGAACCAGTATTTCCGACGATCAGCTGTGCCGCACGATTTAAAATTGCTAGAAAGCAGGAAATCCTGTTTTCTAGTGAATCTAAATCGCGCGGCACAGCTGTTAACCCCCTCACTGTTCTACTTACCTTCCCAAGCTTTTTCCCGCGAAGTTTGCGTTTGGCCTGTACTGCACATGCGCACACATGCAGTGTGTGTTAGTGTACACGGCGCCTGCACATGTGCGCAGTGTGCATTTGGCGTGCACTGCGCACGTGTGGGCAGCAAATTGGTGGCAAACCAGGGAAGATTTCACCACTGGTATAAACCTATTTATAAGATACCAAAACACCATAAAAAGTCTCTCCGTCACGAAGGCAGAATTGCTTCTGCAGCTTCAGAGGAATTGACAATAGTATTAGTTCAACAGTAGGGGCTTTTCACAAAGACATCCTGGCCTTTTCTGGCTCAGAATCAGGGGTGAAATGCTCCCGGTTCGGACCAGATCACCTGATCCAGTAGCGATGGAGACAGGTGGTTCGGAGAACTGGTAGCAAAAATCCCTGCCCTCCCCCCCATGCCCAGCTGAGCCGCACAATCATCAGAGGCTTTTTTTTTTTTACTTTTAAAAGCATTTTTTCTACAACTTCAGCCAAAAAAAATGCTTTTAAAAGTTTAAAAAAAAAAAAGCCTCTGATGATCACGCGGCTCGTCAAAGGCATTTAAAAGAAAAAAAGGGTTTTTTCTTTTAAATGCTCAGGCGATCCCAGCTGAGTTCCCTGATCAGGGAACTCAGCTTGGATCGTCAGAGCCTTTTGAAAGCATTTTTTTACAACCTCTTAGCCAAAGAGGTTGTAGAAAAAATGGTTTTAAAAGTAAAAAAAAAAAAATGGCCACACCCACCTTGCCCCCCCGCCAAGCCACGCCCACAGAACCGGTAGTAACAAATTTTAGATTTCACCCTGCTCAGAATACTTACTCGCAAAGAAGGATCCCATTTTCTAAAGCAGCGCGAAAACTCTTGCTTCCGAAACTTTTCCCGGTAACCGCCTGCGAAGGAAAACATAACAATCATGAGCAACCTCATGGAAAAATTAGACATATCAATGGGTAACTTTCAAGAGGGCGCATCTATGCCCGCTTTGAAGAGCAGGAAACATCTTCTTTTCAACCATGACCTTGTGAAGGAGCCGGGTATGATGCTGTTATAGGTGCTCAGAGAAAATCCAAAGTGGAAGAACAGCCCAACTCCTGCAGTTTTGTACCTTAAGAGATTTTTGGTCTCAACCAGTTTGAGATCAAAAGTCTCTCTGATGTCTGGATGGAGCAGACGTCAAAGTCAAACAAAGCATTGGTTAGGGAAGCTCCCACTCATGAGTATGGAGACCTTTGCTGGAGAAGGGATGTGATGGCAAAGTGTTTTTGATGGCTTCCTCAAGCAAGGAGTCATCTCTCACGCTGATGAGTTAGGACAGTGATGGTCAACCTTTTTGCCATTGCAGGGGGAGTGTGGGGGGGTCACACACACATGTGCCCACACCCATAATTCTATGCCCCCTGCCCCCGTGCATGCGTGTGTGATCCCCCCTCGCTCCCCCTGCTTTTGGCACAAGGTGGGCCCAGTAGGCCCGTTTTTCGTTCTCCCCAGGCTCCAGAGCCTTTCTAGGAGTCTGGGGAGGGCAAAAAAGACATTCCCCACCCCCATGGACGCCCTCCGGAGGCTGGAAACAGCCTGTTTCCCAACTTCCGGTGGGCCTAGAAGGCCCGAAAATTAGCTGTCCAGCGTGCAGATGCGCACTGGAGTTGAGCTCACGTGCCCACCGATATGGCTCCGGGTGCCACCTGTGGCATGCGTGCTATAGGTTCGCCATCACGGAGTTAGGGTGTCACATTTAAATTAAACCACATTCTAGAAGTATAATGGGAGTAATTTGGATCATAAATTACTGCAAGGTTTCTCCAAGAGAAGGTCACACATTGACCCTCCCCCCCCTCCATCCTATTGATTTCCACCGGCATCTGGCCATGCAGTTTATTTTACCTCAGTTTACCGATCTTGGAAGAATGGAAGGCCGAGTCAACCTTAACCTAGTCAGGTTCGAACTCCTGGCTGTGCCCAGAGTTAGCTTGCAATACTGCATTTTAACCACTGCCTCGCCACGGATTAAATGTTGGACACCTAAATGCTCCTTGAAATTATGATTGCACAGATCGAAACATTAGAGACAGAGAGACCGTTTGTTCAGAGGAAAGGGTATTGATTAAATAATCGTGAAAATGCGAAGCCATTGGGAATGGGCCGTGGTGGCGCAGTGGTTAGAATGCAGTGTTGCAGGATGACTTTGTCCACAGCCAGGAGTTCGATTCTCACTGGCTCAAGGTTGACTCAGTCTTCCATCCTTCCGAGGTTGGTAAAATGAGGACCCAGATTGTTGGGGACAATATGCTGATTCTGTAAACCACTTAGAGAGAGGGCTGTAAAGCACTGTGAAGCGGTGTATTCCCCCTTCTCGCAGATGTGGCCCTCCTCACTATCGAGGGCCCACCTCAAGGAAGGGTTTTGGGACCCAGAGAGGTGGCATGTGAAAACGAGGGGATTGAGGGGTTTTTTAACAAAATTTTTAGTCAAATTTTTAAGGGGTCCTAGGGAGGGGGAGGGTCAGATTGGAATTCGGGCTGTGGGTATGGGGGATAACCCACAAGGGGGAGGGTCGGGTCTGGCAGTGAAGCGTGGTGTGGGGGATGGAGGGCCCGGGATCGAGGGGGGGGTTAGAGCTTGTCCGGATAGTTTTTTGAACATCAGTACTGTAGGTAGGAGGGGTAGATATGGCGGGAGCAGGGGGCCATATCGTGTTAGGGGAGTGCGCACTCGCTGTCTACGAGCGGTGGCGTGCTCCGGCCCCCAAGGCTCTACTCGCTCCTCAGGTTGCATAGACCCTCAGGACCCAGGCCTTCGGCTGATGCTGTGCAATGCCAGGTCCGTAGTAAATAAAGCCCCCCTCATCTGTGATCTTGTTCAGGAGGGGGGTGCGGACCTGGCAGGTATTACGGAGACCTGGTTGGGCCAGGAGGGGGGGGGTTCCCCTCATTGAAATGTGCCCGCCAGGTTTCCAAGCATTCCATCAGCCGAGGTCACAGGGGAGGGGCGGGGGGGTAGCGGTTATCATTAAAGAAGGTCTGAGACCGAGGGAGGCCACTGTTCCTCAGACGGCCGGCTGTGAATCCCTTTTTGTGAAATGGGGTCATGGGGTTCAGATGGGTTTGCTGATCACGTACCTGGCTCCCTGCCACGTGGCAACAGCGTTGCCCGAGCTACTCAACGTCATCGCCGCGGTGGCGGTTGATACCCCTAAGCTTATGGTTATGGGGGATTTCAACCTGCCGTCCGTGGGTGAGACGTCAGAGATGGCTCGGGAGTTCATGGCTTCCATGACAGCTATGGACCTGACCCAGTTAATTCATGGCCCTACCCACACAGGGGGAAACACGCTGGATCTGGTTTTTGTCTCTGGACAGTGGTTGAGGGATCTTGATATAGGGGATATAGTTACTGAACCCTGGTCATGGTCAGATCACTCTCTCCTTCGTCTCGACTTTCAAACCGCTGCACCCCGCCGCAGGGAGGCGGAGCCGGTCAGATGGTTCCGCCCCAGGCGCCTGATGGAACCTGACAGATTCCAGACGGAGCTTGGGCCATTTCCTGAGGTTCTGGCACACGCCTCGACTGGAGACCTGGTGGCCGCCTGGGATAGGGCGGCTGCTGGTGCTCTGGATCGGGTCGTGCCTTTGCGGCCTCTGACCCGGCGCCGATCTCAATTGGCTCCTTGGTTTACCGAGGAGCTGAGGGAGTTGAAGCGCCGGAAAAGACGCCTAGAGAGTAGTTGGAGGGCCAGTCTTCTTGAATCTGACCGGACACTAGTAAGATCCCACATTAGGAATTACTTAGTGGCGATAAAAGCAGCGAAATGTAGTTATTTTGCTGCTCTTATTGCGTCATCAGATAATCGCCCGGCCGCCCTCTTTAGGGTGACCCGCTCCCTGCTCCACCAGGAAGCGCGGGAGGACCCCTTGGAGGGTAGAGCCGAGGATTTTGTTCAGTATCTGTATGACAAAATCACTCAGATTCGGGAAGATTTGGACTCCGACTGGGTAGTCTCAGGGGGAGAGACAGGGGCAGGTCTTGAGAATGTTATCTGGGATGAGTTTGATCCTGTGACCCCTGAGGACGTGGACAGGATTCTGGGTAGACTGAACGCGACCACTTGTTTATTGGACCCGTGTCCTTCCTGGTTAGTACTGGCTTCCCGGGAAGTGACACGAGGCTGGCTCCAGGGGATTATAAACGCTTCGCTGAGTGAGGGTGACTTTCCCGCCGCCTTGAAAGAGGCGGTGGTGAGGCCTCTCCTCAAGAAGCCTTCCCTGGACCCGGCAATGTTGGTAAATTATCGTCCGGTCTCCAATCTTCGCTTTGTTGCGAAGGTTGTTGAGAGTGTGGTCGCGCAACAGCTCCCCCAGCACCTGGATGAAACGACGTATCTGGATCCGTTCCAGTCGGGCTTCAGGCCCGGGTACAGCACGGAAACGGCATTGGTCGCGTTGGTTGATGATCTCTGGAGGGCTCGGGACAGGGGGTGCTCCTCTGTCCTGGTCCTGTTAGATCTCTCAGCGGCTTTTGATACCATCGACCATGGTATCATGCTGCACCGGTTGGAAGAGTTGGGGGTGGGAGGCACTGTGTTGCGGTGGTTCTCCTCCTTTCTCTCTGACCGGTCGCAGTCTGTGTTGACAGGGGGACAGAGGTCGACCCCGAGGCCCCTCATATGTGGGGTGCCGCAAGGGTCGGTCCTCTCGCCTCTCCTGTTCAACATTTATGTGAAGCCGCTGGGCGAGATCATCCGTGGTTTCGGGGTGGAGTACCATCAGTACGCTGACGACACCCAGCTGTACATCTCCACCCCGGATCACCCCAACGATGCCCTTGAAGTGATGTCCCGGTGCCTGGAGGCCGTACGGATCTGGATGGGGAGGAACAGTCTCAGGCTCAACCCATCCAAGACTGAGTGGCTGTGGTTTCCGACGTCCCGATATAGTCAGTTGACGCCATCACTGACTATTGGGGGCGAATCATTGGCCCCCACGGAGAGGGCTCGCAACTTGGGCGTCCTCCTGGACTCACGGCTGTCTTTAGAAGAGCACTTGACGGCCGTGACCGGGAGGATTTTTCATCAGGTTCGCCTGATTCGCCAGTTGCGTCCCTTTCTGGATCGGGACTCTTTACGCACGGTCACTCATGCCCTTGTCACCTCCCGCCTGGACTATTGCAACGCTCTCTACATGGGGCTCCCCTTGAGGAGCACCCGGAGGCTCCAACTGGCGCAGAGTGCGGCCGCGCGGGTGGTAATGGGAGCGACATGGCGTTCCCATGTAACACCTCTCCTGCGCGAGCTGCACTGGCTCCCGGTGGTCTTCCGGGTGCGCTTCAAGGTTTTGGTTACCACCTTTAAAGCGCTCCATGGCTTAGGACCCGGGTACTTGCGGGACCGCCTACTACCACCAATAGCCTCCCACCGGCCGGTACGCTCCCATAGAGAGGGGCTCCTCCGGGTGCCGTCAGCCAAACAATGCCGACTGGCGGCCCCCAGAGGGAGAGCCTTCTCTGTGGGGGCACCTACTATCTGGAACGAGCTCCCCCCAGAGATACGGAGGATCCCGGATCTGCGCACCTTCCGCCGCGCCTTAAAGACCTTACTATTTCACCAGGCCGGCCTGGCCTAATTTTCCCCCTCTTTTATAAAAGATTTTTAAAATTTTAAATATTTTTTAGTATTTATATATTCAATTTTAAATTGGTTTTAAAAGTTTGGGGTTTTAAATTTGTCGGGGCCAAAATTATTTAATTTGATTTTATTCTATTTTTTAAATTTTGTATTGTATGTGTTTTTATTGTTTGGCTGTGCACCGCCCTGAGTCCTTCGGGAGTAGGGCGGTATAGAAATCTAATAAATAAAAATAAATAATAAATAAAAAATAAATAATAAGTGTTATTGCTATTTCTTCCCCAGCATCAATTTTTCCACCAGCAGAAGAAATGGCTTGATGTAGCCCTTGATGTCCACAAAGCTATGGCTCTCTAATCCCAGGGGCATTGTCGGAAAGCAAAATCACGGTCAAACCAAGGCCCAAACACACAATACACTTGCACACAACTCACAAAGGATAAAGTGGCCTCAAGGGAACTTCCAACTCCATAGATTTCTAGAAAAACCATTCGTGAAACAGTGTGGCCATTGAAACATCTAGGCCATGCAAACCATCAGCTGTCTTTAACGGTTAATAACATGGAATTCATATATTCTCACCAAAAGAGGAGCAAATGATCTGATATTTACTGCTCCTTAATTTGAAACTGCAGGTAGGGATACGGTGGCTCGGTGGCTAAGATGCTGAGCTTGTCGATTGAAAGGTCAACAGTTCAGCAGTTCGAATCCCTAGTGCCGCATAACTGAGTGAGCTCCTGTTACTTGAGCCAGATTCTGCCAACCTAGCAGTTTGAAAGCACATAAAAAATGCAAGTAGAAAAATAAGGACCACCTTTGGTGGGAAGGTAACAGAGTTCCGTATGCCTTTGGCGTTTAGTCATGGCGGCTACATGACCACGGAGACGTCTTCGGACAGTGCTGGCTCTTCAGCTTTGAAACGGAGATGAGCACCGCCCCCTAGAGTCGGGAAGGACTAGCACATATGTGCGATGGGAACCTTTACCTTTACCTAATTTGAAACCGCAGTGGCTGGGGCAAAGGGTCTTTTCTATTTCTCACTTAGAGGGGGCTGTAAAGCACCATAAAGCGGTATATAAGTCTAAGTGATATTGCTATTTAACAGCTAATATTTTATTTCTGTTTGTTTGCTTACCCGAAGGGCCTTTTCAATGCTGGGCCCTCTCCGATTTCCAAAGAGGCTGGCTGGAATTAGAGGGAGTGATAGATCAGGGCATTGGGGTTATTGGGTGGGAAGGCTGCATTTGACAATTCGTGTCTAATACATGTTGACAGTAGAAAATCATTGACTATTAAATTCAATGATTTCTAGTCTGATCAAAGGGGGAAAAAATCTTTGCTTTCCAGCTGGCTAAATCCAGGGTGTGGTTCATTTCTGGAACAAATGTGAACCGAAAGAGTCCCACGAAACTGGTGCCCAAAACAAAAGCTTTACCCATGTAATTGAATTTTGTATTTATTTATTTTTTCTCTCCCCAGTGGGTTCCAGCCTCGATTTTTTCAATGGCTATAATTAAAAGAGCCTTTCTGAAATATTTCTGCAATGTGGTGTCGACCGAGTTGGCTCAAAGGAGTATTTATACCCTTGCTGAACTCCGGCTTTTAAACTTCTGTTTCAGAAGACTGCAACGAAGAGGTCAAAGCTACGAAGGCTTCTTATCGTGGGCCACGATGTTAAACTTGCCCAGAGGAAGACCAAAACGTTGCAAGATCAAGGGAAGCCATTTCTGCAAAAAATCAGCCAATTCGATCTTTATTATCTAAGCTGATTCCTTTCCAGAATCCGTCAGAAGCTCATATTTTATCATCTCCTGGCTCAAGTGTGCTTATCAAGACCGAGCAGTCTGAAAACTTGATTCTAATCTGAGTTTTTCCCAGACGTAACTTGACCAAGAATAGGTTGCATCCTAACTGTTTCCAAAACCTCATCCAATAATTCAGCTCTGAGGAGACTTGCAGACCCTGCCTGGCTGGGTTGAAAGACTTTACTGCAGACATAACATCACAGAGCAAAGACGGACATGTTCTCAAGAGCTTCGGGGCCCCGGAGCTGAAGGTGTCTTCTTCTCACTATTCTGAATCAATAAATCGTCTCGGGGGGAGGGACTGGAGATTCTGCCTTGCCAGCACCAACTCTTAAAATAGCTGGGTTACTCACTGTACTCAACCAAACTCAAAAAGTTGTACCATGGCTACTTCCAAAGCCACATAGCTCCTTTCATACATAACATTAAGCGGAGACGTTTCACCAGAGGTGGGTTTCAGCAGGTTCTGACCAGTTCTGGAGAACCGGTAGCAGAAATGTGGAGTAGTTTGGAGAACTGGTAGTAAAAATTCTGACTGGCCCCGCCCCCATCTATTCTCTGCCTCCCGAGTCCAAGCTGATTGGGAGGAAATGGGATTTTGCAGTAACCTTCCCCTGGAGTGGGGAGGAAATGGGATTTTGCAGTATCCTTTCCCTGGATTGGGGAGGGAATGGAGATTTTACAGTATCCTTTCCCTGGAGTGGGGTGGGAATGGAGATTTTACAGTATCCTTCCCCTGCCACGCCCACCAAGCCACGCCCACCAAGCCATGCCACTCCCACCAAGCAACACTCACAGAACCCGTAGTAAAAATATTTGAAACCCACCACTGCGTTTCGCTATGCTTTAGATAAAACGCAATGATCTGGTTCAGGTCCAATGCTAACTATTAAGGCTAGTTTTAATACCTTAAGCTAAACATCCAATTATACTTTAATATGGATAAAGGTAGAGGTTCCCCCCGCACATGCGTGCTAGTTGTTTCCAACTCTAGGGGGCGGTGCTCATCTCCGTTTCAAAGCCGAAGAGCCAGCGTTGTCCAAAGACGTCTCCGTGGTCATGTGGCCGCCATGACTAAACGCCAAAGGTGCACGGAACGCTGTTACCTTCCCACCAAAGTGGTCCCTATTTTTCTACTTGCATTTTTTACGTGCTTTCGAACTGCTAGGTTGGCAGAAGCTGCGACAAGTAATGGGAGCTCACCCCATTACGTGGCGCTAGGGATTCGAACCATTGAACTGCTGACCTTATGATTGACAAGCTCAGCATCTTAGCCACTGAGCCACCACGTCCCTATAAAAAGTTAGGTGGTCCCATTGGGACTCGAACCCAGGATCTTCTGCATGTAAAGCAGACGTGATAACCACTACACTATGGAACCTGTATTTTACTATACTTTGGTGTAAATCAGACCATGCTGACCAACATTCCTCCTCCCCACAAGGCTTTATTCATTGTTTTCTTCCTAGTATTAAGCCGAATACTAGGTTGCATTAACAGAGGGATAGGATCAAGATCACACAAAGTAATAGTACCATTTTATAAAGCCCTAGTAAGACTACACTTAGAATACTGCATCCGGTTTTGGTCACCACAATATAAAAGAGATGTTGAGACTCTGGGAAAAGTTCAGAGAAGAGCAACAAAGATGATTAGGGGCCTAGAAGCTATAAAATATGAAGAATGATTGCAGGAACTGGGTATACCTAGTCTAGTGAAGAGAAGGACCGAGGTGACATGATAGCAGTCTTCCAATACTTGAAGGGCTGTCACAAGGAACTTATTTACCAAAGGACCTGAAAGCAAGTCAAGAAACTTGATGGATGGAAACCCATCAACGAGAGAAGCAACCTAGAACTAAGGAGAAAATTCCTAACAGCAAGAACAATCAACCAGTGGAACAAATCGCCTTTGGAAGCTGTGGGTGCCCCATCACTGGAGGCTTTTAAGAACAGACTGGACAATCATTTTTCAGACACAGTATAGATCTCCTGCGTGAGCAGAGGGTTGGACTGGATGCCCTCCAAGGTCCCTTCCAACTCTATTTCTGTTACTTAGAATGGAAAAGTAAGAGCAATGTTACTCAGAGTCAGATACTCTGTGCATTAAGAAATTAAAAATGGTCCCAGAAGAAGAAAGCGAGCTGAAGTTAATCAAGACAATAAAGGAAACTAAATCTCTTGAACTTTAGAATAACTTTATTGTCACTTGACATCTACACTAATCAGCCTACATTAAAATGAAATTTCGTTGCATGCAGCTCCATCTCCAATATACACTACAGTGCAAGTATATTGGAGGTGTACACTACTTGACAAAAATATAAATAAATAAAAGATTATGCATATACCCACACATATCCGTCCCGTTTCTTATGGCTTGGCTTTGCTGACTCCACAGATTTCAGATTGGAGCCAGAACGAGAAACGACACCTAAATGAATACTTGTGGAAAATATTTAATCAACATACGGAGAAACTATGTCTGGTAGCAACTGTAGAATTCTTGTTTCAGATAAAAATCTCTCGCGTGTTTGAAGTCTGGTATCCCAGACTAACCACCACATTTCCACAAACCTGAGTCATTTTCAACTACGTGATGCATTTTGGAAGCCAAGGGGTTTTTTTTTTTTTGTCACGGGAACCAATCCGCAGCTGCGGTTACAGTTTCTACATTTCTGGCAATCTTCATTGTCCCAAAAAGATGCTTAAGGATGGGGTGGCACCACATGAAGGAAGTTTGGGGAAAAAAATTCACTCGGGGCGTTTGGATTCAGAGACGGTTTCCCAGTGACATCAACAGAGCCAAGAGACTGCAGTGGTCCCTTCTCCCTCCATCATAGCATTACGAATGCCCTTGAGAAATAGTTATGCTTCAATTAAACTGCAGATAGAATCAAATAATGTGGTTGCTTGCATTCATTTTTTTTTTAAAAAAAAATATCTGGCAATAAACATATAGGATTCCCTTGAAGCACTGATTGTGTTGACATTTTGAGCCTCTCTATTCCTCCATACATAGCATGTCCAAGGCAGGATCCAGATACGATCAGAATAAACCCAATAAATCAGAATAAAGCTTTTCAAAGTCCTCCATTGGGACTCTAAAATAGGAACATTGAATTCTCCAGTAGAATCAAAGCATCTGGGCTTCCCATAAAACCAATGAACGATAATGATTTTAGAACTGCAAGCTGCCCAGAGTCACTTGGTTGAATTGGGTGGCTATAAAAATTAATTAGTTAATTGATTAATTAAATAAGATAAATGTTTTCAGCAAATCTCGGACTTCAAGCACGGGTAAGAAATTGTAATCTGCCCCTTTTATCTCAGTGGTGGAATCCATTTTTTTTTTACTACCAGTTCTGTGGGCATAGCTTGGTGGGCATGGCAGGGGAAGGCTACTGCAAAATCCCCATTCCCTCCCCACTCCTGGGGGAAGGATATTGCAAAATCTCCATTCCCACCCCACTCTGGGGCCAGCCAGAGATGGTATTTGCCGGTTCTCCGAACTATTCAAAATTTCCACTACTGGTTCTCCAGAACCTGTTAGAACCTGCTGGATTTCACCCCTGCTTCATCTGTATTCTTGCTGTTTTGGGAGTAGAAAAAAAAGAAGATTGGGATTGATCCCTCACACACACCCTCACTCAACTTTAATAGCATGATCAAACTTCTAAACTTACTTGACAAGCAAAAGAACTTTAAATATATTTAAGGGAATACGTGATTGACGCTTCCCACAGATTTGGATTTAATTTATTCTCACTGATGGAAAATGCTGTGAAGTCTACAGAAAAGAGAAGGCTGCCACCTCTAAGCACCACCGAAGGAAAGGTTTGAGGTGCGCTATTACACTAGAAATATTACAGAGCCAAATCCAGCTCCTTTCTTGTCAAGAAATGGCCTCTGGGAAAGACATTAAAAACCCTAACATCAGCAGGTGAGGACATAAATCAAGCAAAAACCAGATGAGCAAAGGGACTCTAGATTTAGGAAAGCGAATATCGCACCAAAGCAATTTAGTAACAAAGAGCTTCTATTTCTTTTTGCTCAGAAATATACTTGTCCTAAAATAAAGGATCCCCAGCCAAACTCAATCATCCTTCTGTTATTTTCATTATTTGGGAAGCCCCCCTCCTCCCCGAAGAATGAAATGTTTGGGAAATATTAAAAAAAAGGGGGGGGCAGAATATTCTATTTCCCTAAAGGAGAAATGGAGAAACATGTTTTTAGAGGCAGAAAGCAGCCCCTAAGTCTTTCTTAATAGCCCACAGAAGATGCCAGCACTTAAGGAGATAAAGAACTTATTGAAAGAGGAAACCAACTATCTAGATGGCTCTATTCATACGCAAAGCAAATACAAATGCAGGCAGAAGCCCGTTCAAGACAGGATGTTTCAAAACCCCTTGCAGCAAATTTTGACAGCAGAACGGTAGGATTAGAACAAGCACCCAAGATCCAACACAGGACGAAAGCCATTAGCCACAATAGGAATTGCCCATTGCACAATAGGAATTGCCCACTGCACAATAAGAATTGCTCACTGCACAATCCCCTCACCCCAGCAGCAGTTCAGGACCTCTATAAAAATCCTGGCACTCATCTAGCTAATTGTTCAGCTGACCCAGAACCACAAACTCTGGTAGTTCTGTTCACCAATAAATGGACCTTCTTTCCAATCAGCGTCCAGCCTCCATGTTGTTTCCAGCATCTTTTCACCCAGCTTGGAACTGAACCAGATGGATTTTTCTTCCAACAATTACAATAAAAAAAAAAACACCTTCCGTTTGGTTTGGTCATTCATTCCCACTCAGGAAGGGTTTTTTTGTTCTGAGTAAGCTGGCAAGATTCGAATACGCCTCCCCTTTGATCAGGGCCCCAGAGCAAAACCGACTTCGGTTCCCCCCCCAACTTTCGCGGCAAACATGGCTGAGATGAGCTAAACAAGTTGGACAATTCTATTTCTCAGGCGTGTTTCTACGATCGAGAGATCAAATTGCCCTCTGCTAGTTGCTATGTACATTATCCACATACCAGCTATAGGATTAACAAGCCCAAAGCTATTATTATGCCTATAACCTCCTACAGAGCTTAAATAACCCATTTCCAAAGCTAACCGTCATCCGGAGCTTCACTCTGTCTCTTCAGGAAGGCTCCTGCTAAGTTTCTTCTCTGGATACGGGGCGAAAAGGAAATGAGAGGCCCTTGGTACTTTCTAAGCTTGGTTGTTTTCTTGCAAACATTTCATTTCCCAACGTAGGTAGCATCATCAATGTTAGGATGTTAGGACTAGCATTGATAATGTTTATGGGGACGTTTTGGCTCAGTGGCTAAGACATAGAAAGCACCAAGGTCCTTGGGCTACAAATATGCTCCTTTAAAAAGGAAATATTGAAAAGTCCATGCTCCCTGCATCAAAACCACCACCCACCCACCCCCCAAAAAATTTCCTGGAGACCCTCAAGGAGAAGCAGTCTGAATTCCAGAAGACTGCTCTGTCCTACCAGTAAAAATTCAGCTTTCGTACAATCAGCGTGTGAGGATTTTGGAAAGATGGCGGGTTTCTGGAGAGGGCAGTGAACGTGATGCAAATGAAGGGAAGGAGAGGATTCAAAAGAAGATGTTTTGGCCCAAGAGTGTAGAAAGTTTGCACCCACCTCTCTCCTAGAAGAATGAAATATTTTGAGAAAGATTAAAAAGGCAGAATGTTATGTTTCCCTAAAGGGAGAAATGGAGAAACATGCTCTTGGAAAACAGCCCCCCACCTTTCTTAATAGCCCTCAGCAGATGTCAGCATTTAAGAGATAAAGAGATAGATAGCTCTATTCATAAGCAAATACCCTCACCCAAGATCCAACAAAGGTAGGATTAGCCCTCAGTCACAATAAGAATTGTCCAAAGCCCCTTCACTGCATCATCCTCAGAAACTTCAACCAAACCTAACTCAGACAAACGCCTAAGATTTGTACTTTGCCTATAGAGCCAGCTATGACCCCTACCTAACCCCTACGTGGCTCCACGAGTCTGATAACAGCCAATAGAATGCATGTTCTTGCACAGGAACAGGAAGCTGAAGTTCAAAGCCCAAGAGAAGGTATAAATACCCCTCACTCTCAACTCCATGTGTTCACCTGCACCAGAGAACCATGTGCTTGGTAGTTCATCATTAAACCATCTTTTGAAGCAGCCTCCATGTTTCCAGTGTCTTTCTCCAGCTTGGAACTGAACCAGATGGATATTTCTTCCAACAGGAGGAAAAAGGGGTGAGAATAGGTCAAGATCTAGATGGGTTAAGCAGAATACAGATCTCTAGGAGGGATGCAGACCAGGGGTGAAATCCAGCAGGTTCTGGAGAACCAGTAGCGGAAATTTTGAGTAGTTCGGAGAACCGGCAAATACCACCTCTGGCTGGTCCCAGAGTGGGATGGGAATGGAGATTTTGCAATATCCTTCCCCCAGGAGTGGGGAGGGAATGGAGATTTTGCAATATCCTTCCCCTGCCATGCCCACCAAGCCAGACCCACAGAACTGGTAGTAAATTGGATTTCACCGCTGATGTAGAAAACCAGGGCAAGGCATTGGGAGAATAATACCAATACTTAAAAGAAATGTGCTTCGGATTGATGAAATGAGATTCAGGGAGAATTTAGTAGATTTTTAAAAAACTGCCCTAGTTAATCACACAAGGAAAAGGAACCGCCACAATCAGCATATAGCAATAGCAGTAGCACTTAAGACTTATATACCACTTCACAGTGCTTTACAGAGTCAGCATATCGCCCCCCAACAATCTGGCTCCTCATTTTACTGACCTCGGAAGGATGGAAGGCTGAGTCAACCTTGAGCCGGTGAGGATTGAACTGCTGGCAGTCAGCAGAATTAGCTTGCAATTCTGCATTCTAACCACTGCACCACCCACGGCTCTTAATATCGCAATAGTTAGAAAGTCAACATCTATCCCCTTCAGGGGTGCTTCACCTGTCCCCATTGCTGATTGGGGATTCTGAGACTCTTGTTAATCTTCTGAGCAGGGTGGATAAAAATCAATGATTTTTTTAAAAAATCAAAAAAAAAACCCAGATTTTTTTGATTTAAATCGGATTTTTTTAATTTAAATCGGATTTTTTTGATTTTTATCGAATTTACTTTAATAAAAAAATTTTGGGGTAAAAATCTATTGTAAGATACTTTTCTATTTAAGATACATAAATAATTTAGTTTATTCAGCATGAAATGGAGCTTAGTTATGTAGCATGAGGCTGTATATTCTGCAACACTGGGACCATCGGTGAGTCAACAGTGGGTCAAAGGAGTAGCAGAGATGACAGTTGCTCTTTAAAAATTATGATTTAAATCGAGTTGATTTAAATCAAGCCTTTTTACTAGTGATTTAAATCATGATTTAAATTGTGATTTAAATCAACTCAATTTAAATCAAATCCACCCTGCTTCTGAGCCATTCATTCATCCCTCAGTCCAACCAACCTCACACAGGACAATTCCGAACATGAGACTGGAGTCTTTCATTCATGGAATACCTGAAGATCTTTGAATGGCTGAAATGTGAAATGGAAAACGTGGCATCCCGGGGGACGGGGGGCAAAAAAATTGACTTGATTGCCTAAACTATGCTGGGCACATAGCCGTGGCCTTCCATTAAGAGAAGCCTCCGAGGACTTCCAAGAACTTTTCCTCCACTCAGTAAAAGGAGACACTGAAAATCAAATTACCCTTGGGTAGACTTTAAAACAGCCATCCCCTTCATAAAATTATATTGACTCTCTCTACAAATGGAGATGAAAATTACTTTTCAGACACCTGCTATTTTCAACGTAAGGTGCCACATGCCTCAGGGGGGCGCAAAAGGCTTTTATACATCTGACTAAATTGCTGTTTTAAGACCCCCAAGGATTTCAACCTCCCCCCACCCCCAACCCCCCCAGAATGCTCCTATTTAAGCACTTCGGAACCCTCCCCACCTAGCAACTCAAACAAAAAACAGTCTGTTTCCTGTATACTGTATATATATATTTCTGCTGCAGCCCTGCCATGGCATCCTGCCCATGTTCTCGGCTCTTTAAACCCCGCAGTTATTTCCTAGAACAAATAAAAATGTTATTTTCAAACCTGTAAAGCAAGATACCTCCTCTCTCACTTCGCTTCAAGTAAGAAATGCGAATTTGTAAATGCTTTTAACGTGAGCTCATGCTTCAAACACAAGTGTCTATGGAGATTCTCAGTCATCCAGGTCATGGTTGTCCCAAAGGTGCTTTTTCAAAAGGCAACTGGGGCTTTCTTTGTTTTGCTTGAAGACGTTTCACGTCTCATCCAAAGAACCGAAGAAGCTTCTTGGATGAGAAGCGAACTGTCTTCAAGGAAAGCAAATGGAAAGTCCAGTTGCTTTTTTTGAAAAAGCACCTTGGGGACCTCAAAGACAAGATTACGGCTACAAATGAAGGAAGAAAATATGAAATGAAGAGCTAAGGTATTAAAATTCTCCCTGTAAACAAATCCCTTTTTTTTTTCCATTGAGATTTTCTTTGTTCTGTGGATAACATTTCCTTATTGCCTGAACATTTTCAGAATGAGATAACGCCGCCCTTCATTCAAAGGTGAAGGGTACTTCTGTAAAATAGCCACTGTGGACAGCCTAAATTTATTCACATTAAAGATGAAATGGACAATTTTATCCTCCTTTACTCTACAAAGAATTTGCCATTCAGCGCAATTCACCCAGTCAAGCCGTGGGCAAGTCCTATGAAAGGTTACCAAGGAGGTGTACAAAGGCAATTGAGAGACCGACAAAGGGGAATTTTTTTTCAAAGTCTCTTCCATTTCTTAGATGTGGTTTTACTTCAATCAAGGGATCATCTCGGAGATTTATTGCAAAACGCACATGTTCTATAGATCTCAGAAGTCACAGAGCAGACATCATGATATAGTTCAACAGCAATCTGACACCTGATATTAACCGTATGTTTAGCTCCATTTTAGGCTGTAAATCAGTAAGACAACAGGATGTGGACCTATTGTGCAACTCCTCTCAAGAATGTGCAGTTGTTACAACCTTCTACTGGAGCTCCGTCAACAGCTGCCTTCTTTATTATTATTTTTTTTTTTTCTGAAGCACAAGATGCCTCGTTTGTGAGGAACACGGCTTTGTTCATTTTGCTGAAATCTTCAAAACAAGAAAAACCACTGTAATTAAAGCATTCGGGAGGCAAAGTGAGAGCCATGAATTTATTCAGGCTTTATAAATGGCTGATTCTTCGTAAGAAACAACAAATTAACAAGTGGGTTTAAATGCTTAGCCATCAATGTTTAAATGTCAGGCTGAGCTTGGTTTTCTGCAGAGAGGGAGGGGGAGAGAGAGAAAGAGGAAGAGAGAGACAGAGACATAAAGAAAGAGAAAGAGGGAGAGAGGGAAAGGGAAAGGGAGGGAGAGAGAGGGGGAAGTCAGAGAGAGAGGGGGAAGAGAGAGGGGGAAGTCAGAGAGAGAGGGGGAAGAGAGAGGGGGGGAGAGGGAGAGAGAGAGGGAGAGAGGGAGACGGAGGGAGAGAGAGAGGAAAGAGACAGAGAAAGAGGGAGAGAGAGGGTGGGAGAGGGAGAGAGGGAGACAGAGGGAGAGAGGAGAAAGAGACAGAAAGAGAGAGAGGGGGGGGGGGAGAGGGAGATGTAGGGAGAGAGAGGGAGAGAGAGGGTGGGAGAGACAGAGAGAGGGAGAGGGGGAGAGATGGGGAGAGAGAGGGAGAGAGAGAAAGGGGGAGAGGGAGACACACAGAGAGAAAGGGAGAGATGGAGGGTGGGAGAGGGAGGGAGAGGGAGAGAGAGAGAGAAAGAGAGAGAAAGAGGGAGAGAGGGAAAGGGAAAGGGAGGGAGAGAGGGGGAGACAGAGAGAGAGGGAGAGAGAGGGGGGGAGAGGGAGAGAGAGGGAGACAGAGGGAGAGAGAGAAGAAAGAGAGAAAGAGGGAGAGAGAGGGGGGGAGAGGGAGAGAGGAGAAAGAGAGAGAAAGAGGGAGAGAGAGGGTGGGAGAGGGTGGGAGAGGGAGAGAGGGAGGGAGAGAGAGAGAGGAAAGAGACAGAGAGAGAAAGAGGGAGAGAGAGGGTGGGAGAGACAGAGAGAGGGAAAGAGGGAGAGGGAGGGAGAAAGGGAGAGAGAGAGGGAGAGAGGAAGGGGGAGAGGGAGACACACACAGAGAAAGGGAGAGATGGAAGGTGGGAGAGGGAGGGAGGGAGGGAGGGAGAGAGAGAGAGATAGAGCACTATTCATGCCTTTGCAGTCAATGTGAAAAAAGGACATTGCAAATTCCAGCAAGATAGACTCATTCTTGAGTCCCATCACAAGGGACCTTCTCCTACGTATAGACTCTGTACAGAAGAGTTTGTTTCTATAAAGGTTTTGCTACCTTCCACCTTACACGCAACAAATAAGCCAATAATGGTTGACATTCTAATGAGCAGTCACACATTTGTATCATTACTTGGTACAAGGGGTTGTCCCAAAGAAAGCAATATATTAAATCCCAAAGAAAGCAATATATTAAATCCCAAACTTCTGGAATTCTTGTTCCAAACAGCAAGCCACAACACAGATCGCAGATTATAAATTCAAGTTTAGGACAGAAGGACCATTTCTTGCCCTCCATTAGAGAAGAAAAGCTGGATTAGCAGGAGCGCGTTAGAGACAAGAGGCCAGATCTAAGCCAGGAAAATTGGCCAGAATTCCTGCAACAGAAACTTCCCTTTATTTCACAGCAACCTCTGAGTCATTTTGCAGGCTAGCTAGGGAGAAATGGCCGCAGGGCTAGAAACTTGAGGGAGGAAGCCGTGAGAGTCTTGATGTAAGTCAGGGAATCGGGGAGGACCATCTTCCAATCTCAATGGGTCAGCTTTGCAAGGTAGAGCAGATACGAAACGAGCACAGATGGGCTTATTCTGCTTTATTGTAAGATTTAATAAATGCATTACAATCTTAGGACCACAATATAATGTAAGATTATATCATCACAGTGGTGATATTCAATTTTTTTTTTTTACTACCGGTTCTGTGGGCGTAGCTTGGTGGGCATGGTGTGGCTTGGTGGGCGTGGCAGGGGAAGGATACTGCAAAATCTCCATTCCCACCCCACTCAAGGGGAAGGATACTGCAAAATCCCCATTTCTTCCCCACTCCAGGGGAAGGATATTGCAAAATCTCTATTCCCACCCCACTCTGGGAGCAGCCAGAGGTGGTATTTGCCAGTTCTCCGAACTACTCAAAATTTCCGCTACCGGTTCTCCAGAACCTGTCAGAACCTACTGGATTTCACACCTGCATTATCAGAATTTTGCAAGTGTCTCCTCTCGGCCTTTCTACAGTCCAAGAAACTTAAGAGAATCTCTTCTAAGTTTGCCCTGTCCACATTCCTGCTGCGGGCTAAGTTGTTGTTTATCTGATTGCTCTTTTGACTGCGTCTCTTTGCCCTATCCCTCAAGGTCATTCTCACATACCATTAGTCAACATGATCTCTTGGGAAATGGGGCGAAATCATTCGCTGGAGAGTTACATCAGATCAATGAATGAAGCAACTTCTGACTTAGACATGCTGAGATCTTTCAAGGTAGCTCCAACACGTCCATTGGATGATGGAAACTGGAGGAAATTGGAGGAATATCAGGGTTCCAAGTAATAGATCCATTGCAAGCCAAACTCCGAGGCAAGCAGATTTCTCAAAGAATAGCTTTATTGGAAATATCATATTGGCACATAGATGGTGAAAACCGACTCTGAAGGGTCCCACGGTTTTCAGCTAATTAAAAGTGAAAGCTTTTTCCCCAATTTCAAACTATCAGTCACATGGCCAGAGGTGGGTTTCACATATTTTTACCACTGGTTCGCCATGCATGCGCGCCTTCCATGCATTTGTCCTGCCTTCCGTGCATTTGCCGGGCCTTCCGTGCATTTGCCCGGCCTTCCGTGCATGTGCTTTGGTCTCACGCGCACCTTCTACACATGCGCCCATCCCCAAAAACGTGGCTAAATAGGATGGCATAGCTCCAGGGCAGGCCCACCCGCGATCTCAGCTAGTGGTTCACCTGTACCGGTGCGAATCGGCTGAATACCACCACTGCACATGGCCCAATCAAGGCAGCGATCGCTGGTCGGGTGACATCACTTCTCCTTCCTCCGGCCAGGTGTGAAAACGTCCTTGGTTCTCAAGAGAAAGCATTTTGTTTTGACTACACAGCCCCAACTATCTCTAATCCCTCCCTCCCTATCCTTCAGCTCCAGTGTGGCAGCACTGAAGCTCCAAGATGGCTTCGGCCAGGCCAACGTCAGGGCTGGCAAGGAATCCTTAGGAGATTCCTCCAAGGACATGTTTCCAGGAACCGACAAGGAGACACTCCTACATTAACATTTTGTCTGTGGGTGCCAAAGACTCTGATCCAACAGGATCTGTGATAATTTTTAATGATGAAGATTTAATAGCAATAAAGCCATTAAAAAAAATTATCCAGCTGTATGCCAGTCATATCTACCAATCTCAAAAAGGATCCAGACAGAGAAAACGAAAGTTTTGCAAAAGCTTACAACATAACTACTGTATCTCCACCATCTGGAATGAGCCTTCTTTAATTAAGGCTTGCGAGCAAATTTCCAAGCTTCGTTCCAATCCCTACCTCCACAAACCACTTCTTCACAGAAAGATTTCTGCTCTATATCTTCAGCTGCAGCTCACAACTTTTTAAAAATCAGCACAACTTTTGTGCTTTCAAGACAAACTAAAAACAAAACACCCCCCCCCCCCCCACAAACAAAAAATAGACAATCCTAAGAACATTTGCAAGAAACAATGCAAAAAGATCCAACAAAAAGCATAATATTGCTTAACACATTGTAAGCCGCCCTGAGTCTCCGGAGAAGGGCGGCATATAAATCAAATTAAAATAAAATAAAAAATAAATAAATAATGTGGCAAAAGTACAAGGTAACAACTTTAATTATTTAGATTGCCGGAACCGTAAATGCTTTCCTATGAAGCAAAAGAAGCCACAGATTGAGTAGAGGGGGTCAAACACTCTAGAAGAATTCTAGAATTTAGCTGTTTGGACTGAGAAGTTCTTTTTGGTGGCCCAAAAGACTTCAGTTGTGTTCCAGGGAACAGGAAAGGTGAGAAGTGAAGAGGCTGTCCTGCAGAGTTTCTGAGCCCACATTCTTCAGGGCTGTAAGAGTAGCGACCCACACTTGGAATGGGGCATGGGATCCGTTTTGTTCCTAGTGAAATCTTTACATCAGCGGTCACCAACTGGTGATCCATGAGAAAATTTTGGTGGTCCACAGAAAAATTATTTGCATTTTTTATATTGCACTAAATCAGGAGTCCTCAAACTACGGCCCCTGGGATGGATACGTGCAATGAAAGTTTGTGTTACTGCAGAGAGTCTCCCCCTTCAGGGTCTTTTTGTGTGGGTTGGAGGGGGGCAAAAATTCCAACTTGGGGTCTGCTTCAGCCTCCTGGTGCAGGGCTTTGGACGAAGGCTGGAGGGAAGTGGTGCTGGTGATGAAGAGCTGGAGGGCCTCGTTCCAGTGGGACTGCATCATGGCCTGGAACTGGCTGACCATCTCAGCCCACTGAGCCTCCAGGCAGCTGTACCTGGCCTTGCACTCCCGCAGGTCTTCCCTCTGCTTGGAAAGCCTATGCTCGTAGTCCTCAGTGAGGTGCTTCTGCTGAGCCTCCTTCTCAGTCAATCCAATTTGAACTGAGCCAGCTCTTTCTCACAGTGCCTGCTTAGCTCCAACAACTGCTTCCTAAGGAGCCTCGGTGGGCATAATGTGGATAAAAGAAAGGAATCATACAGAGTCACATACATGAGCTCTAAAGGACCCTCTCTATTCACATTATTATAAGAGAGAAAAGTGCTTGCTTGGAGATTACATTAAAAGCAACTAAACCCCATTAAGTGGTAATATATCTTCTGATGAGACCTAGCTGTCACGGAAGGACAGCCATATGGAAAACATCTGAGTGACCTCACTGTGAATGACACAAAGACATATATGTTACAAAGAGTTACTTAATCCAATAAACTTACTTAAGAACAGCAGTAACTCTCCCATTAGTAACTACAAGCTCTTAAGGAAAAGTTGTGTTGCTAAGATAATCTTATAAACCGAAAATAATGGTTTTCTAATGGTTCATTAATTAGGAAATGTGTCAATTATCATATAACAAGTGTATGTTAACCATATATGGAAAATGCATGATCTCACCGAATCCTTTGTCTTAGAAATGTATAAAAACAGAGGTATCAAAGCTCTTTCCTGGTTCAAAGCTTCAGGTACAAATCTGGCTCTGAACTTTGCGCAATAAAACTGTCTCTGGCTGACCCAGGAATGTTGTTTGGTCCCTTCATTACACAACAGGCAGGCGAGGAGGGGCTGGGAGGGGAGGGGCAAGTAGAGACCGGCGAGGCGCACTTTGACATGAGTGACATCAAGTTGGCCATGTCCACAGTCACATGACCACCTAGCCACGCTCACCCAGCCGGTCATTAAACAGATCATATTAATGGTCCATGGGATTTAAAATTATGAATATAGTGATCCCCTGAGGTCCGAAAGGTTGGTGAGCCCTGCTTTACAGGATCTCTGTAATAACTCAGCCTGCTGTGGGAAGCCTCCCCCCACCCCCCGAAGAATGAAATATATTGGGGAATAAAAGTAAGGCAGAATATTATATTTCCCCAAAGTAAAAATGGAGCAACATGTTCTCAGAGGCAGAAAGCAGCCCTTAAGTCTTTCTTAATAGTCCACAGCAGCACCTAAGGAGATAAAGAGCTTATTGAAAGAGGAAACCGACCAATCTAGATGGCTCCATTCATAAGCGAAACAAAATACTGTGGGCAGAAATCCATTCGAGACAGGATATTTCGAAACCCATTGCAGGAAAGTTTGACAGCTAAGAAAAGCAGAATGGTAGGATTAGAACAAGCAGCCCCTCACCCAAGATCCAGCACAGGACGAAAGCCATTAGCCACACTAGGAATTGCCTAGCACCCTTTTAGAAACAGAAAGCCCACATTTCACAAATCCCAAACTTCAAAGTTACAGAAACTATAAAGATCCATCCACCTATTCAGCCAGTTGTTCAGCTGACCCAGAACTGCATGCTGTCTTTGTGCATGATTGTGTTCATCAATAAACATCCTTTCCAATCAACCTCCATATTGTTTCCAGTGTCTTTCTCCCAGCTTGGAACTGAACCAGATGAATATTCCTCCCAACACTGCAAAACACTCACACACCAAAATTTCTCACAGTTGTCTTTTTGATGGGTTGTGGTTCTGAAGTCCCCCCCCTCAGGGGAAACCCCAAGTGGAACGTGCGTGTTGCATTAATCTGATCTGGTGGTTGCTCAATCGTGCATCAATAAATCCTGTAGATCTGACCATCTACAAAGATAGAAGCAGATGGCGCATCAGATTAAGCTGGGAAAGGCACTCTTCACTTCAGTTGCCACCTGAGCTTCGGGCTACAAAACTGAATCCTATCATCAAAGAGGTGTTGAAATCCTACTGGAATGATGGCACACCTCTGTTTTGACCGCATTCACGGTAAGCCTATCTCTAACCAGTTCTGCCAGCAGGTATATATGGCTGAGAACTTCAATGGAATAACTGCAGCCATTTCCGGTCCAAAGGTTAACCCTCCATCATTGTCACCACGAATCAGAGAAAGGATCATCGCGTTTAGTGCATGGTCCTCAGCAAGGTGGATTTGATTTAAATCGAGTTGATTTAAATCACGATTTAAATCACTAGTAAAAAGGCTTGATTTAAATCAACTCGATTTAAATCATAATTTTTAAAGAGCAACTGTCATCTCTGCTACTCCTTTGACCCACTGTTGACTCACCGATGGTCCCAGTGTTGCAGAATATACAGCCTCATGCTACATAACTAAGCTCCATTTCATGCTGAATAAACTAAATTATTTATGTATCTTAAATAGAAAACTATCTAACGATAGATTTTTACCCCAAAACTTTTTAATTAAAATAAATTCGATAAAAATCAAAAAAATCCAATTTAAATAAAAAAAAATCTGGGTTTTTTTTTATTTTTTTTTAAAAATCATTGATTTTTATCCACCCTGGTCCTCAGAGTGCTAATTCATCTGCAGTAGGCCCATGTAGGTAATCCTCGATTTGCGACCGCCATTGAGCCCAACATTTCTGTGGGTTAAGCAAGACGTTTGTTCATTGTTCATTTTGCCCCGTTTTGCAACCTTTCTTTGTCACAGTTGTTAAGTGCGGTTGATAAGTTAGTAACCCGGTCGTTGAGGGGAATTTGGCTTCGCCATTGACTTCGCTTGCCATTAGGTCACAACAATGTGTGACCTTGGGACACAGTGACGGTCATAAATATGAACCAATTGCCAAGAGTTTGAATTTTGATCACATGACTATGGGGATGCTGCAAAGATCGAAATGGTAAAAAATGGTCGCAAATCACATTTTTCAGGGCTGTTGTAACTTTGAAGGGTCACTAAATGAACCGTTGTAAGTCAAGGACGACCTGTACTGATCCACCCTAACAGAACGAATTTGCCCGATTCACTTAGAACCAATCATTCCAAGATTGAAGTCTTCTCTCTATGTAAGTCAGTATTTCTCAACCTTGGTAGCTTGAAGATGGGTGGACTTCAACTCCCAGAATCCCCCAGCCAGCAGCACTGGCTGGGGGATTCTGGGAGTTGAAGTCCACCCATCTTCAAGCTTCCAAGGGTGAGAAACACTGATGTAAGTATTCTGAGCCTATGAGGACAAACCAGTTAGGTCAGAGGGTGTCAAACACAAGGCCCCGGGCCAAATTCGGTCCACGGAGTGTTTAGATCTGGCTCGCGAGGCCGCCCTGGAAATAGTGAAGGACCGGCCGGCGGTGCCTCTGCCAGCAAAAATGGAGCTTTTTTGCTGGCAGAGGGTTACAGGAGGCTGTTGCAGCCAGAGAGAGAGCTCGTGAGGGTCACACGCGGCCCTCCCGAGCTCTGTTTTCACAGACAGAGGGCTGCAGAAAGCTGTCACAGCCAGAAACGGAGCTCACAAGAGTCACACATGGTCCTCCCGAGCTCTGTTTTCATGGGCAGAGGGTTGCAGGAAGCTGTCGCAGCCAGAAACGGAGCTCGCGAGGGCCATACATGGCCCTCCTGAGCTCTGTTTTCATGGGCAGAGGCCTACAGGAAGCTGTCACAGCCAGAAACGGAGCTCGCGAGGGTCATACGTGGCCCTCCCGAGCTCTGTTTTCACGGCAGAGGGTTGCAGGAAGCTGTCACAGCCAGAAACAGAGCTCACGAGGACCATACGCAGCCCTCTTGAGCTCTGTTTTCATGGACAGAGGGCTACGGGAAGCTGTCACAGCCAGAAACGGAGCTCGCGAGGGCCATACGCGGCCCTCCTGAGCTCCATTTTCAGGGCAGAGGGCTGCAGAAGCTGTCGCAGCCAGAAACGGAGCTCGCGAGGGTCACATTGGCTCTCCCGAGCTCTGTTTTCGCGGCAGAGGGTTGCAGGAAGTTGTGGCAGGCGAAAATGGAACTTGGGAGCCTGTTTCCACTGGCAGAATGCTCAGGCCACCACAGGTGTCCCCGACACGAGTGACATTGAGCTGGCCACGCCCACCCTGGCCATGCTAACCCTGGCCAAACACAACCCTGATGGGGCCCTCAATGAAATAGAGTTTGACACCCCTGAGTTAGGTCATCCTTCAACTATGTTTTTCTGGGGGGATCTGGTTCTTTTTCCTGGTCCAGCCTAGCACTCAACTTTTCTGCTTTTTTTTTTCAGACTACCTTTAATATCCTCAAAACAGGAACACATGTGCCTTTTCTGGCATCACTGGATTATCGGGAGGTGGGGTAGGGGAAAGCACCATATGTTTGTAATGATTTTCTCTTTGTGAGCGCAAAACAATCTTTCCTTTAATAGCTTATAAGAAACCAGATTCACAGTTCCCACCTTTAGACATTTTAGGCCCCTTATTCTCTAAGATCTGCTTTGGCAGTTGTACATATACGTAGAGATCTGATTTAATTGTACCTACTTTAAACATCTGTGCATTTTGAATATATTTGGAAGAGGATGCCTTTTTGGACTGAAATCCCGGTTCATTTTGTAACCAGTCTGACCTCTGCTGTTCTTAAATGGAATTTGTTTTTGTTTTTTTTAAAACTCATTTTAAACTTATTTTTTTTAAAAATCCCTTGCACGTTCAGTTTACAGTAGGGGTTACAATTTTTTTTACCGCCGGTTCTGTGGATGTGGCTTGGTGGGTGTGACATAGCTTGGTGGGTGTGGCTTGGTGGGTGTGGCAGGGGAAGGATATTGTAAAATCTCCATTCCCACCCCACTCCAGGGGAAGGATACTCTAAAATCTACATTCCCTTCCCAATCCAGGGGAAGGTTACTGCAAAATCCCCATTTCTTCCCGATCAGCTGGGACTCGGGAGGCAGAGAATAGATGGGAGTGGGGCCAGTCAGAATTTTTACAACCGGTTCTCCGAACTACTCAAAATTTCCGCTACCAGTTCTCCAGAACTGGTCAGAACCTGCTGAAACCCACCTTTGATTATTAGTCATGGCATGATATGGGGAGTGGGAAAAGACATTTTAAGCCACGCTCATACTTGATCTCTTTTCAGAGTGGTTGGAGGACTGATCATCACTAAAAAATAAAATTAAGGAACATAAGCTTCAACGTTGAAAGGCGGAGAAAATTCTTCCCAATCACTGATGACTGCTCTATATGTTCAAAATGGCTATTTTACTCACAGATGCAATAAAACAACTGGCCACCAGGCTTGAAATTTTGGGCTAGGACATAGTACACAAAATTGTCTGCTGTCAATGACTACCGTATTTTCCTCCCAAAAAGAGGGTGAAAATCTGGGTGCGTTTTATACTCCAAATGTAGCCCCACCCAGCTTCTCAAACGGGAGGTTTCAGAGGCTGAAAAAAGCATCAGAAATGAAGCTTCAGAAAAGAAGCCCCCAAACAGAGCTTCAGAAATAAAGCCTCCAAACAGAGCTTCAGAGGCTTTTTTTCTGAAGCTCTATTTCGGAGGCTTTCAGAGGCAGAAAAGAAAGTTTTTTCTGAAATGGAGTTTCAAAAATTTCAGAGGCAGAAAAAAAATAAAAAAAAATAAAAAGCAAGGCACAGAGCTCACAACCAAGGAACCTGTTGCTAAAATTCACCTCTGGATACACCTCTGGATACAGCCGAACCACCTGCCAATCAGCTTTTTTCTTATTTTCCACCCCAAAAACTAAGGTGCGTCTTATACTCTGAAAAATACGGTACTTCAGCTTCAGCCACAATAATACACGGGCAAACAATAGATACAAACTCAAGGTAAACCGCTCCAAACTCGATTGTAGAAAATACGACTTCAGCAACAGAGTGGTCAATGTCTGAAATGTTCTACCTGACTCCATTGTTACATCCTCAAACCCTCACAGCTTCAACCTCAAACTGTCTACCGTGGACCTCACCCCATTCCTAAGAGGTCCGTAAAGTGGGCGTGCATAACTGCACCAGCGTGCCTACCGTCCTTGTCCCACTGCCCCCATTTATTTGTACTCATTACCTGTGCTCATGTCCATGTTTATACTTATAGTATAAACTTTATACATGTTTTATACAAACATGTTATCTCGTACATGTTTGACTGACTAACTAACTAACTAACTAACTAACTAAATAACTAACTAATTAAATAAATAAATAAATAACATAAACTGCTCAACTCTGACAATTTGAGCTGGTGGGAATTTTAAATTGAGAAGAAGGAGGAGACACTCCATTCCCAGAGCAAAAGAGCCCATTTTTCCGTAAGGCAACACACAAACAGACCATCCCACGGAAAGATACTGAACTCTGCTCAAAGATGCTGGATTAGAAGTTAGCATTAACTAAATCTAATTCTAATGCAAGTAGAATTTGGGAGGCATGTTATTCCTGAAAAACCAGCCACCTCTTACTATTCTTCTCATGAGGACAGGAGGGTTTGGCCAAGGTGGCTTCTGGGGGTGGGGGCTCCTCCTTCAGGGATTCTTCTCAAAGGAGATAAGGAGATGACTAGGTGGGGAAAGAAGGAAGCCTCTGGGAGACAATCTAGGCTCTAGGAAACAGGGGTTCCCAACCTTTTCTATATCCCACACCCATAGAACGCTTCTGATATATTCTCGCACCCCTTACAAAAGTAAATAATTATATGCATGTAATTAAGCATATACACTATAATTTTGAAACTTCTAAGCCCAAGTTTTTGCATCCCATGGAATATCGTCCTGGATCCTCAGTTGGGAACCCCTGCTAGATTCTAGCAGATCCCTTGCTCATCCTGCAGGGATCCAGGTCTTATCTCATGGAGGTTGATAGTCCATGTTGCGCATAGAGATCCTTTCCTTTGGAAGAGCTCCAAAGGGAGTGAAAAGGGGCCAGTTGAGCCACGTTTGATGGTGGATGTCATCTACTCAAAGTTCTCCTGGGATCTCTCAAAACACACAGAGAGAGAGATTTACAACCCTGTTGTGCCCAGGGAGGAAGAACTCCAGACGGACAGCTATCTGAGATCCCGTTCTTCACATTTTATAAACCTGCTTAGCCACACTTATTTGCCAAGATCTGATTTTGTTTCCCAAGGCAGGGCAAAGGGCGTAAGAAGAACGTAATACATGATAGCATCAACTTTTCCCAAATGGAAACTGGGGAATAAGAGGAATGTGGTGGGAGAAGAGCTGGAGATGGTGCAAATCAAGGGAATTTGGACCTGCCAAAAACCAGGTTCAGAGCTGTATTCCCACACACTGTCCTGTGGGGAGAAGAAGGAAAATGCCTTTTCCACAGCAGCAGTAAAGATATGAAGCTCTGTAAGCCACCAGAGCTCAGTAAAGGAGTTTTGGTGGCTCAGCAGACTAAAACACTGTTATTAACATCCACTTACATCTGCTGCCTGCAATTACTGCAAGTTCAAATCTCACCAGGCTCAAGGTTGACTCAGCCTTCCATCCTTTCTAAGGTAGGTAAAATGAGGTAAAATTTGTGGGGGCAATAAGCTGACTTTGTATAAATATACAAAAGTATGAAGGCTATTGCTTAACGCATTGTAAGCCGCCCTGAGTCTCCGGAGAAGGGCAGCATATAAATCAAATTAAAAAAAAAAAAGAAGCACAAAAATAGAATGTCTATATAGATTCTTAGTCATCCAAGTCATGGTTGTCCCAAAGGTGCTTTCTCCAAGAGGCAACTGGACTTCGTTTTTCCTTGAAGATGTTTTGCTTCTCATCCAAGAATCTTCTTCAGTTCTTCAAGAAGCTTCCTGGGCGAGAAGTGAAACACCTTCAAAGAAAAACAAAGGAAGTCCAGCTGTCTCTTGAATGAACACCTTTGGCACAAAAAAAGAAGGTTTCTGGGTTCTATGACTCTGAAGACAAATTTCAAAGTAGTCTCATGATTTTTAGTATCAATATCAATTGTTATGGGACAATAAAGTGTAAAGGTTTATCAGTGATTTATGAATCCAAAGGTGACACGGAACCTGAAGTTCAGTTATTTTATGGCTTCTCTGCCACCAGTGAGGCAGGAGGAACAGTTTTTGAGCAGAGAGAGCTGGTATATCTAATAAAACATAGCGTACAAACTTCAAACTCCAGTCTCCTCTGCTTCTCACCATTTTCTCTGCCAGGTGGGAGGTTCTAATGGGCAGGAAGGACTTCGTCTCTTCCCTAGTTGGACACTGACCTGAATCCAGCCAAGGAACTGGGAGGTCGAGCTATGATGTATCTATGCTGAGGTGACAGTATTCCAGTATTTGAAGACTTGCCACAAAGAAGAAGGGGTCAATTTATTTTGGCAAAGCACCAGAAGGCAAGACAAAAAACTATGGATGGAAACTAATCAAGGAGAGATTCAACCTGGAAATAAGGAGAAATTTCCTAACAGTGAGAACTATCAACCAGTAGAACAGAAGTTGCCTTCAGAAGTTGTGGGTGCTTCATCACTGGAGGTTTTGAAGAAGAGACTGGACAGCCACATAGGGTCTCCTGCTTGAGCAGAGGGTTGGACAAGAAGACTTCCAAGGTCTCTTCCAGCTCTATTCTGATTGATTGACTTTCCACTACTGATTATTGATTGCATTCATATTGTATCATTCTCAACGTCAAGCAAAGAGGTCTCCTCTGATCCTAACCCTTCACCGACAGTCTTATGAGGTTAGGCTGAGTGACAGAGTGTCTGGCCAGTCAACTCTGTGGCCAACAATGGATCTGAGCTGGACCTCGCTGGCCACCTTCCCAACTTGAACTGATGTTCTTTCTTCAAGGATAGAAATGACTCTTTAGGTTCAGAGTATCTCGGTGCCACCGAGCTAATCTCGCACTTGGGTGTGACTGGAACAAAGAAACGCTGATAGATATATTAAAAAATGGCATATGACATATCGCAAGTTTATTTTAAGATCTTGGAATGCTATTCATCTGGGCATGTTCATTCAGCCACTTGTAAATGATTAGCTCAGATTGTCTGGAATCATGTAGAAGATGACTTGCCTAAACCCATCACACCAGGCTGTGTGTATACGGAAATGAATCACCGATCGAAACTTCACTCAGAAAAGTTCTGGATCTGGTACAAGTAGTCCTCGACTTACAACAGTTCACTTAGTGACCGTTCAAAGTTACGATGGCACTGAAACAAGTGACTTACAACCGGTTTTCGGTGACTTATGATCGTTGCAACATCCCTGGAGTCACATGATCAAAATTCAGATGGTTGGCAATTGGTTCATATTTATGACGGCTGCAGTGTCCCGGGGTCATGTGATCCGCTTTTACGACCTTCTGACAAGCAAAACCAATGGGAAATCCAGATTCACTTAACCGCCACGTTACTAACTTAACAAAATGCAACAATCCCCTTAGCAACTCTGGCAAGAAAAGTCGTAAAATGGGGCCAACTCACTTAACAAATGTTTCACTTAGCAACATAAATCCTGGGTTCAATGGTGGTCGTAACTCGAGGACTACCTGTACAGGATGGATCTGATGCATCGGCAGGCATTCCTTGGCTACAAGCCAATCTGTTATCCTCATTGACAAAAGCTTTCCACAAAATACTTGACAAGCAAACACTGGTTTGGATTGCAAATAAATGCTCTCTTCTTCCTTACACAACAGCATTGTAAGTGTAAAGAAGATTGTGCAAAGATGTGAGCTGCAAGAACTTGCCACTGGCCTTCAAGAATTAACTCCATAATTACTATTTTTCTCCTTTCTTTCTAATCCTGGGTCATTACCCTATGCTATAATGCTGCTGAAATTCTTACTCGGAGGCTAATTCACCGAGTCTACTATGTTGACAGTTCTTTCAGGTCAATACCTTGACTTTGATCCAAGTTTTAATAACAACCTGTAAGTGGTATTTTTTTTTTTTTTTGCACCTGGATAGTCTTCCCTAGCAGCCAAAACTGAAACGCTGGGTGCAAAAACCCTTAGTTGCTAAAAAGGCTGGAAAATTGCAATATAAGAAAGGATAGCTTTATTTGGATGCTCTAACCAGTGATTGGAAGTTGGCTATGAAACTGCAAAACTTGCAACAAGATTTGCTGTGAAGTGAAGCTGGGCAACCATTTGTATGAAATGATAATAGGGTTGAGCAGGGGGTTGGACTAGAAGACTAGAAACAGAGAAGAACAATAAAGATGAAAAGGGGACAAGAGGCTAAACCATATGATGAATGGTTGCAGGAACTGGGAATGTCCAGGCTACTGAAGAGAAGGACTAGGGGTGAATTGATAGCAATCTTCCAAATATTTGGGGCTATCACACAATGATGGTGGTCAACCTACTCTCCAAAGCACCTTAGGGGCAGGACAAGAAGTAACAGATAGAAATTTATCAAGGAGTGATCCAAACTAGAACTAAGGAGAAATTTTCTGACAGTGAGAACAATTAATCAGTGGCATGGCTTGCCTCCAGAAGGTGTGGGAGGTTTTTAAGAAGAGACTGGACATCCATTTTTCCTGAATCATATAAGGCCTCCTGCTTAAATAGGGATTTACACTAGAAGATTTCCAAGGTCCAGGGGTGGGCTGCTGTGGGTTCGCAAGGCTTCGGGAGAACCTCTAGCTAAGATTCTGTGCTGTTCAGAGAACCCCCAAATTCTACTCCTGGCTGGCCCTGCCCACCCCATCCCTCCCCTCCGTGGAGTCCCCACAAGGCCCATTTTGGATGCAGGTAAGTGCAGGGCGTGCGCGGAGGCTCAGGGAGGGCAAAAAACGGGCCTACCGGAAGTTTGGGAAGGCCAGAAACGGACCTGTTTCCGGCCTCCAGAGGGCCTCCAGAGCCTGAGGAGGCCGTTTTCGCTTTTCCAGAGGCTCGAGAAAAGCCTCTGGAGCCCGGGAAGGACAAAAACTCCCCACCACCACCGTGGTGCAGAAGGCCAACTAGGCCACGCCCACCATGGTCACACCTACCCAGAAACAAGGCAGAGACCCCTTTGCTAAAATTTTTGAAGCCCACCCCTGCCAACGTCCCTTCCAACTCGGCTATTTTGAATGTTAACGTCCCCTTCTCATGACTGCCAGGTTAGCAGATTTCTAGATGGACCTTTGCCCAGAATAAAGAATCTCTTTACATTGATCTCCCCCATGAAACAATCTTTAATTGTACAGTTTACAGATGGTGTTTTAAACTCCGGCCATCTCTGCCCAACCGTGCCATTATGCTGTGGGCTTTTTCATCCAACCTCGCATTCTTTTACATGTACACAATTCGATTCGCAGGAAAATGAAAACCAGCCCATTGAATTATGACTTTGCCAAGAAGAGTTCAGCGTTAAGATGTCCAAGGAAATGAAAAAAAAAAAAGGCCTGTGTGTTTAATATCACTGCACGAAAACCAGAGTCCCCTGCAATCCTTTTTAAAAATATTTCCTGTTGTGCTGATGGGGAAATGCCTATGAGGTCTTAAGCCTCTATCATCTAGCTACTGTTGTCGTTGACCTCATCTTGGATCTAGCCGAAAAAAAAATTAAAGCATTTAATTTTAATTTGTGCCTCCCCGTTCAGGAAGGGAGCTGCACTCTAGACTGCTCCAATATATTGAGTCAGTTAAGTAGCACCATCAATCAAATGAGTTCCTGACAGCTGCAATACCCAATAGCCAAATCATTTCAGGATGAAGAAGGAGCAAGAAGGTTTTCAAAGAGAGAGAGAAGCGGCGTCAAGGAGCAGATTTAATGCACACCATATGCGCAAGCCTCTATGCTTTGTGGATTTCCCCCAGAAGAGTTGAAGGTCTAGGAAAGCTAAAATAAAATAAAAGGAATCTGGACAGTATTTGGCACTCGCTTCCTGCCCTACCGTGCTTTTCCTGCCAAAAGCTCGCTGTTAACTAACTGCACGAGATGAAACGTCTTCATAAATCCTTGGCCCCGTTTTTGTATGAAGCAGGAGGCATGTGGAAGACATCTCCGCAAAGGCTTTTGCCGTGTGAGCCCACCATAAAATACAGTGTACATGAATCCACTCTTCTGGCAAAGGCGAGTCAGGAAACAACCAAAGGAGTTTACAACTCTTTACTACCGAGCATACCCCCAAAAAAACAATTCAGTGGGGGTGGAAATTCAATTAAAACCAGGACCTCTTGGCAGACCACGTTTGTTTAAGAATCCATAAACACGACATAAGGATGGTGTCACCAACGAACATCCTTTGTTAGATGACTGGTTTATGTCTCCTAGTTGGAGTGGAGGGCAAGGTGGTCTTTGAAAGCGCACAGCTGCCAGTGCTCTGAGTCTCAAGGCACAAACCACAGAGGCCAAGAGACTTTCGGATCTGGAAACGAACCAGACTGGAGACAACTCAAGAAGTTGTTTCGGATCTGGAAACGAAGCAGACTGAAAACAACTCAAGAAGACCCGAGTGGCCCAAACTCTTCGGGAAACAGCTATGAACCGGCAATCCAATTCAACTAAACAGCCAAGTCTAATGCCAAGGAAGCTCAATCTTTCCACACTAATATAAAATAGATGTCTTTGGAAACAGCGGGCAGGAGGAAGGCAAGCTTTTTCTGGTCCTGGTGCCCCCACTCTGGATTGGTAGAAAAATCTCCCCCGATTTTCCCTTTTAAGTGGACTTGGTCCAGTGGTGGTCTTCATCCGGTTTTATCCACTTCTGGCGAACTGGTAGCGGCGGCTGCGTGAGGCTCCGCCCACCCACCCGGACGTCATCACATCCCATTAATACACATTTTTGACCCTCTGCACATGCGCGGAAGAGCCTGAAGGCTCACATTTGTGAACCAGTAGCAAAGTAAGTGAATGCCACCCCTGCCTTGGTCAGTCTGGAAAGATATGGAGGAAGGGGAAATTGTCCAATTACAGCAACTGTTCTGTGTTGTGGGCCATTGGTCTTTGTGCTGGATTCTTCCATAAAACCAGACAGAGTTTAAACTGGGGTGGTCTATGCATGTGGTTATAATTAAATGCTCTGGGAGAAACAGATGATGTGCACCATATACAACCAGAAATCATACTGGTTCACAATTAACCCTGTTTACTTAAGTAACCCAATGTTGACTTTGTACGCAATGCTGAACCAGAAACTAGTGATGGGAGTTGGGATTTACTCACTGCACCAAGCATGGCTAATATGTGCGAAGGCGGCCATCGTCGTGCCATTTATTTTTCCCTTCCTCTAAAGAGGGATTCTGGAGAAGAACCTAATGCTGGGAAAGATTGAGGGCAAAAGAAGAAGGGGACGACAAAGAATGAGGTGGCTGGATGGAGTCACTGAAGCAGCAGGCGTGAGCTTAAATGGTCTCCAGGGGATGGCAGAGGACAGGAATTCCTGGAGGAACGTTGTCCATGGGGTCGCGATGGGTCGGACACAACTTCATAACTAACAACAACAAAGAAGGATTCTGGCATTTTTGTATGATGGGAAGGAGAGGAGTCAGCTTAGGCTGTATCAGTTATTCAACCCCTTTCTGCAATCAGAAGGCAGGCCCAGATCAAAGCTGACCAACATCCATATCCCAGATCAACTTTTCTTTGTCTCAGCTGATATTAGAGCTGCATGAGCCATTCAGAAGACATCTCAGCAGGTTAGTCTTGGAGCAGAGGCAATGTCTACCTTCCAGAAGAGATTCATTGGGTGACCCTGCTTGGTCACTGAGGCCACTTGGAGGTTTATCCAACACTCTGCAACCAAGAAGCTCCACACCCATTGGGTGGAGCCTTCTTGCACTACTCAGGTGACCCTGAGGACAGAGATAAACCTCCAAGTGGCCTAAATGACTCTCTAAAATGGTGGGTCTCAACCTTCCTAATGCTGCGACCCTTTAATACAGTTCCTCATGTTGTGGTGACCCCCAACCATAAAATTATTCCTAAAATCATTGAAAATATGTGTTTTCCGATGGTCTTAGGCGACCCCTGTGAAAGGGTCTTTCGACCCCCAAAGGGGTCCCGACCCACAGGTTTGAGAACAACTGCTCTAAAAGAATGCAAGTGACTAGCTATCTGCAAGGAATATAAATCCTAAGGACTTTTCATGAGGCAACTGGACCAGAAGGCAGGACAAGAAGCAATGGGAGAACCTCTAGCTAAGATTCTGTGCAGTTCGGAGAACCCCCAAATCCCACTCTTGGCTGGCCCCGCCCACTCCACCCCTCCCCTCCCAGGAGTCCCCATGCAGCCCATTTTGGATGCAGGTTAAGAGCAGGGTGCGCACGGAGGCTTGGGGAGGGCAAAAAACAGCCCTACTGGAAGTTCAGGAAGGCCGGAAACGGGCCCATTTCCAGCCTCCAGAGGGCCTCCGGAGCCTGGGGAGGGCAAAAAGCCCCCTCCCCCACCATGGTGTAGGAGGCCGACTAGGCCACGCCCATGCTGGTCATGCCCACCCAGCAACAGGACAGAGAACCCCTTGCTAAAATTTTTGAAGCCCACCCCTGGAAAGTACCCTAATCAGATTCCCAGTTGGGATGTGCTGACATCAACGGATCGAGTTTGTTCATGCCTGATCTGACACCTCTTTCCTTGTGAACTGCGGAGAAAAACCTTAGTGCCTTGCAAACCCAGAGAAAGTTTTTGGTCACAGTTCAAGGAGAAGAAAGTCTTCTGGCTCCGAGACAGATTACAGCCATCTGCTGGGTTGGGCAAGGCAGAACTCGGGTCAAAAAGCAAACAAGCAATAAGGAGAAAAAAATATTTTAGCATTTCTCAGTTCTCTTCCTAAGCACTCTCTCCAACACAGCTCTCACCTCACAACTGCTTTCTCCGGGGACCCTCCTGCCCACATTCCTTTTGTGTCTCTACTTCCACATTATCAAGTGTTTCATTGAATGGGATGGTCACAAAAATGCTTAGGAGACATCGACTGAAAAATTGTACTTTGCAAAAAAAAAACAAACCCCGAGCTTCAAATCCATGCCTCTGAAAAACTTCCGGCAAGGGAATATTATAATATGTGTGAGCTCACTTAAAAAAGCTCCTTCCAGACAGCCCACCTGGCCTCAGAGAAGGTGTGGTGAGGACAAATGGAGTGGGCAGCCTGCCCCTAAAGGCTGAAGAGATTTGATTGGTAGCAAAGAAACAATTGTTGTGGTAGCAGCTCAAGATGAGAAAGTAAACAAGTTGAACACGAGAATCTGCTGACCATGCGGTTTTTCCTTTCTCATCAACTTGCAAAAACAACGAGGTTCTGGACTCTCTTTGATAGCTACTTCCACTAGCATCTGCAAATTAAAATGATCCTCGGAAAGAAAATGCCATTTCCAACAGGATTGTTTTTTTGTGCGAGAATGCAATTGCTACCTCTAATGTACCAAATCATAATTAATAAAAGGATGTTCTAAAGCCATTTCATTTGTTCACATCAACCACAAAAATCCTCCAAACAATGTGGCCTATCGTTTCTGGAAGGCGCCATCTTGACCTACACTTGTCCACATGGTCTCTGTGCTTTAGAAGATAGTGGTGACATCTCCATCAAGGCAGACTCAGTGTTGGGATGGTCCAGGTTGATTCCTTGGGCATGATATGGAAGTGGCTAGCACTGTCTTGTCCCAAAGGTGCTTTTTCAAGAGAAAAAGCACCTTTGGGACAACCATGACCTGGATGACTGAGAAATCTCCATAGACATCTAGCACTGCCTTCTTCCAGAAATACCACTCACTCATCACAAAATCTCCAGAACGGTAAAGCCTACAAACTTGAAATGTGGCACATATGTTCCTCTTGGCTTCTAGGTGCTCGCTACGAAAGGATTTTTCCAAACGACCATCAGATCATTATTATTTCATATACAATATTATATTCACATGTTCTGATGCTAAGGAGTTAGACGTTCTACTCCCCCTCCCCACCTGAAAGGAACTCTGTCCCAACTGCCAGTCGCCTTGTATTAACACGCTCTGACGCTACCCCTTTGCTAAACTGGGCATGGGCGTGGGCAGCTCATGACTCCTTCGGCCTGCTGGCTGGGACATTCTACCTGCCCCCCCCCCTCCGTTACAACTGCCAGTTGCCTTATATTAACACACTCGGATGCTACAGAGTTACACATTCTACATTAAGTTTCAGGCTTTAAGTGTCAATTTATCATGCCCGATCACATAGTTTAGTAGCGAAGCATGGGTGTCCAGCTAGTGTATGTATGTATGTATGTATGTATGTATGTATGTATGTATGTATGTATATGTATTTCTAAGATGCAGCCCTGATCTAATTCAAGCACTTAATCAAGCTTTGTTCATGAGCCAGGGAAGGTCAGCCAGAAAAGATCATATACAGAATATGTCAGTTCTGCTTGGTACAGATCGAAACATGCAAAACAGGTAGACACAGTCTTAAAAGCGAGACTGATCACAGGATGTCTAAAACCAACCCAACACAAAAGGTGCATTATCTAGCTGCTATACTTCCTCCACAGGAAAGTGCTGCATAGAAAGAGTAGGTTAAAGGCACCACAATATAAAAAAGACGTTAAGATTCTTTTTTTACAGTGTGGTGACTAAAACTGGATACAGTATTCCAAGTGATCTTGACTGAATCCCTCTGTTAATGCAACCTAGGATTGCATTTGGCTTTTTTTGGCTGTTGGCTCATATTTAAATAGTTGTCCAAGATCCCTCTCACAGTGACTGCTATTAAGCCTGGTTTCGCCTATATACAACTGCTTAAATAAGGCGACTTCACTGACGTTGTTACTGCAATCAGGTTTGTTTGGCTTGTCCAGGATCTCCACATCTGGATCTCATCACAAGCACTCAGAAGATGTTACAAACAAAGGCATTAAAGAGCCCGAGATGTTTACGAGGATTGGAATGGGCTGCCGTGGGGCAAAAGAAGGCCAGGCTGCAAAGGGTATGGCTGCCATGTGTACTGTTTCTTCAGCGGCCTCAGCTTGGCACAAAGACCTACAGGTAGGATCGGAAAAAAGTGACCCTTCACACAAAGCCCCATAGAATGAGCAAGCCCAGGAAGAGCCCGCTTGTCGAAGAGAAGAAACCACCGAGAAAGAATGAGAGGTTATGGCTGGGTATAGTTCCATAATCAAATTTTCTTTTCTTACACCCAAAGCAGTGATGAAGTCAAATTTTTTTTACTACTGGTTCTGTGGGCGTGGCTTGGTGAGACTTGGTGGGCGTGGCAGGGGAAGGATACTGCAAAATCTCCATTCCCACCCCACTCCAGGGGAAAGATATTGCAAAATCTCCATTCCCATCCCACCTGGGGCCAATCAGAGGAAGTATTTGCCAGTTCTCTGAACTACTAAAAATTTCCGCTACCGGCTCTCTGAACTGCTCAAAATTTCTGCTACCGGTTCTCCAGAACCTGTCAGAACCTGCTGGATTTCATCCCTGATTCAAAGGGACAGTTGGTAAAATCTGGAGAAGCTAATCAGAAGCAGCATTACTCCATGTCTCTTCCCCTTCCCCCTACCATGTTGCACTCCAACTGTGATAGACTGCAGCTCCATCCTTCCCAGCCTACATGGAGTCACAGGAATCCTCATCACATCTATGTGAAGGAGTGTCATTCCAGGCCTTGCAAAAGAAAAGCAGAGAAGTCTCTTCACAGAGTGGGAGGCCCTGAGAGCTACCTGGGACAGAATAATAGAGTTGGAAGGAATCTTGGAGGTCTTCTAGTCCAACCACCTGCTTAAGCAGGAGACCCTAACCCATTTCAGACAAATGGCTGTCCAATTTCTTCTTTAAAAAAAATACTCAAATGTTGGAGATTCCACAATTTCTGGAGGGAAGCCATTCCACTCATTAATTGTTCTAACTGTCAGGAAGTTTCTCCTTAGTTCTAGGTTGCTTCTCTCCTTGATTAGTTTCCACCCATTCCTTCTTGTCCTACCCTCAGGTGCTTTGGAGAATAGCTTGACTCCCTCTTCTTTGTGGCAGCCCCTGAGATATTGGAACACTGCTATCATGTCTCCCCTAGTCCTTCTTTTCATTAAACTAGACATACCCAGTTCTTGCAACCGTTCTTTATATGTTTTGGCCTCCAATCCCCTAATCATCTCTGTTGCTCTTGTCTGCACTCTTTCTAGAGAGGACATCTTCTGTGTACAAGGGGGGATTTTGGGGATGGAATCAGAAATCAGCTTGAGCAAGGATCTTAACTTTGACACACTGAGATCCCAGATCCAGTGGGGCTGGAACAGATGTAGAACAGGTGTGAATAGTCTCTGGCTTGCAATGTACAGAACAAAACTAGATCAAAGAACACAGCAAATACCATTTAAGTACAGTGTGCATACAGGTAGTCCTTAACTTACGACCGCAATTGAGCCCAACATTTCTGTTGCTAAGCGAGACAGCTGTTAAGTGAGTTTTGCCCCCATTGTACAACCTTTCTTGCCACATTTGTTCAGTGAATCACTGCAGCTGTTAAATTAGTAACACTGTTGTAAGTGAAACTGGATTCCCCATTGACTTAGCTTGTCAGGTGGTCGCAAAAGGGGGTCACATGACCCTAGGATTTTCTGACTGCAACCGTCATAAATATGAGTCACTTGCCAAGGGTCTGAATTTTGATCATGTGACCCTGGGGATGCTGCAACAGTCACAATCACTTATAATGTGATCATAATGTCACGTTTTTCAGTGCCGTTGTAAAGTTCGAATGGTCCCTAAACAAACTGTTGTAAGTCAAGGACTTGCTTGTATTCGCTGATGAAGATGATACCTGAAAACAGTGGGGTTTGTCCCACATTTGTGGATGATGAAGGAAGGAACCCAATCTCCCTTTCTGACATTTGACATGAAGTTTCTCTTCCCCGATTTGCAATTTGGCAAAATTGCAATCGCTGGATGTATTTTGATATAAGTACAACCCGCCCCAGACAGTTTTAACTCCTAACTCCTGTTTTCACCCACCCTGAGACATGAATATCCCTTTGGCAGGGATTTGTACATATCGTTTAAGCAGATGTTTAAAGAATCAAGCCAAGAGCAAAACATAGGAACTCTTAAGAAGCCCACCCAGGTTTTACAACAGGGGTGAATGGCTTGATGGAGATACTTGTAGGTGATGTGTTGTCCTTCAGACATTTTTCTAAATCAACATCTGAGTTTTCTTCACTCAACCCTCCCGGCTGTCCAACACACCATTATCCAATCCCAGACTATTCCTCCAGCTGATCTTGGCCCATAAAATGAGACCAAGCAGCCTTTTTCTTAATTTCTTCTCCTACTTTGTCTTGACTCCTTTCTCAAAACAGACTGGACTGATCTAAGCCCAAGAAAGATTTAAGGACAATGGAAAGTTCTTCATGCAGAAATTAGGAACTCTGGGCAAAATGAATCTCTCGTTTTTTTTGTTTTGTTTTGTTTTGTTTTGGCCTTGGAAGAAAAGCAAACCCTGAAAACACAGTAGAGGTCCTTTAAGAGGCTTTTCAAGAGATCCTTAAAGCAAATTCCACAAATAGCAGCCTAACGCAGCTAACCTTGGCTGCTAGTCACATTCACGACAAACCATTTTATACCAAATTTCTATTTCGCTGATAAAGAAATAAAGGAAGACTAGTATAGATCTATTTCAAGCTATTTGAAATAGGGTTGTTTTTAAATGGATAGCCAAAATTATTTAATGTTTTTTAAAGTGCTTTTAAATTTTGTACGTTATGTTTTACCATGGCTGTTCACTGCCCTGAGTCCTGTTGGAGAAGGGCGGTATACAAATTAAATAAATAATAATAATAATTTAGCTCCCATCAGCTAGCCATACATTTACTTGGATTCGAACTTGGGCTGCCTGCATGTTAGGCAGTTGTATAGGTTCTGGAGAACCGGTAGCGGAAAATTTGAGTAGTTCAGAGAACTGGCAAATACCACCTCTGGCTGGCCCCAGGAGGGGAATGGAGATTTTGCAGTATCCTTCCCTTCCCACACCCAACAAGCCATGCCCAACAAGTCACACCACGCCCAATAAGCCATGACCACAGAACCTGTAGTAAAAAAAAATTGGATTTCACCAATGATGTAAACTGAGTGGCACTCAGGGAAACCCAACAATTTGTTAAGTCCTAAACTAATCGTGAACCAAAGTCAAGGCAGACCTCTGGACAGATCAAGCCAGGTGGTCGGTAAATAACCCTGATTAACAATGGTTAACTAATCCCCTGGTTTGCAGAAGGAGCAGGCAGGAATCCCAAATTTGATCTTGAAGAAAGTCTTCCATTTGGGTGAGACTTTTGGGGAATGGAGGAGGGGGAAATGGGGAGACGGAGTAAGTACATGAAAATTCTCGCTTGTTGCTGACTAAACAAGCTTCCTGCCTCTGATCCCCCTGCAAATTTTTGCAGAAACCATAATACAGAAATGGACGTTTCCCACTTTTTTCTACTGATCGTCTCGGCTTGCCTGAAGGAGCTGGCTATTTTCAGGTGGTTTGTCTGGCGTTAACAGTAATTTCTTTCAGATTTTTGGATAAAGGGCCTCAAACTTTTACTTTTGACATTCACCAGATTATTATTTTTTGTTTTGTTTTGTTTTTGGAAAGGCTATATTTTTCTTTCACGCAAACCGCATGGCTCTGGGGCAGTTGCCTAGCAACCGCGGCAAAATGATCTTTTTGCCGAAGGAGGGGAAAAAAAAAAAAACCTTGTAAGAAATGTAGCCTTTTCTTCCAAAATTATTATGTCCCGGACCGATTGCAGACATGATCTCAGCTGCCCCTGGGAGAGAGAGGGGTGTGTGTGTGGGGGGGGGGTTGGCTGTTGAAACCCACCCCCATCGCTCACTTTTAACCCGGTGCCAACCAAAATGAAGAACCCGTCCTGAGTGTGCAAGACGTCCAAATTCAAAAAGCAGAACCCACTTGAGGGAACTTCGGGAAACTCAACACCCTCGCCGTTTTTTTTAGAGAGTCGAACTGATGGTGCGGAAAAGGCTATTTTACAGCCATTCCTGCGTTTTCCCCAATTCTGGGAGCGAATCTCCAGATGTAACCATCCTCTTGTTTCACATGGAAAGCTAGCATTCCTGGTGACCAAGCATCCATCAAAGATTGTCTGACGTTTTGCAACGCATTTGACTATTCAGACTTCAGACTTGATTTTTTTTCGCCCCCCAAAAGGCTGGGTCACAAGGCCATTTTCCTAAGAAATAGGCGGGGAGGCTACCGACTCAATAGGCATTTCTCCCACCCCCGACTTTCTACAGTCATGAAGCTAGCAACCCTGAGTGCAGACAGGGAAGTATTTCACGTCCAGCTCATCAGTATTCTCAGCCTCTCGCTTATCTTGGGAGGGAGCTGTTAGACAGGATCTTTAATTCAATCTAAGAAAGACACCCAAGATATTTGCATATGTAGGTAGTCCTCAATTTACAATCACCATCGAGTCCAAAATTTCTGTTGCTAAGTGAGACACTGGTTAAGTGAGTTTGGCGGTTTGCCCCATTTTATGACCTTTCTTGCCAAAGCGGTTAGGTCAGGGGTCAGCAACCTGCGGCTCCGGAGCCAAATGAGGCTCTTTGGGCCCTCTGCTGTGGCTCCCTGTCAGGTGATCCCACCAAGGACTGGCCCCACCCCTCGCCCTCCCCTCCCAGTCACTCCTCGTCTGGCCTGAGAAGGTAAGGGCGACCGTGGGAGATGGAGAAGTGGCGAGGGCAGAGACAGAGAGATACAGAGAGAGGGGCAGAGAGAGAGGGAGAGAGGGGGGAGGGGGGGAGAGAGAGATATGTCAAAAGGATTTTGTGGTTCCGGGTGTTTTTTAACAACTAGTTCTCTGCCCTAATGACCGGCTGGGTAGGTGTGGCTGGGGGGGGGAGGTCATGTGACTGGTGGAAGTGAGTGACATCAAGTTGGCCACGCCCACCCAGGTTTTGTGGCTCCCGGTGTTTTCTTTTCTGTGGGAAACAGGTCCAAATGGCTCTTTTGAGTATTTAAGGTTACAGACCCCTGGGTTAGGTGAATCAACTTAGTAACCTGGTTAAGTGAATTCGGTTTCCCCCTTGACTTTGCTTCTCAGAAGGTTGCAAAAGGGGATTGCACGACCTTTGGACATTGCAACCGTCATAAGTATGAGTCAGTTGGCCAAGCATCTGAATTTGGATCATGTGACCCCCGGGAATGCCACAATGGTGTGAAAAATCGTCATGTCATTTTTTTTTCAGGGCTGTCGTCACTTTGAAAGGTCACTTAATGGATTGTTGTAAATCGAGGACTACCTTACTACCTGCTTTTTCAAAAGGCAACCGGACTTTCTTTGTTTCTCCTTGAAGACGTTTAGCTTCTCATCCAGGAAGCTTCTTCAGTTCTGACTGAAGAAGCACTGAAAAAGCTTCCTGGATGAGAAGCGAAACGTCTTGAAGGAAAAAACAGAGAAAAGTCCAGCTGCCTTTTGAAAAAAAGCATGTTTGGGACAACCTGGATGACTGAGAATCTCCATAGACAGAAGGGCATCCAGCAGGGGTGAAATCCAGAAGATTCTGACAGGTTCTGGAGAACCGGTAGCGGAAATTTTGAGTAGTTCGGAGAACCGGTAAATACCATCTCTGGCTGGTCCCAGAGTGCGGTGGGAATGGAGATTTTGCGATATCCTTCCCTCAGGAATGGGGAGGGAATGGAGATTTTTCAGTATCCTTCCCTCAGGAGTGGGGAGGGAATGGAGATTTTGCAATATCGTTCCCTCAGGAGTGGGGAAGGAATGGAGATTTTGTGATATCCTTCCCTCAGGAGTGGGGAGGGAATGGAGATTTTGCGATATCCTTCCCTCAGGAGTGGGGAGGGAGTGGAGATTTTGCAATATCCTTCCCTCAGGAGTGGGGAGAGAATTGGGATTTTGCAGTATCTTTCCCTTGGAGTGGGTGGGAATGGAGATTTTGCAGTATCCTTCCCCTGCCATGCCCACCAAGCCACGCCCACTGAACTGCCAGTAAAAAAAATTGAATTTCACCACTGGCACCCAGGCTTTTCTGTAGTCTTTGTCATCCCCAACATTTCTCTCAGGTCTTTTGGAAAGAAATCTGTCCTTCTGTGCCTTCAGCATCTCAAAAAAATGGTTTCCTGGGCCATCTCCTCTCTCTCTTTGAAGTCATGTTGATGGGTTGGGATGGCTCTGCTCCAACCAGCCCAACATCAGAGCATCTTCAAAGACTCAACTGCCAGCTGAGAACGTTTGCAGGGCTCCAGGCATTTCCTGCTTTTGCCACCTAATGATCTTCCCACTTTTCTCGAAGCCAAAGAATGGTTTCCAAAGTCCCCCTTCTGAAAGTCCAAAAATCACACCGAGAAAAGGGAAGCGTATAACTAACAGACATGGAAAGACTTATGGCTCCCCTCTAGTGTTTGTGTTTCCTTTGTTGTCGACTTGTTCACGAAAAGAATTCGCTTCAGATTTAGGGATTAAGGTATTGTCTCTGATTCCCAGACGGATTGATTTGATCAAACACCCTCCTGTGATGGCAGTGTTAAGGATATTGTTGTTGCGTTACCAACCAGCAGAGTGTAGAGCACAGAGAAACGTTGCTGAGAGCAATGAATAAGAGATGTGCAAACTGGTTTATCAAAAGTTTACTTTATAGTGAAAAAACAATCTCATAGTCTTTAAACAAATCCAAGTCTTTGCCAGTTAAATCAGTCCAGTGATACAAAAATCTTCTTACCACACAACCAGTAGTTGGTTAGAATAACAAACTCACTCTGGTTCACAAACCACGATGGTAGCAGATCCATCCAATGATGATAGCACAATGGTAGCAACTCCACACACTATGGTAGTTTATCATCAACTGAATACTTTACAGTACCTTTCTTAAATACATTTACAACTAGTGATTATCTAATTACAGCATGACACAGCATTACAATGAATCAGCAGGAAAACTTTAAAGTCACACAATACATATTCATATTAAAGTCACAGAACACATATATTGCCTGGACAACTTGTTAGGCTCAAACCATATCCTAACAGGCAGCATCATAGTACAGAAGGACTTAAACTAGTTGTCAAAGAGGTTGTCGCAAAAATGTCCCGTTGAGTCAAATAAGAGCCAGCTAAAGAAAGATAATGTCTTTGTCCCAAAAGTGTCATCCCAAAGCATCTCAAACTGAAACGCCTTCAAAGAAAAACAAAGGAAGTCCAGCTGCCTCTTGAAAAAGCACTTTTGGGAACAACCATGACCTGGATGACTGAGAATCTCCATAGACTTTGTTAGGATATGGTTTGAGCCTAACAAGTTGTCCAGGCAATATATGTGTTCTGTGACTTTAATATGAATATGTATTGGATGACTTTAAAGTTTTACTGCTGATTCATTGTAATGCTGAGTCATGCTGTAATTAGATAATCACTGGTTGTGAACGTATTTAAGAAAGGTACTGTAAAGTATTCAGTTGATGATAAACTACCATAGTGTGAGGAGTGCTATCCATTGTGCTATCATCATTGGATGGATCTGCTACCATCGTGGTTTGTGAACCAGAGTGAGTTTGTTATTCTAACCAACTACTGTTTGTGTGGTAAGAAGAGTTTTTGTATCACTGGACTGATACAAAAGTTTTTGCAGAGTTTTTGTATAACTGGCAAAGACTTGGATTGATTTAAAGACTATGATATTGTTTTTTCACTATAAAGTAAACTTTTGATAAACCAGTTTGCACATCTCTTATTCATTGCTCACAGCAACGTTTCTCTGTGCTCTACACTCTGCTGGTTGGTAATACAACAACAATATCCTTAACAGACTTTTAGCTATGCAGTTTGGAATGAACACCCTATGAACGGATTTCCAGAAAAATTGCGGACTACAGGAACCATTTGCGCTTCAGTTTGAGATGCAGAAAACTCAGACTCATCCCCTGCGCCTGTGTTCAACAATGAAGGGACACAGGCCAAAAAAAAAAAAAACATCCTGCAGAAAGCACAACTCCACTACACAGTCCTTTCAGCAGTTCCAAGAAGGCTCCACACCCATTTGTGTTACTCAGGTGACCCTGAGGACATAGACAACCTCCAAGTGGCTTCAATGACTCTCTAAAAGGATGCAAGTGACCAGCTGTCTGCAAGGAATATAAATCCTTCCGTTCCCCACCATCCAGTCAGAGCTGAAGAAGCTTCTTGGAGGAGAAGTGAAACGTCTTCAAAAGGAAAAACAAGGAAGTCCAGTCGCCTCTTGAAAAAGCACCTTTGGGAGAACCAGGACCTGGATGACTAAGAATCTCCATAAATAATTTCTATGTCCATTTGAGAGGGCTACAACAAGAAATTACTCTACTTAAACAATCAGCTTGTTTATATTTAGCTGTAAAGGTTTTCAGAGCAATATTCTATGAGCTTTCGAAACAGCCCTTCCTGGCTGGGCTGGACTAAGGAGAATGATGGGAACTGTAGTACATTTCCCTAGAGAAGAGACATGAGATATGAGGCGCAGATATTTTATACCTACAGAATAACAGAGTTGGACAGGACCTTGGAGGTCTTCTAGTCCAATCCCCTGCTCAAGGCAGAAGACCTTATTCCATCCTAGGAAAATGAATGGCCAATCTTTTCTTGAAGATTTCCAGAGATGAAGTACCCACAACTCTGGGAGACAAGTTTTGATTAATTGGTTCTCGCTGTAAGGAAATTCCTCCTGATTTCCATTTGGATCTCCCTCTGCCAAGCTTCCACCCGTTGCTTCTGGTTCTGCCTTTAGGCGTCCTCGAACCATCCTTGGCTGGGAATGATGGAGGTTCTAATCCAGCACATCTGCAAGAGCAGGAGGACTTGGATTGATCTGTGGTTATCTGAGGACAGCCAACCTTTTCTATTGCTGCTTAATAAAGATCCTATTTTGGTCACCATACAACAAGAGAGATGTTGGAGAGAGTTCAGAGAAGAGCAACTAAAATGATCAAAGGCCTGGAGACTAAAACATAGGAAGAATGGCTGTAGGGTTGTTAGGGTTAGGGTTGGGTTTGGCTGGTCTATAAAGAAAAGAAGAATTAGGGGCAAGAGGATAGCAGTATTCCAGTACTTGAGGGGCTGTCACAAAGAAAGAATTAAATTATTCTCCAAAGCAACAGAGAGCAGGACAAGAAACAATGGATGGAAACTAACCAAATAGAGAAGCAACCTGGAATTAAGGAGAAACTTCCTAACAGTGAGGAGAATTAACCAGTGGAACAGCTTGCCTTCAGAAATCGTGGGCACTCAATCACTGGAGGTTTTTAAGAAGAAACTAGAAAGCCACTTATCTGAAATAGTATAGGTCCGTGATGGTGAACCTGTGGAACGTGTAGCCATATCAGTGGGCATGCAAGCTCAGCTCTGGGGCGCATGCACGTGCTGGCCAGCTGATTTTCAGGCCTTCTGGGCCCACCAGAAGTAGGGAAACAGGCTGTTTACTGACTCCAGAGGGCCTGGGGCGGGTGGGGAAGGCTGTTTTTGCCCTCCCCAGGCTCCTGGAGAAGCTCTGGAGCCTGGGGAGAGCAAAAAATGGGCCTTCCAGTCCCACTGGAAGACGGCAAATGGGCCGTTTCTGGCCTCCGAAGGGTGGGGACAGCCGTTTTCACCCTCCCCAGGCTCCTAGAGAGACTTTGGAGCCTGGGGGGAGCAAAAAAATGGGCCTACCATGCCATCGCGTGCCAAAAGCACGGGGAGCTCAGGGTGGTCACACACGCATGCGCGGGGGGGTGGGGCGCATAGAATTATGGGTGTGAGCACGCACATGTGCGACCCCCCCCGCGCTCCCCCCGCTTTTGGCACGCGATGGCAAAAAGGTTAGCCATCCCTGGTATAGGTTCTCCTGCTTGAGAAGGGGGCTGGACTAGAAGACATCCATGTTCTGTTCTGTTCTGTTCTGTTCTGTTCTGTTCTGTTCTGTTCTGTTCTGTTCTGTTCTACTCTACTCTACTCTACTCTACTCTACTCTACTCTACTCTACTCTACTCTACTCCCTACCCTACCCTACCCTACCCTACCCTACCCTACCCTACCCTACCCGATTCTATATTGTAATTACTCCTACAATCAACTCTTGCCATTACCTCTAAACATTGCACTGTTTAGAGTCAAAAATGTGTTTCCTGCTCTCAGCTCCACGATGGGAATTCTTTCCGCTTCTTTTTCTTTAAACTCACATGCTTATGTTTTACTTTTCCTATTTCAAATGGCGCTGCCATCCCTTGTCTGCATTACAGGCGGTGGAAAAGAGGGATCATTTTAGAGGCCCATTTCCAGAATGTGTTATCCATCAAGACGACTCATGGTTTAGATTCTAGTCTTAAAATACATTTTCTTTAAGTATCAAGGCTATCAACTTACACAAACTGCTCTGGGTTGAAAGGATTACAATAAACATTGGAAATGTGGCCGCTGCGAGGCAGACAATTTAAAGCAGAGGCTGTGTAAAAAATAATTGTGGCTTCAGCACATACAGGCATCTTTAGTGCTAGTCACTCTGTTGCTTCGTTTTTTGCTTTCTACTTACGGAATGTAAAGTTTGAAACAGAAGATTAAAGCGGCCAGTAAAATAGGCACTGCAATCTTTCCACTAGGGAAAAAGTCTGGGGGGGGGAGAGATCTTCTCACAGATGTTCTCGCTGTTGATTAAGGAGTGTTTGACAGATGCAACAGTCTCTGCCATGGGCTTCTACCACCCCCCATAAAGTCAGGGTTCTGCTGGAGGTTGGGAGATCTTTTGAAGAGCTAGACCGATTCCTAACCAGGTAGCCCCTCTTTCAGGGAGCCAATTTGTAAACCATGTAGAAAACCAAGACCAACATCAATAGCAATAGCACTTAGACTTATATATCCCTTCACAGTGCTTTACAGCCCCTCTCTAAGCAGTTTACAGAGTCAGCGTATTGCCCCCGACAATCTGGGTCCTCATTTTGCCCACCTCGGAAGGATGGAAGGCTGAGTCGACCTTGAGCCGGTCAGGATCGAACTCCTGGCAGTGGGCAGAGTTGACATGCAACACTGCATTCTAACTACCGAGCCACCACGGCCCATTCCAAATAGCTTTGTATTTTCACTATTATTTAATCAATACCCTTTAATCTTAACAAATTGTCTCTCTGTCTCTAATGTTTTGATCTGTGCAATGATAGTGCCCAGGAGCGTTTAGGTGTCCAACTTCTTAACTGTGGTGGGGCAGTGGTTAGGATGCAGTATTGCAAGCTAACTCTGGCCGCAGCCAGGAGTTCGACCCTGACCGGCTCAAGGTTGGACTCAGCCTTCCATCCTTCCAACATATTGCCCCCAACAATCTGGATCCTCATTTTACTGACCTCGGAAGGATGGAAAGCTGAGTCAACCTTGAGCCGGTCAGGATCGAACTCCTGGCAGTGGGCAGAATCGACCTGCAACACTGCATTCTAACCACTGCGCCACCACGGCCCATTCCAAATAGCTTTGTATTTTCACTATTATTTAATCAATACTCTTTAATCTTAACAAATTGTCTCTCTGTCTCTAATGTTTTGATCTGTGCAATGATAGTGCCCAGGAGCATTTAGGTGTCCAACTTCTTAACTGTGGTGGGGCAGTGGTTAGAATGCAGTATTGCAAGTTAACTCTGGCCGCAGCCAGGAGTTCGACCCTGACCGGCTCAAGGTTGACTCAGCCTTCCATCCTTCCAACATATTGCCCCCAACAATCTGGATCCTCATTTTACTGACCTCGGAAGGATGGAAAGCTGAGTCAACCTTGAGCCGGTCAGGATCGAACCCTGGCAGTGGGCAGAATCGACCTGCAACACTGCATTCTAACCACTGTGCCATCATGGCTCAGAGCAATTAAATGCTAAGTAACTGGCACCCAGAGCCAACTTTTCAAAGTAAGATACCTGCCCCTTGCTTTGCAGTTGAGTTTTGCATTACATTCAGCTTCTGGACACTTTTTTTTTCAATTAGAGCCCCGAAGACACAACTCCCAGGAGATCTTAAGGAGCGATATAGGAAAGGGGCAGACAACCTCTGTCAAGTTCAACCATCAACCAGGTGATGGCTAGTACATGAGGCACAATTGTCCAAAGGGCAGGTCTCAGTCCAGCTCCCATCCATACATAGCAAATCAAAATCAAGGGATTCTTTCTGCCTACAAGCCAGGTTTTTCAGGGGAGGACGAGCCTGTCCAAGCCTGGTTTCCTTCTTAGCATCAGTATCTCTTATGTTTGGAGTGGTGCGGTGGCCTAGAGGTGGACACAATCGCCTCACAATCAGGAGGCTGTGAGTTCAATCCTAGGTAGAGGCAGATATTTCTCGCTCTGGGCACGATGAGAATATATCTGCTGAACAAAACTCTGCATTGGCGACAGGAAAGGTATCTGGTCATTAAAACACTCTGCTAGCTCCATTCAGTTGCCCAGACTCCACTCCACAAGGGATTATGGGGTCGTTAAAAGAAGATGACGATGATGATCAGTATTTCTATTTTTCATTTGCTTCCTTCATCTAGATCCCTTTTTCTTGGGCATTCCCACTGCCATCCTAAGTCACTTTCTCCAAAAGCTCCAATGCACTGAGAAAGTCCCAGGACGAAGGCCTTTTCCTTTTAAGAAAAGAGTTCATTATCTCAGAACTGTAGGGTCCTTGGTGCTCTCTAAGCTTGATTGCTTTCCTGCAGGCGTTTCATTACCCAAACTAGCTAAGCACTGATGATGTTACCTAGTTTGGTTAAAGAAATGTCTGTAAGAAAACCATCAAGCTCAGAGAGCCTCAGGGACCCTTCGTTTCAACCCCGAGCTGCAAATATTCTCCTTTAAGGAGAAAATCGCAGAACGTGGCGTAAGGCACAGCAGTCAGTCTGGTGACTTCTATAAGATGGGAAAAGATTTAACGAGAATAAGCCTATTAAGCGGCATTAGCCGTGATGGATAAATCAATCCTTTAAATTGAAGAGAAGTTTGTATCAGCAGAAAAACAACGGAAAGAGTTTTATACTGAGACATCCAATTAGCTGCTCTCAGAAAGAAGAGCTGATTTTCATTACTGGCTGATTTCTGACGACAACTGTTAAGTTTCAGTAACTTTAACTGCTAGACTCACAAAGTGCCAGTCTGATGCGACTGTGAGAAATTATATTCTGTACCACTTACTTGGAAGACAAGCATCCCTGCTATCCCTTTGAGAAGTTCTGGCTCAGTTTTCTCCCAATCTCTAAGATGATAGTTTGTTTGTTTGTTTTATTAGATTTATATACCACCCTACTCCCGAAGGACTCAGGGCGGTAAACAGGCACAAAATAAAATACATAGATACAAAAGTTGAAAGACATAATTAAAACCATATTAAATAATTTAGCCCGAGACAATTAAAAAACCCCAATAATTTAAAACAGATTAAAATTTCGATTTAAAAGAATTTTAAAACGGGAGAAAATTAGGCCAGGCCGGCTTGCTGGAATAGGAGAATCTTAAGAGCACGGCGGAAAGCGCGTAGATCCGGGATCCTCCGTATCTCTGGGGGGAGCTCATTCCAGATAGTGGGTGCCCCCACAGAGAAGGCTCTCCCCCTGGGGGCTGCCAGTCGACATTGTTTAGCTGACGGCAGCCGGAGGAGCCCCTCTATGAGAGCGTACCGGCCGGTGGGAGGCTATTGGTGGTAGTAGGCAGTCCTGTAAATAACCAGGTCCTAAGCCATGGAGAGCTCTAAAGGTGGTGACCAAAACCTTGAAGCGCACCTGGAAGACCACCAGGAGCCAGTGCAGCTTGCGCAGGAGAGGTGTCACACGGAAGCGCCATGTTGCTCCCATAACCACCCGCGCAGCCGCACTCTGCGCCAGTTGGAGCCTCCGGGTGCTCCTCAAGGGGAGCCCCATGTAGAGAGATAAAAGGTCTGGAGACTAAAACATATGAAGAACGGGTGCAGGATTTGAGTATGGTTAGTCTAGAGAAAAGCAGGACCAGGTATGAGATGATAGCAGTATTCCAGTATTTGAGGGGTTGCCACAAAGAAGAGGGGGTCAATTTATTTTCCAAAGGACCAGAAAGCAAGACAAGAAACAATGGATGGAATCTAATCAAGGAAGAGAAGCAACCTGGAATTAAGGAGAAACTTCCTAACAGTGAGGACAATTAACCAGTGAAACAGTTTTTGCCTTCAGAAGTTGTGAATGCTCCATCACTGGAAGCTTTTAGGAAGAGACTGGACAGCCACTTGTCTGAAATGGAATAGGGTCTCCTGCTTAAGCAAAGGGTTGGACTAGATCTAGAAGACCTCCAATGTCCCTTCCAGCTCTATTCTGATTCCTAACAGTGAGAAAAATTAACCAGCAAAACAGCTTGCCTTCAGAAGTTGTGGCTGCTTAACATGTTCAGATTTCGTTTAGGCTCTTCCAATATTTGAGGGGCTGCCGCAAAGAAGAGGGGTTCAACCAATTTTCCAAAGCTTCTGAAGGCAAAACAAGAAACAATGGATGGAAACTAATCAAGGAGAGAAGCAACCTAGATCTAAGGAGAAAATCCCTAACAGTGAGGACAATTAACCAGTTGAAGAGCTTGCCTTCAGAAGTTGTGGGTGCTCCATCACTGGAGACTTTTAAGAAAAGTTTGGAGAGCTATTTGTCTGAAATGGAATAAGCCCAGGGCAGATATCGGCAACCTGTGGCTCCGGAGCCATATGTGGCTCTTTGGGGCCCCTGTTGTGGTTCCCTGTCAGGTGATCCCACCATTGACTGGCCCTGCCCCTTGCCCTCCCCACCCAGTCACTCCTCGCCTGGCCTGAGAAGGTAAGGGCGACAGCGGATGATGGAGAAATGGCCGGGGCAGAGAGGTACAGAGAGACGGGGAGAGAGAGAGACATAGAGAGATACAGAGAGAGAGGTGGGAAGAGCGGGAGAGAGGGACGGGGGAGGGAGGGTGAGAGAGATGTCCAAAAGGTTTTGTGGTTCCCGGTATTTTTTAACAACCGGTTCTCTGCCCTAATGACTGGCTGGGTAGGTGTGGCTGGGGGAGTCATGTGACTGGTGGAAGTGAGTGACGTTGAGTTGGCCACGCCCATCCAGGTTTTGTGGCTCCCGGTGTTTTCTTTTCTGTGGGGTCCAAATGGCTCTTTTGAATGTTTAAGGTTGCAGAGCCCTGGCCCAGGGTCTCCTGTTTGAGCAAGGAGTTGGACTAAAAGACCTCCAAGGTCCCTTCCAGATCTATTCTGATTCTGATTCAGTCCAGTTTCCCACATTCTGTTAGTTGCAGTCCCAACAGATCTTAGATTACAAGAGAGCCATTTAAGAAAAGTTGGCCCCAACAAGCTTCTCTCAGGAATCCAGACGCAGTTTAAGAGCAGAAGGATGGGATTTCCCCTCTCCGCAGTCTTGGGAAATGCCTTCCCTTGTCAAGGAAAGTTTTCACCTCAGGCCAAAACATTCTCCAGGAAGCTGCCATTTCCTCTTGGAAATACTGGCCGTGATTGGAATTTAATGGTGCAGTCTGGTTCCCAGCACACCTGTGGCGGCGGCAGCAACGTAGGAAGCCTGGATCTGCGCTTCCCAGCCAGAGACCATAAATACAAACTTTATTTGTCGAGAGCTCGGCTTGCCAAAACAGGCTAAGGGACAAGAGCTGTACTTAAAATTCCAGAAGATCCACTTCTCAAACACACACACACAAAAAAAAAAAAACCAGAAAAAAAACCCTAGAGAAAATATCTTCAGATCTATTATTTTTTTTGTCAGAAAACTGCACCCTGTAGCTTCCAAAGTTTGCGATAATCTTGTTCAGGGCTTAGCGGGACGAGATGAGAAATTGCTTCAAAGCAAGCCAATGACCACCAGGCCTGTGATGAAATTAACCTGATTGGTGGCTCAGTGACTAAGACACTGAGCTTGTCGATCAGGAAGGTCAGCAGTTCGCCAGTTCAAATCCCTAGTACAGGTCTCCTCTGCAGGAGGAGGGGGTTGGACTAGATGACCTCCAAGGTCCCTTCCAACTCTGTTTTTTGTTGTTGTTAGTTGGGAAGTCGTGTCCGGCCCATCATGACCCCATGGACAACGTTCTTCCAGGCCTTCCTGTCCTCTACCATCCTCTGGAGTCCATTTAAGCTCACGCTTACTGCTTCAGTGACTCCATCCAGCCACCTCGTTCTCCGTCATCCCGTTCTTCTTTTGCCCTCAATCTTTCCCAACATTAGTAACTCTTTCACTGTTACATTTCCTTCTCAAACGGAACTTGTTAATCAGGTGGTTTTGAGGACTCTTCCTGATTCCCAAAGGTTCTCTATCAAGCATCAATTACAGGTCCATCACATCAACAGGACAACCTGTTGGGGTAGGGTTATCTGAGACAGTGTCGCTTCCAGATGCATCCACCCTACCCACTAGAGTAGGGAGGCAAGGAATGTTGGGCATCTCCTGTCCTCTCCATTCCCCAACTATCCTGTCAGAGCTGAAGAAGCTTCTTGGATGAGAAGCAAAACGTCTTCAAAAGAAAAAAACAAAAAAGTCCTGAAAAAGCACATTGGGGACAACCATGACGTGAATGGACTGACAATCTATACAGACTTTTAGCTATACAATTTGGGTGGACATCTTTGGAATGGTGTGGGAATAGGAATGGATTTCCAGAGGAAAAATGGCAGACTACAGGAACCATTTGCACTATTCAGGTGATCTTGAGGACACAAAACAAACCTCCAAGTGGCCTCCACGACCCTCTAAAAGGATGCCAACAGCCAGCTGTCTGCAAGGAGGATAAATCCTTCCATTCCCCACCATCCAGTCAGAGCTGAAGAAGCTTCTTGGATGAGAAGTTACAACGGCCCTGAAAAAAAGGGAATTACGACCGTTTTTCACACTTAGGACCATTGCAGCATTCCCCAGAGTCACGTGATCAAAATTCAAAACCAGCTTGGCCAGCGGTTCATAGTTATGACCCTTGCTGTGTCCCTGGGGGGGGGGGGCAGTCACAGGAACCCCTTTTGCGACTTTCTGACAAGCAAAGTCAATGGGGGAAGCCCGATTCATTTAACAACCGTGCAACTAACTGAACAACCACAGTAATTCACTTAGCGATGGTGGCAAGAAAGGTCGTAAAACGGGACAAAACCCACTTAACAAATCAACTGCAGCATTGACCGGTTTTCATAGAACTGTTGCAGCAGCCCCAGGGCGACGTGATCCGTAAATTCAGATACAGGCAAAGTCAACAGAGAAGCCAGATTCACTTCACAGCTGCGTTACTATTTTAACCCCTGCAGTGTTTCGCTTAACAACAGAGGCAAGAAAGGTGGTACAACGTTGGCCAAGCACTCACTTCACACGCATCTCACTTAACAACCGAAATTTCGGGGCTCATTGAGGTCGTAAGACGAGGACTACTGGTATTGAGCTTTTTTTTTTTAGAAATTAGAATAACGGAGTTGGAAGGGACCTTGGAGGTCTTCTAGTCCAACCCCCTGTTCAGGCAGGAAACCCTACACCACTTCAGACAAATGGTTATCTAATCTCTTCTTTAAAAACTTCCAGTGTTGGAGCATTCACAACTTCTATTGTTTTTTTACAAATTTTTTTTTTTTTTTAACAAACTTTTACTGTTGGTAAGTCACTCGGAGAGCGAGCAAGCGAGCGGCGGAATAAATCTTCTAAATAAATAAATAAATGAGCCTTGTTGGGTAGATTTCGGAGCAGGGGCTTAAAAGACCTGCATGCTGAGACAACCTCAAGGCAGCTACTATCGACCCTGCCCCATATCCTTTCCCTTCCCTCCGGCTCTTTATTGCTCAGGAGAGAAAAGTTGAGCCTTTTGGGGGCAAATGCTCTGGAGGCACATAAATGCCACCCCACCCCCACCCCCTAAGCATCCTCGGTATTTTATAAGCTTTGTGGCATCCATCACAGGGTGACAAGAGGTTGCTGGCTACAAAGAAGGATCTCTGTTCACCATTGCCTGATCTCTGAGAAGGGTGGAGGGGGGGGGTCTTCAGGGTTTCACTAGGGTACCCCCAGACCCGAGTCAAAAGTTTGGGGGTAGCCTTGTGTGCTACAAGAGACTTTTTCCAGGAGGGAGGGCAGCTCACTGCTCACTCCTCTTTTCAACAAGGGACCCCCCCCCCCAAAGGGAAAGAGGCACCAGTGGGCTTCCTTCCACCCCCAACCCCACCCCAGAGGGCGCCCAAAGAGACGGCTTTCCCCCCAGGACCCCCTCCGTCGTCCTTCCCCATCCTGAACTGCTTGCGCAGAGCTTACTCGGAGGTTGCTCCGAGGCTGGAGGCAGCAAAACGACGGAGGCGGTGGGGAAAGCGCCAAGCCGAGGTCAGCATCTCCACCCTACCCCACCCCACCCCGACAGCCGCAGGGTAGGTAGGAAGCTCCTAAGACCCTCCCGGAGCCCCGTTGCTGCGCTTTCAGGCTGCGCGCCTCCTTGGTTCCTTCCCACCGGCGTCTTACCTCGACCCACCGGCGGGCTTCGACGAAAGCTGCGCGGCCGTCCTCTCTGCCGTCCATGGCCGAGTCCGCCGGGGTGGAGAGGCGGAAAGAGGGGAGCTGCAGGGCGCGCGGGTTGACCTCCAAAGGGGGGACGCCGGGACTGGGGCGGGGGGAGCTGCAAGCTGGGGGAGGCGGCAGTGCCGGGACCCCCCGTCCGTCCGCCTCCACGTCGCAAGGTTGCAAGGAGCAGGCAGCCTTCGGCGTTCCAGCCAGCGCTCCGCTTACAGCCAAACCGGCAGCACCGAGTGCGCCCGAGCCTGGTTGTCTGCGTGTTGGCCTCGCCGGCCCCGCCCCGTCCCGTCCCGGATCGCCGAGGGTGGGTGGGTGGGAGGGAGGGGAAGCCTCCAGGAGATCAACTCCGGCCTCCGTCCCGCGGCTGCTTCCACCTGGCGGCAGGTGAGGGCGAGGCAACCGCTTCCCCCTGCCCGCTGCGGCCGCGCCCTCTCCCGGCTGGACGGTGAGGGCTTGGGGAGCTAAGGGCGCGCAGCCAAGCCAGCCCCGATCTCAGGATCTCCTGCGCGAGCAGAGGGGGTTGGACTAGAAGTCCTCCATAGATCCCTTCCAACTCTAGGTTTTATGTCCTGGCGCCCTTCCCAAAATTTGCTCAGCCAATCTTGGTCAAGGAATCCTGGTTCCTTGATTGATGGATGGATGGATTGATTACAATAGAATAAGGGTTGGAAGGGACTTTGGAGATCTTCTAGTCCAGTGGTTCTCAACCTGTGGGCCGGGACCCCTTTGGGGGTCGAACAACCCTTTCATAGGGGTCGCCTAAGACCATCGGAAAACACATATTTTCAATTGTCAATGGAATAACTTTATGGTTGGGGGTCATCACAACATGAGGAACTGTATTAAAGGGTCGCGGCATTAGGAAGATTGAGACCCACTGTTCTAATCCAACCCCCTGCTCAGGCAGGAAACCCTACACCACTTCAGACAAAAGGTTTTCCAACATCTTAAAAACTTCCAGTGTTGGAGCATTCACAACTTCTGGAGGCAAGTTGTTCCGCTGATGAATTGTTCTCCGTCAGGAAATTTCTCCTTAGTTCTAGGTTGTTTCTCTCCTTGATTAGTTTCCACTCACTGCTTCTCATCCTGCCTTCAGGTGCTTTTCCTCTTCTTTGTAGCAACCCCATATATTGGTTTGATTGATTGATAATTCGCATGAAACTCGTAAGAGAGAACATTCAGGGTTGAAATACGGCGATTCTTGCTGCTATTACCTAGTTTGTGTAATGAAACGCCTGCAAGAAAACATCCAAGCTCAGAGAGCACTAAGGACCCCTCACCAGAGGTGGGTTTCAGCAGGTTCTGACCAGTTCTGGAGAACCGGTAGTGGAAATTTTGGGTAGTTCGGAGAACCGGTAGTAAAATTTCTGACTGGCCCCACCCCCATCTATTCTCTGCCTCCCAAGTCCCAGCTGATCGGGAGGGAATGGGGATTTTGCAGTATCCTTTCCCTGGATTGGGGAGGGAATGGGGATTTTGCAGTATCCTTTCCCTGGATTGGGGAGGGAATGGAGATTTTACAGTATCCTTCCCCTGGAGTGGGGTGGGAATGGAGATTTTACAGTAGCCTTCCCCTGCCACGCCCACCAAGCCATACCCACAGAACCGATAGTAAAAAAAATTTGAAATCCGTCACTGTCTAAAGTGGGACTAGAACTCACATCTCCTGGTTTCTAGTTTAGTGCTATCACCAGTAGACCAATCTGGCTCTTGACTGCAAAACCCAGGGCTTCCCTTCTGCCATCCAGCTGTGGGCTCAAGTTTTCTTCCAGAGGCAAATCTGGAACGCAGCTTGTGGGTTACAGATGCAATTTATTCTGCACCACGTCTGCACACCACAAGCCACTTCCTGCCTGAAGACGACTTCCAAAAAAACTAGGAATGCGCTTACCGAAGGGATAGCAAAACCCCAGCAGCCCTCCGAGCTGACCCTGGTACCACAAAGTCCCGATTTGCTTTGGCTGATGCCCCCCCCCACCCGCCGAGACTCCAGCCATCATAGTTCATGAAACAGACTTTGGCCTGTTGTGATTTACTCAATATTAGTGTATCGAATGCAATTGCGGTTTGGAAAAAAACCCCAGTAAAATATTCCTGTTAGGTCGCAGTGTAGATTAATAGCACAGGCACAGGGTGTTCCATCCAATATCCCTACCGCGATTGTATTTACAGAGAGAAATGTTATGCATGTTTGTTATTTTATAGCCCTAGAAGCATTATTTTTTCCCCAAAAGAAAAAAGTTTCTTTGGAAAAGCCCAATTGTCTAGAGCAGGGGAATCAAACTCAAGGCCAGGGGCCGGATTCAGCCTGCAGGGTGCTTAGATCTGGCTTGTGGGGCCGCCCTAGAAACAGCAAAGGACTGGCCCGCGGTGCCTCTGCCAGTGAAAACGGGAGCTCGGGAGGGCGGTGTGCAGCCCTCCAGGATGTTTTCAGCCGCCACGGCCTCCTGCCACCCTCTGCCAGTGAAAACGGAGCTGTCCCAAGCTCCGGCAGAAGGCCGTGGCGGCTGAAAAGAGAGCTCAGGAGCCCGTTTTCGCTGGCAGCGTGCTCGGGCCACTACAGACGCCCCTGACACAAGTGACATCAGGCTGACCACGCCCACCCTGGCCACACCCATCCCGGCTCCCAAGGTCAAACACAACCCTGGCGTGGCCCTCAATGAAATCAAGTTTGACATCCCTGATCTAGAGCGTTCAAGGCCGTTTCTGCATGTGAAGATTCTGTTCAGGAGCCTATTCCATTGTTTCATGCATCATTTCATAACTACAGAAGATTTATAACACGGTTTAAGGGGAAATAGGAATTATAATGTCATTAACTTGCAGAATGCAATCCCAGGAACAGCTACAGATAGTCCTCGACTTACGACAGTTCATCTATCTACGGGACCGCCTGCTACCACCAATAGCCTCCCACCGGCCAGTACGCTCCCATAGAGAGGGGCTCCTCCGGGTGCCATCGGCCAAACAATGTCTCTGTGGGGGCACCTACGATCTGGAACGAGCTCCCCCCGGAGATACGGAGGATCCCGGATCTGCGCACCTTCCGTTGTGCGCTCAAGTCTTTCTTATTTCATCAAGCTGACCTGGCCTAAATCTTTTCCCCTTTTAAATGTAAATTTTAATTTGTTTTTAAATTATTGGGTATTTTAAATTTGTCTCAGACAAATTATTTAATTCGTTTTTATTCTATTTTAAATTTTTGTATTTATGTGTTTTATTTTGTGGCTGTTCACCGCCCTGAGTCCTTCAGGAGTAGGGCGGTATATAAATCCAATAAATAAAAATAAATAATAAATATAGTGACCGTTTAAAGTTACAACGGCACTGGAAAAAAAAAGGAATTATGGACTGTTTTTCACACAACCGTTGTGGCATCCCCATGGTCATGTGATCAATGTCAGCTTGGCAACTGACTCATATTTATGACGGTTGCAGTGTCCTGGGGTCATGTGATCTAACAAAGTCAATGGAGAAGCCAGATTCACTTAACAACCGTGTTACTAATTTAACACCTGCAGTGATTTAACGTCTTAAAATGGGACCAAACGCCACTGAACAAATGTCTCACTTCACAACAGAAATGTTGGGTTCTGTTGTGGTCGTAAGTCGAGACCACCTGTATTTTATAGCGGTGGTTTTTTCTCCCCAACAAGAAGAAAAAAAACTTTATTTGGAACTCTCCAATTATTTAGAGCAGGGGTCTCAAACATGGCAGCTTTAAGACTTGTGGACTTTAACTCCCAGAATTCTCCAGCCAGCATAGCATAGCTGGCTGGAAAATTCTGGGAGTTGAAGTCCACAAGTCTTAAAGCTGCCAAGTTTGAAGACCTCTGATTTAGAGCATTTGAGTCTGTTTCTGCATATCAAGATTCTGACGGGGAGCCTATTCCTTTATTTCATGCATCGTTTCATCACTACAAAAGGTTTACAACCTGCCTTAAGGATTATGCTAAGGGGGAAGCAGGAATTATAATGTCATTAAAAGTTGCAGAATGCAATTTCAGGCGCAGTTACTTGGCACGGCCTTTACGGTTGTACATTTTAGAGTTAGACCCAATGTTACACCCATCCTGGAAAGCAATTTCCCTGTTGGGAGTGAAGGCAAGGTAGGAGCCGTTTCCGTATCCACGTGAGCCGAGACGGCCCACCCTCACCCCACTGACTGAAGAGATGGCGGCTTTGTCCCCACATGTGAGAAGGTTGCCTTTGTGCAGTCCCGTGGGGGGAACGAAAAGCATTTGTTGACTGTGTCCACATCAATGGCAACTATTGTTCTCCTGAAAGATCCAACAAGGGAGATGTCAGCGTGGAACTTCACAGCCTCTTTTGATGATGCTGGGAATAGGCGCCTTGCCCTGTTCGGAGATGTCAACACAAATGTTTCGGAACACTCCGCTTCCCCAACACACACCCTGCTTCTCTCCAACTATGTGGATATTTCACAAATTGAACCATAGAGTACACAGTGGAGACAAGTGAATTCCACCGGTGTTTCAACCAGATGCCTCCAAACTTCTGAAAATCCATTTTTTTTAAAAAAAAGACTCATTTTCATCTAGTCATCTAATAATCAGCACAAATCAAAGAACTTTATTTGTGTTTTCTTAGGTCTGCTTGCCATCACTGAGGCTGTGCAAAGCACGAATAGCTTGGCAAATATGGCTGGAAGGTAGAATGAAAATGTGAGGAACACATCCACATGGCCAACAATATGGGCCTTTCTCCTGGGCTCGCTGGAAACCACTGGGGGTGGGGGGTTGGGGGTGGGGAAAGAAAGCAGTGTTTGGAGCAGGCTGGGAAAAATCTCACAAAGACCTGATGTGTGATCCAAAGGTGATGTTTTCCCCAAAACGCAACTGGACTAGTTTTTGTTTTTTGAAAGTTTTGCTTCTCATCCTTTTCATTTGCTTCTCATCCAAGAAGGAAGTTGCCTTTTGGGTAAAAACAACACCTTTGGGACAACCATGACCTGGATGATTGAGAATCTCCATAGACACCTGATGTGTGAGCACTTCAAAGAGAGACATTTCACGAAAGAAGGCGAATATACGTGTCCCAGAATAATATTGCATTTGTTGATGGTGGGCTATAAATCGTTGGCTGTTGTTTGCTTCCGCTGCCAATCCCTCCCCTCCTAAATACTTGATAAACTGTGGTAAATTAGCACTCCTGTTGAGTGACGAGGGGCCCTGTTTCCAGGCTTCAGGCACTTCCCTGGCTGTTTTTGTGCCTGCTCGTCCAACAATCTTAGTAGCTGCAAAATTGAATTGAAATTAAAGAGACACTTCACTCTACCAAGTGTGCTGGGAAAACCGCTCCCTTAAACACTTTGTCCAGCTGCAGTAAACACACACAAGGCCTTGTGGTGATTTAGATCAGCCAGTCTCCAGAAGGACTGGACTACAACTCCCACAACAGAAAATAACCATCTCGTTCAAGTCAACTTTCCTAATAAGGGGACTCGGCTACCGTATTTTTCAGACTATAAGACACACTTTTATGTCTCCCAAAAGGGGGCGAAAATGTCTGTGGGTCTTATAGACTGAATATTGCCGAAGCCCAGCCCACCCACCAGCCATATTTTGGCCTCCACAAGCCCTGTTTTCGGGCCTTTTTTCGAGGCTTTTTTCAGCCTGTTTTTGAGGCTTTTTTGGGCCCGTTTTGGGGGCTTTGGGGTCAGTTTTCAGGGCTTTTTTCAGCCTGTTTTTGAGGCTTTTGGGGCCCATTTTGGGACTTTTTTCAGCCCATTTTGGGGGGACTTTTTTGGCCTGTTTTTTCTGAAAAAACATGGGCCAAAAAAACCTCAAAAGTGGGCCAAAAAAAGCCCCGGAAACTGGCCTAAAAAAGACTGGAAAAGGGCTGAAAAAAAGCCCGAAAAAAGGGAGGCCAAAACCTTTTTTGTTTGTTTGTTTTCCTCCTCTAAATTTAGGTGCATCTTAAAGTCCAAAAATATGGTATTTCCCCTCCCAATTCAATCCTGATGCTGTCCACTCAGGGGCCTGCCATTCAATGGGGCCTCCTCAGGTTGCCTGAGGCCTGCTTTCGGCCTCGTCCAGACAGGCTGAACAAGAAAGACAAGACTGACCCCCAGACCATGTTTCTGAGGTAGCTCCTCCTTGCTTCTTTTAAGTCTTGTGGCCAGAGGAGGCTGGAAGGCCTGCTGAGTGACTAAACGACCAAGAGCCAAATACCCTGTTTTTATTTTCCTGGACTCCTCCCTGAATAATTCACCCAAATTCCTCAACCTCTCTTCCTTAGAGAAACTAAAACATTAGAGAAGAGTGATGGTGAATTACATACTGAGAACTTGGCACACTGATGATGAACTGTGGGGTTTCTTGAGTCTGGAAGAGAGCTAACATATTGGCTCTGCTGGGTTGCATTCTCCCTCTCCAGAATTAAGATTAAAATCCTGGCCTGGAGAATCTTTCCCCACTCTGCTTTAGGATTTGGCTCTTTAGCAACAGAATTAAAAGGCTGCATGTTAATCCCATTTAATTTACTTTTTTAAAATCAGAGTTGCTACTCTACATCCATTTTAAAATGTTACTTTTATTATTTTCTCATTTTGCATTTTGCATTTCGGTCAACTTCATTTTGTGGTAGTCTTTTTTTTTCCCCCTCCTTTGCAGGAATCCCCAAACTTGGCAACTTTAAGACTTCTGGAATTCTAGGAGTTGAAGTCCACGAGTCTTAAAATGGGCAAGTTCAGGGACTCCTGCTCTATTGTAACAGACAAGGAACTGAGGGGTCCTTGGTGCTCTCTGATCTTGGTTGTTTTCTTTCAGATGCTTCATTATCCAAACTAGGTAAGATCATCAACAGATCATCAATGATGTTACCTAGGTTGGGTAATGAAATGTCTGCATCAAGCTCAGAGAACACCAAGGACCTCACGTCCTTCTTCTTCTTCTTCTTCTTCTTCTTCTTCTTCTTCTTCTTCTTCTTTCTTCTTCTTCTTCTTCTTCTTCTTCTTCTTCTTCTCTTCTTCTTCTTCTTCTTCTTCTTCTTCTTCTTCTTCTTCTTCTTCTCTTCTTCTTCTTCTTCTTCTTCTTCTTCTTCTTCTTCTTCTTCTTCTCCTTCTCCTCCTCCTTCTCCTCCTCCTTCTCCTCCTCCCCTCTTCCTTCTTCTCCTTCTCCCTCCTTTCTCCTTGTCCTTTCTCCTTGCTCATCCTCCTCCTCTTGCCTGCAAATCCTATTCCCTTCTAGCACTGATGACGTTACCTAGTTAGGGTAAATGAAACATCTGCAAACAAACTATCAAGCTCAGAGAGCACCAAGGATTCCTCATTTCAACCCTGACCTGCAAATATTCTACTTTATCAAGACAAGGAAACAACCCCCCCCTCCCCATAAAATCTTGGTCATCAATATGGGGCTAAAACTAATGTTCTTAGGATGGGTGGTTGGTTCACTGAGTTGGGGGTGCCACCTTGTGTGTATTCGCACAGCATCCCTCTTCCAATAAGCCAGTTGCATGTGTTGTGTTAATCAGAGCCAGGGCCTTCCTAACGGCTTCTCATTATGTACATTTCCATCATGTCAACACGGAGAAAAGGTCACAGGAAGCAAAGTGTAATCTGAAATTTAATTCACCTCAATGTTATCAAAATTTGATCGTTGCTGATTTGCGGGTAAAATATAATTTTGTTACAGTACATTAGACGCCAATTCCTCTTACGTAACAGTGATCTAGGCAGCTGCTAAAGCAATTGCGTTGAACCTCAATTCATCTGGATCGCGTTCCATGAATTTCTTGCATACTCCTACAGCGTCCTAGGAAGAACACACAGAGATAACCACATACACAATATCATCGTCTCTCCGTACACAGCCATTTTCATTGGTACCAGGTTGTCTTATGGGACTCTGCTAAGCAGCATTGATGTAAGCATGACTAATATATTGACTGTTTCCTAGTATGATTTGATTGCTTATTTGTTCCCTATGACTATCATTAAGTGTTGTACCTTAGGATTCTTGATGAATACATCTTTTCTTTTATGTACACTGAGAACTTATGCACCAAAGACAAATTCCTTGTGTGTCCAATCACACTTGGCCAATAAAGAATTCTATTCTGTTCTATTCTATGCTCTTACAGTAAATTGTATATTTAAATTCACGATTTCTTATAAATGCCTTTGGAAACTGTAGTTGTAGTTTTCATATACACATAGTCCTCGACTTATGGAACCCAACATTTCGGTTGCTAAGCAAAACATTCGTTGAGTGGATTCTGCCCCATTTTACAAACTTTCTCGTCACAGTTGTTCAGTGAATCACTGCAGTTGTCAAGTCAGTCACATGGTTGTTACTCGGGAATCTGAATTCCCCACTGATTTCGCTAGTCAGAAGGTCATAAAAGGGAACAACGTGACCTTGGGACACTGCAACCGTCATAAATATGAGTCAGTTGCCAAGCGTCTGAATTTTAATCCCGTGAGCATGGGGATGCTATAACATTTGTAAGTGCCAAAAATGGTCCTAAATCACTTTTTTTCCCCAGTACCGTTGCAACTTTGAGCGGTCATTAATGAGCTGTTGTAAGTCGAGGACTGCCCGTATTAAACCAGTGTTTCATAAACTTAGCCACTTTAATACTGGTGGGCTTCAGCTTCCAGAATTTCCCAGCCAACACAAGGAATTGTAGTTCCTAAAATGGCTAAGAATGAAAAACACTGTACTATACAAATTCTGTTACTGCACTGAATTTTAAATCTGTTTGCCCCCTCCTTATTCTTTCTCTGGGAGAAAACAAAGCCAGCCTGCATCTTTCTAGAATAGCAGATCCTGCTTTTCGAATTTGGAGGACAATAAAGCCCCTGCTGCTTTCTTAGGGTAAAGGTAAAGGTTCCCCTCGCACATATTTGCTAGTCCTTCCCGACTCTAGGGGGCAGTGCTCATCTCCGTTTCAAAGCCGAAGAGCCAGCGCTGTCCGAGACGTCTCTGTGGTCATGTGGCCGGCATGACTCAACGCCAAAGGCGCACGGAACGCTGTTACCTTCCCACCAAAGGTGGTCCCTCTTTTTCTACTTGTATTTTTTAATGTGCTTTCAAACTGCTAGGTTGGCAGAAGCTGGACAAGGAACAGGAGCTCACCCCGTCACGCAGCACTAGGGATTCGAACTGCTAAACTGCCGACCTTTCGATCGACAAGCTCAGCCTCTTAGCCACTAAGCCACCGCATCCCTTTGCTCTCTTAAAGGAAACCCAATAAAGCGACTAAGAATTCCTACCTCTAGAAACGTGTCGACATTGGACCGCCCATGGTTTATCGGGAAAGGCTTGCGTCCATCTGTTGGGATGGAGAAAAGTCATTCTTCATTGCTCAGAAAAGAAAGGGGCTCTACCCTTCCCACCTCCCACGGCAGCCTCCCACTAATCCTGAGCCAAAAACCTCATAAGGTCATGCCATCCGCCAATTGCTATCACTTTACGAAGGGGCATCCCGACACCTCTAAACCCGCTTTTTTTTTTTAATTTGACTATAAAATTTCTGTTTATATTGATTTATATTTGATTTCTATGCAGGACATCCAAGGTTGGAAAGTTAGACGGTCTTCTAATTCTTCCTTATCTTTATCTGCATTCCAAATACAGTGATTCCAAATTGCTGGAATTTCTTGGGCATCTTATCTTATGAATGCCTGAAACGTCCTGGGTTAGTCTAAAGCAGGGGTCAGCAACCTGCGACTCCGGAGCCGCATGCGGCACTTTGGGCCCTCTGCTGTGGCTCCCTGTCAGGTGATCCCACCACTGGCTGGCCCCGCCCCTCGCCCTGCCCTCCCAGTCACTCCTCACCTGGCCTGAGAAGGTAAGGGTGACGGCAGGGGATGGAGAAGCAGCCAGGGCAGAGACAGAGAGATACAGAGAGAGGGGCAGAGAGAGAGGGAGAGAGATGGGGAGAGAGGGAGGGAGGGGAGAGAGAGAGAGGTCAAAAGGATTTTGTGGTTCCTGGTGTTTTTTAACAACTGGTTCTCTGCCCTAATGACCAGCTGGGTAGGCGTGGCGGGGGGGTCATGTGACTGGTGGAAGTGAGTGACATCGAGTTGGCCACGCCCAGCCAGGTTTTGTGGCTCCCGGTGTTTTCTTTTCTATGGGAAACAGGTCCAAATGGCTCTTTGAGTATTTAAGGTTGCAGACCCCTGGTCTAGAGCAAAGGACGGCTAGGGATGACATGATAGCAGTCTTCCAATATTTGAAAGGTTGCCACAATGAGAAGGGGGCCAACTTATTTTCCAAAGCACCAGAAGGCAAGACAAGAAACAATGGATGGAAACTAATCAAGGAGGAGAAGCAACCTGGAATTGAGGAGGAACTTCCTAACAGTGAGGTCAATTAACCTGTGGAACTACTTGCCTCCAGAAGTTGTGGGTGCTTCATCACTGGAGGTTTTTAAGAAGAGACTGGACAGCCACTTGCCTGGAATGGTATAGGGTTTCCTGCTTGAGCAGGGGGCTGGACTAGACGACCTCCAAGGTCACTTCCAGCTCTGTTCTTATTAAGGATATCTCCAGGTTCAAATCATCCGAGGACCAGCCATCAAGAGGCCCATTCTTTCCATGTGAGAAATCCAGAGAGAGCCTGGGCTGCAACTGAACCACGTGAAGGGATCCTTCGTGGCGTCGCTTTTTCCAACCCAACTTAATTTAGTGGCCGAGGATATGAAGCCAGTTTTCTACCACGGCAGAAGCACTGATTATGTCAAGTCAGACTGTCTCCATTTCCAGATCCTGCAAATTACTTAACCGGGCAACACTTTTTATATTTCTGTCACAGAGGAATCTGAAACCAGATGAAAATGCCACAAATGCTTGGTTTACTCACGTGGCTAACCTCCGAAAGGAGGGACTATTCCACAAGCAATCCAGCTGAACAGAGCCACACACACCCCCACACACACATTTTGCAGACTAAGTGCCTCTGAATTCCTCTCCCAGTCTATTCTGGGAAAAGGCATTTGAACAAGCCATCCAGAAATGCAAACTTCTCGCTTTCTATTACACGGCTGAAGCTTCTCTGTGAACTCAACCCCCCAGGAACCAAGAGCACAGGAAAGCAAGACAAGGTGCCAAAGCACCAGAAGGCAGGACAAGAAAAACGGATGGAAACAAATCAAGGAGAGAAGCAACGTAGAACCAAGGAGAGATTTCCTAACAGTGAGGACAATTAACCAGTGGAACAGCTTGCCTTCAAAAATTGTGGGTGCTCCATCACTGGAGGCTTTTAAGAAGAGACTGGACAGCCACTTGTCTGGGATGATATACAGAAGTGGCCAAAATTGTGGAACCCTTTTGGGAAAAGTGTATTTTCTAAAACTAGCTAATAACACCACTTTTTTTTGGAGTAGTACTATAAAATTATATATAAATGTAAAGATAATTTAATCAAGAATGTAATGCAATAACTTTGATGAAGAATTTGCTATTAGAACAGCAGTTACAGTATAAAGAAGTATAAAGTCAAACAGACCGAAAAAACAAGATTTACAAAAATTAGCACCATGTCACTTAATAGTCCTTGACTAGGTGGCTCAGTGGCTGACACTGAGCTTGTCGATCAGAAAGGTCGGCGGTTCGAATCCCTAGTACAGGTCTCCTGCGTGAGCAGGGGGTTGGACTGGATGACCTCCAAGGTCCCTTCCAACTCTTGTTACTGTTAAAAAATATTTAGTTGGGTAACCTTTAGCATGGATTACGGCCTTACAACGTCTTCCCATGGAGTGAACCAAGTCTTTTAATTCTGCAGCTGTTATAATGTGAAACCAAGATTGAATGATGGCTTCTATTAAGTGGGTTTTATTGCTGGGTTGCTTCTGACTAACAAGTTTCTTTACTCGGCTCCATAGATTTTCAATTGGGTTAAGAAAGTCTGGGCTATTCCCAGGCCATTCCAGCAGTGGAATAGGATTATCTTGAAACTCCAAAAAAAAAAGTGGTGTTATTAGCCATCAAACCTCAAAAATACACTTTTCCCAAAAGGTTTCCACAATTTTGGTCACTACTGTAGGGCCTCCTGCTTGAGCAAGACATTGGACTAGAATAGTGCCCCCCCCCCCCCGCCAACCTTTTGGGTACCAGGGACCGGGTCTGTGGTTTTTCTGCAGACTGCAGGAGGCATGGTTTTGTTTGCTGCCTGCGTCCCATGGATGGGACTTTGCTTGTTTGTGAGAGCTCTTACCTAGTTCATAAAGAATGCCGTCCACATTCACTAAAGCGATGAAATGAAGATCTACTTTCTCATCTATACTTGGTGCCTGCAAGAAAGAAGGTGAGATTCGTACAAGGGATTAGCAGAACGCTTGACTGTAGACTTGGAAAAGAAATTAATTCTACTCTGAAACTTATTCCGACCCCAGAAAAACTTGGATCCGAGTTTTGGCATATCTGCTCCTCCCATGCTGGAGTCATTCCTTCTCTACTGGCATTTTGGTGAACTCACAAAGATCACATTTTCTAGATGGCCTTTGGGGAAGAGATGCTGGTTTGGGGCTTTGTCGTCCAGTGCATTTTCCCAAAGTTGCTTTTTCTACAGGCAACGAGACTTTTTTTTGTTTTTCCTTGAAGACGTTTCGCTTCTCACCCATGAAACTTCCTTCAGTTCAGTTCTTGGATGAAAAGTGAAATGTCTTCAAGGAAAAACAAAGAAAATCCAGTTGCCTTTTGAAAAAAAGCACCTTTGGGACAACCATGACCTGGATGATTGAGAATCTCCATAGATACCCAGTGCATTCTTGTTCATGATGGAAACTGTAACTTTCATTATCAAGTGATGTGCTTTTTCTTCCTACTCTAGTTTCCATTTTTTGCTCTCTTGCATTATTTCAATGAATTGGAAGCCACCTGTAGTGGAATGATAGTGCAAATCTTAGTAAATAAATATACGTATGAAAACGTATAGACAAAGGATTTTTTTCCCCATATAACCGAGTTTCTGTCACCTTGTATGGCACAAGATTGATAAAATGCCCACTATCCAACTCCAGGCCCTCAAACCTGAAGACATGAAAAATCTGGTCTCTCTGTAGTCCAAATTTATGCTACTCTGCAGCACATATACATGAAACACAGAACCAGAGATGTGATTTATGAAGATTATTGGAAGAAGGGCAGTGGGCAGGTCAGACATTCTGGAACTACCTGGAAGTTGCAGCCCAAAAGAACATGTAAAATATCATCCATTCATGTCAGAGGCACCTGTTAAGGTGCTTCTGGGTTGAAAGGATTAGCTAGTGACATCACCATTGCCCAGAAAATGCCCACGGAGGCTCCTTTCAAATCCTCATCAATGAGCTGGAGCAAATGACAGGAGCTCACCCCCGCTATACAGGAGCACTCGGAACTCAAACGTGGGCTCGCTAGCCTCCAACCCAGCGTCCCTAAGCATGTGAGACACCACACTCCAACATATAAAATAAAAAATGAATGAATAAATGAAATAAGGGAAATTTCCCCATATCTTCACTCTACTCTTATCATATAATCTATCTATACTCCATCATTCCCTCTGCATTCACTCTGCAAAGAAGCCCAAGCAACGTTCTTGGAGATTTCGCTACTGGCAAGGAAGGCCTGGGTAGAAATCCTGACTCCCACATCATAAAAAACATAGGAAGCACATAATATTAAGCGATTCAGTCACAGTGAAAGACTGCTTGAAGGGGGTGGGGGAACACAAGCCAAAGAATGAACGATCATCTTGACTGGCAGAGAAAGAAGGCTGTTGCTGGCATTTGGGAGAACGCCAAGAATAGGTACAGAATCCTGAAGTCACCTTTTGCACCGCTCCTGAAAGACCTCGGTTGAAGAACAGAAGGAGAGGAGACCGCTATGAAACCCGGATGAAGAACAGACGGAGAGAGACCACCATGGAGCCTGAAGAAATGAAGAACTCAAGAAACCAAGTGGAACAGCACTGAAGGTCTGCAAGCCAATCAAAGCACCAACCGGGAGGGAGAAAGAAATCCCAAGGAAGATGGAGCAGCAGCCATCATTCCCGTTACTTCCTTGAAGATTTCAGTGGTGGCTTCCATGGAGGTCTGAAGATGGCAAAGCTGCACAGATTTGGGTTTGCTGGACCTTCAAAGGACGAGAAGCAAACCCAGAGGAGGCTTCAAAGAGGCGGAGACATTATCCTCAGCCGGAAGGGAAGGAGGGAGCCGTAGCCTTGCCCCTGAGCAGAGATCGAAGAGAAACCAGACTTACGGCCGGGGAGTCCCCCAGAGACGACATTGGGACTGTAGGCCGCCAATTCTGCAGGCAGATGGGAGGGCTTGTGGCCTCCTCTATGGGGCTGGTGGCTTTGGCACAGGCAACGGGGCTGTGTCTGATCAGGGTCAGGGAGGCGGAGCGACGCAAGGGCGAGGCCTTCATTTTGCAGTGGCTAAACTCAGGCTGGGTTGAGGAAGAGGAGGAGGAGCCAGGCAAGGACTATACAAATATTGAAAAAAAAGACACACTTTACAAGTAGAGCTTGTGCTCAGCGACGTAGCCCAATTCTGTGGCCCTCAAAACCAACGGCCATTTTACACACACCACCCCCTGAAAACAAGCATCCATGTTTTTCTAAACAGGACAGGCATTTATAGGTCCTTGGTGCTCTCTGCAGATGTTTCATTACCCAAACTAGGTAACATTATCAGTCCTAGAAGGAATGAGGTTCCCGGTTTATATACAAGTGGCTTGCCCTATATTACTGACAATGTTACCTAGCTGGGTAATGAAATGTCTGCAAGAAACAAGCAAGCTCAGAGAGCCCCAAGGACCTCTCATTTCGACCTTGAGCTACAAATATTCTCCTTTATTGATATCATTCGCAGGCAATCGGTCAAAATTAATTTGCTCGTGTCCAAACCAGACAATGTTACACCTTCCTCCCATTTCCTGCTTGGATTTCCCGCTCGGCAGCAATTTCTGAAAAAGCTTCTGTATTCCCCTCACACTAAGTCTTGCGCTTTGCATTTTGAGGGTGTAAAAACCGCTGCGAAACGAAGGGGGGCAGCCCCACAGCCACCTCAACTTGCTCTTCTGGTCGAAGAGCGCCCCAATCCAAACATCTGCTGCTGAACTGTAGGCTGGAGACCAAGGCGGGGGGGTCTGGCTGTGAGGGAGGCCATCTTGCATCCTTCTCTAAATCCGAGCTATGACTGGACAATCCTTTGCAAAGTCTGCTTCACTCCCCAATTCTGGCCCAGCGTGATGTGGGAATAGAAGGGGGTGCATTTCTAGCTGCCCCAGCCCAGATGAAGCCTTCTGGGGCCTGAGGGCCCTTCTCTGAGGATCTGCTGCTCGTGAACCTTCCCAGAAGCAGGAAGCATTTTCCCATCAGCCTGAAGGCAACAGGAGGGCATCCAGGCATTCATTTGGTGGCGGCTGCTCGGCCTCCCCAGAGCGAAAATGCCAAGGCTGGATGAAGCTCTACATTCCTCCACCCTGGCCCGGTCTGGCAGGGGGGGGAAGGGCTTGGCTTCCTCAATCACTCTTGTTTTTTCCTTCTCCAGCCATTGTTGACCCGAAGGCATTTCAAGTGTGCCTTTTCTGGACCGGTTGGCCTTTGGGAGGAAATGGCTTTTCCAGCAGGTGAACTTTGCTTTGAAAAACAAGACTCAGGAATGTGGCGAGGCGAGAGATAAGGGCAGCCATAAAACGTGGATAAGGGCGGCCATAAAACTCGGGCTGTTTGGACGGGCAAGGAAAGCGGAATCGAGAGAGCAGGGTCCCTCAAGTCCCCTCAATCAATCAATTAGAATAGAGCCAGAAGGGACCTTGGAGGTCTTGTAGTCCAACTCCCTGCTCAAGCAGGAGACCCTATACCCGTGATGGCGAACCTATGGCACGGGTGGCACACGGAGCCGTATCAGTTGGCATGCGAGCATTGCCGTAGCTCAGCTCCAGCGCACATGTGTGCGCCGGTCAGCTGATTTTTGGGCCTTTCGGTCCTACCAGAAATTGGGAAAAGGGCTGTTTCCGGCCTCCGTGTGTGTGGGGGGGGGAAGGCTGTTTTTGCCCTCCCCAGGCTCCTAGAAAGACTCTGGAGCCTGGGGAGGGTGAAAAACGGGCCTTCCGGGCCCACTGTGCCATCATGTGCTAAATGGGGGGGGGGGTACACGCGCAGGGGTGGGGCACATTGAATTATGGGTGTGGGCACTCACATGGGCAACCTCGCCGCGCTCCCGCCGCTTTTGGCACGTGACAGCAAAAAGGTTAGCCGTCACTGCCCTATACCATTTGAGATAGGAGGCTTTTCTTAAAAGCCTCCAATGATGAAGCTCTTACTACTTCTGGAGGCAAGCTCTTCCACTGTTTCTCCTTAATTTCAGGTTGATTCTCTACTTGATTAGTTTTCACCCGTTGTGTCTTGTCTTTGCCTTCTGGTACTTTGGAAAATAAGTTGCCCCCCCTCTTCTTTGTGGCAGCCCCTCAAATACTGGAACATCGCTATCATGTCCCCCACCCCCACCCCAGTCCTTCTTTTCTCTAGACTGGCCATCCTCAATTCCTGCAACCGTTCTTCATATGTTTTTGTCTCCAGGCCCTTCAATCATCTTAGCTGGTCTTCTTTGCTCTTTATCAACTCAAGGCCACAAGGTTTCTCTGCCACCTCAGCTAAGGGGGAGTCGTCTCCCCCCTTTTTTAACTGCTCCCTAATTCCAGCAAGTTCTCTTGCTGACAATCTGGTGGAAGAGTTCTTTTCAGTTGTATGAAGATAACGCCAAGAAAGTTTAATGGAGGGCTTCCGATGAGGAACAGGTCACCGCCGATAGTGAAGGATTCCAGCCCATCTATATCCGGGATTAATGACTTGCCCTCAGAGGGGCCCCCAGCCAGCGTTACCGCCCACCAGAGGTCATACCGACAGATTCATCCTCATGGTGGTAACAAGACAGCTGCCGAGAAATCGGCAGGTCGGATCCTGGGTTGTTGGGGATGTCGACGCCGCAACCATCATCCATGCTGCTCGAAGCGACTTCGAGGGGGTTGATGATGGGTGTGGAGCCACCTTCCAGCCAGGGGTGGGTTCTAATTTTTTTTACTATCGGTTCAGTGGGCATGGCTTATTTTGTGGGTGTGGCTTGGAGGTCATGTGACTAGATGGGCGTGGCTAGCTGGTCAGAGTCATTTCTGGAAGGTCCTCGCATTTACGACCAGTCCTTGCACTTACAACCCGACTCATTTGTTTGCTTTTAACACTGATCAGCTGTAGGCCCTTTGAAGCCCCCCGGCAAGAGTTTAAACAGTTTTTTTTCCCTCTAGTCATCAGCTGGGACTCAGGAGGCAGCAATAGATTGTGGGTGGGACCAAATAAAAGGTAAGAATAATGTGGGGGGTGGGAGGGCGGGGGGGAGAACCGGTTCGGTGACGTCATATCGTCACCGCTACCGGCTCGGCCGAACCGGACCGAACCAGGAGGAACCCACCACTGCTTCCAGCTGCTGCCTCTCTTGGGGATTGGACCCCTCAAGACACCGTCAGTGCTGGCCCAGGATTTGTCCAGGGCAGGGTTCCAAAAGGGACCCTGTCCAAAATGGTGCGGAGGCTGCCGCCCCAGCGGATCACCAGGTGGGACCCAGTACCCAGCGTAGGCCGGGTACCAATTACAAAAAAAAAAAAAAGTTTAATGCAAGGGGACCATTCGTACGTAGCTGATGCATAAATACACAAAAATATTTATAATAAATAGCTCCCCCAACACATACATATAAATGTGCTGTGAGGAAGGGGTGAAGGTGCTGAAAAAGGACCCTCCTCCCTTTCCCCAAGCCACAGAAGACCCCCTGGGGTATCTGGGTTGGTTTCTCACACATCCCTAGGCTGGGAAGTCAGAAGATCCATTCTGCACAGGCTAGGTAGACAATAATTCTCACCTTTTACAAGGAGGATTTCAACCTATAGTGGACTGATTCGGGTTGATTATTCACAGCATAAGAGACCTGCTTTGTTTACTGTGATGTGCACAAAGATAGTCCAAATGATGAATATGTGTCTGCAAGTTTGAGTATGAATTGAAGGAAAGATGTACATTTACACTCAAGGCAAGCAGCATCTTTGTAACTGGTGTAACTTTTGGGCTGCTTTGACTACAAGCTCATAAAGAGAAGTGTCTTTTTGCTCCACTTCTACCCATTTGCTTCAAAGACAGAAAGACAACGTTTTTCTGATCAAAATCTCGTCAGAAGTCAATCAGGACACGCGCTGGAATTCTGCTGGAATCTGGTCATTTCATTTCAGAGCTGTACATCAAAGACAATTTCTTTGGGTGGGAATTAACACCCAGCCCTCGTTTCCTATATGAATTTTGCAGAGAGAAATTTAGCTCCAGTCTACCTTACTTAACAACTGCACCGATTCACTTAACAGCTGTGGCTGTAAAAGGGGGACAAATCTCACGTAACAAAGGCCTCACTTAGCGACAGAAATGTTGAGGTCAGTTCTGACTACCTTTAATCCTCACTGTGGATCAGTTGATCCTTGCCTTTTCCAAAATAAGCACTGATTATCAGCTGGTGGGGTGTAGGTACTAAGGTGTCAAAACCAGTTTGAACCCATCTTCAGATTTACTGGGAGGTTCTAAATCACCCTTCTGGGCCCAGCCTACCTCACCAGGTAATTATTTGTAGGGGATAAGATGAAGGGAGATGAATGGCACCTGTTCCGCCTGGAGTAAAGTAGGAAGGAAATCTAATCAAGAAATAAACTTGTTCTATTCTTCTCAACCTGGGAAACCTGATCTGGTTTAACCACAGTTAACAACCTATCATGGTTGCCTCATTTCCACATTTAATCCCTATCATTAAACCGCTGAAGAACCAGTTGCAAAGAAACCCTGAGAGGACTAAATGTTTATGGAGCTTCTCAATCATCCAGGTCATAGTTGTCCCACAGGTGCTTTTCAAAAGGCAACTGGATTTTCTCGTGTGTCTTTTTTTTCCTCGAAAACGTTTCACTTCTCATCCAAAAAAGCTTCTTCTCTTCTACTGATCTATTGTTCCAACTGTTCTATTCTATCGAACCCAGAGAGGGCTATTTTTGCTCCCACTGGGAACGAAAGTATCCTCTGATATCCCAGGCCTAGACAGTTTGCCAAGGAATGATTTATAGATGCCTCTTGCAAAACTCCTAAACCATTTCCACAAATCCTTGGTCAAGCCCAGAGCCTTTTGCTCTATTACAGGGGTGTCAAACTCGAGGCTTAGATCTGGTCCATGGGGCCAGCCTGGAAAAAGCAAAGGACTGGCCCACAGTGCCTCTGCTAGCAAAAACGGGGTGTGGGGGCCCACCCTGTGGCTCCTCTGTGTACCATTTTGGCCAGCAGTGCTGAAGGAGACGGTCCAGGCTGAAAATGGGGTGCGGGGGGGGTGCGTGTGGCCCCTCCATGCTCCGTTTTGGCCGGCAGGGTGCTGGAGGCCATCCAGGATGAAAACGGGGTGCAAGAGGCATGTACAGCCCCACCACGCCCTGTTTTGGTTGACAGAGTGCTGGACGCCATCCAGGCCAAAAATGGGGCGTGGAAGGGGTGCGAGCCTCCCACGCCCCGTTTTGGCCAGCAGAGTGCTGCAGGAGGTATCCGTCCCGTCTGCTGTCCATCCCGTCTCCCCTCTTCCACTGACCCACGGAAGACAACTACAATGCTGATCTGACCCTCAAAGAAATCCATTGTGACACTATTGTAATTCTCTTGTAATTCTCTTGAATTACAATGCTGTTAATAATTGCACACGGCACAAAAGCTCTTATTATTCAGGGAGGAAGTTTCATGTCGGCAAACGACGATTGTAAAAGACTCAGACATAAATTGTACCTGAGCACAAGAAAAGCCACCTGGCCATCTGCGAGATGGTTTCTGTGACCTCGGAGTTGAAATGCCCACCATCAATGTACATGGCTCACGCCAGCCAGTTCCATTCAAAATAACCCAAGGGGCAGAACTGAGGCAAAATTTCAAAGCTGAGAGAGACAAACGTCCCTCATCCAGGCTATTCCATCCTTGACCTCAAGGACAGAATCCTTGGAGCAAGGAAAACACAAGTGCGCCATCTTTAATGTGCATTGCACGATCACACTAGAATAGCTATCGTCCTGACCGCGCTGGCAGAATCTTCTGGTTCAGTGTTGGCAAACCTTTTCAGCACCGCGTGCCAAAACTGGAGCACACATGTTTAAGGGGGGTGCCAGAAACCGGAAGAGCAGCTCACCGGCGCACATGCGCGGGAGCCCCAGAAGCCAGAAGAGCAGCTCCCCTGCATGAATGTGTGTGCTGGGAAGCTGAGCTTCCATCTTCTGGCGTGCACATGCGCGCCGGTCACCTGATCTTCTGGTTTCTGGCACACATGGAACCCGGAAGAGGAACGGATGACGGATCTGTGTGCCACTTCTGGCATGTGTGCCATAGGTTTCCCATCATTACTTTAGTTCTTTAGGTGACCCATGCTGGCAGAGACAGCACATTGATTGTGTACCTCTTATCTAATTATGACATGCTGTTTCTTCTCTTCAAGAACAATCTTGCATAATGCAACATCTTTTAAACTTAGATGTGTGAGGCTTCAGGATGACACGATTGTGGCGTTTTTGAATGAGTCTTTCACTATGAACAATTAAGGGCTCTGCTAAAGATGCAGTTGCTCTTGGCCAAACCAATTTTTTTTTTTTTGAATTTTCTGCAACCTGCATCCTAGTCAGTGAAAAGATCCATAATTTTTTCAGGAAGGCAGTTAAAAAGAAAATAAACAATTTATCCACTCCAAATGTACCTTGGAGAGATCTTGCTTTTAGACAGGAAATAGCTCAGAGGCTGGAATTTTTTGCGACTCCGTCCCTTCCTTCTCAGTAAGTTTTGCCCCAGAGACTCTTTGAAAAAAGACCCACTTTCTTTTTTAAGGAAGCTGCAAAAGACCTCAATACTTGAACCCTCAAGCAACGGCATCTTTAAATCACTTGATTTTTTTTAAAAAAAAATTGTATGGGGGAAGCAAACACAAGCAGGATATATTTCTATTTCAGATTAAGCTCGGAAGTTCACCTACATTACCCTGAGTAGATTTTAAGGATTAAAGGTTGTAAAATAAACCAATAAAAGAAATAACATGAAAGTGATAAACAAAAATAAGTATCAGAAACAAGAGGGAAAAATATTCTCAAAGAAGCAAAAACGATGCCCTAAAAATTCCCAGGATATTAACAAACTTCAAAAAAAAAAATTGTTTCACAAGGAGTTTATCCTAATTCTTTTGTGTTGTTGCTCAACCAATAAATTATAACACCTCCCCCCAAAAAAGGACAATTCTTAAAACCATCTGTTCTACAGGACTGTCATACTCTACTGTATGAGTATGATCGCCATGATATAAAAAAGATGTGGAGACTCTAGAAAGGGTGCAGAGAACAGCAACAAAGATGATTAGGGGACTGGAGGCTAAAACTTATGAAGAACGGTTGCAGGAATTGGATATCCTGAAGAACAAAGCCAAGAAATCCTTAACCAGCTCTCTCGAAAACATCTTCTCCAGGGTGAAATAAATTGCTCAGAGGGAGTAAAACGGCGGATAAGGTCATTTTTAAACCGTTTTCTCTTGTCGAATTAGTTTCTCTGTGGGTGGTGAGGAAGAAGACAAACGTATCAAATGTTTCGCTGTCCCTTTCTCCTATAAATTGTGAATTGCTCTGTTCCCTTTGAAGCTACTACTTTCAAACTGCTCAGTTCTCTTTGAAACCACTACTTCGGAATTTAGCTCTACTTCAGTTAATTCAGAATTTAGCTTTAAAGAACGGTTTGCGGGAATTGGGTATGGCTAGTCTAGTGAAAAGAAGGACTAGGGGAGACATGATAGCAGTCTTCCAATATCTCAGGGGCTGCCACAAAGAAAAGGGAGTCAAACTATTCTCCAATGCATCTGAGGGCAGGACAAGAAGCAATGAATGGAAAATTAATCAAGGAGAGAAGCAACCTAGAACTAAGGGGAAATTTCCTGACAGTGAGAACAATTAACCAGTGGAACAACTGGCCTCCAGAAGTTGTGAGTGCTCCAACACTGGAAGTTTTTAAGAAGAGACTGGACAACCATTTGTCTGAAATGGTTTCCTGCTTAAGCAGGGGTTGTCACTAAAAAACCTTCCAAGGTCCCTTCCAACTTCTGTTCTGTTCTGTTCTGTTCTCCCCTCCCCGCCCCTCTCCTCAATTTTTAAATCAACCTTTGTGCTCTGCTTTCAGATATTATATTTGAGATGATCATGTCTTTTGAGCTATAAGTAAGACGAGCAGAGAGTGGACCATACATGAATGACCAATCCCTCTCTTAGGACAGCTTAGGCTCCTAGGGTATGAACTGGGAGCAAAACTACAAATACTAGTCAAGCTACAGGCTACAAGTTTATAAGCTACTGATTTGCAACGCAAGGAAGCACCAACAAAGCATTCCTGTCCAAAAGCTGCATTCTTGAAAGTTTTGCATAGTTGCTTCCCAGGTTCTTTTGTCTGCAAGCGCAAGAAGCGCAAACTTTTCCAGCCATTTTTCCAGCCAGAAGAAAAATGAAGTAAAGCAACTGGAGAAGCAGTCACATAAGACCTACAAATAACGGGATGCTGAAATATATATTTTCCAAATACTTAGTACAGCTGTACAGTTTTAGTTTAGATGCTATTAGGAAAAAAAAATGGTAACAATGTGTGTTGGTCCTGGATTCAAATTCCTCTTTTCAAAGCATCCATTTTACTAAATAAACAGTGCTTGCCAAAGAAAGAAAATACAGTTAGAATCTGGGAATAAAGTTTTTTCTAAGACATTTATCAGCTAGAACGTGGTGACTTAGTGGTGAAGATGGTCGCTTCCCACTCAGAAGGTTGAGAATTCAATCCTAGGAAGCAGCAGATATTTTTCTCCTAGGGCGCAAAGAAAAAATATCTGCTGTGAACTCCACATAGGTGTCAGGAAGGGCATCCGGCCAGTAAATGCTCAGCTCCATCTAGTCGCCCCAACTCTACCCTGATTTAAGGGTCAAAAAAAGAAAAAATCCAGAGGACAGAACTACAAATATTGATCAAAGTTACAAGCTATAGTTTTATAGGCTACTGATTTGCAACTCAAGGAAGCCTCAACAAAGCACTCATCTTCAAAAGCTGAATTCTTGAAAGTTTTGCATAATTGCTTCCCAGGTTCTTTTACTTGCAAGCACAAGAACCACAAATTTTCCCAGCCATTTTACCAAAAGAAAAATGAAGTAAAACAATTGGAGAAGAAGCAGTCACCTAAGACCTACAAAATAACGGGATACTGAAATATATCTTTTCCAAATACTTAGTACAGCTGTACAGATTTCGTTTAGATGCTATTAGGGGGGAAATGGTAATAATGTCTGTTGGTCCTGGATTAAAGATGACTGAGAGCCTTCTAGATTAATGAAAGATTGATTAAAGCATTAAAGATGGCTGAGAGTCTTAAGAGATTCAAAGCAGAATCTGATCTTAAAAGGAGACACTGACTACTTAGTATTAAATTAGAAGAAGAACAGGTAAAAGAAACAATTACAGCTTGGGCAAAACTTTTTGGATATTCAACTGAGTTAGATAAATGGCAGCAGCTATGGGAAAGGAATTATAAATTAACAATGTGCACAGCATATAAGGAGAATCAACACAAAATGTTTTACAGATGGCACATGCCACCTGAAAAAATTGGCAAAAATGTTTAAAGATAAATCAGCTAAATGTTGGATCGTATTATCATATGTGGTGGACATGTCCAGAAGCGAGAAATTATTGAATTAAAATTAAAACATGGTTAGAAGAAACGATACAACAACATATGGATTTAAAACCTGAACTGTTCCTATTGGGTATCTTGCTAGAAAAATTTATTAAAGAAAATACATATTTGATTATACCTGTCATAACTGCAGCGAGGATAGTATTTGTGCAAAGATGGAAAGCAGAGAAAATCCCTACAGAGGGAGAAGTAATTAAGAAAACATTGGATTGTGCAGAAATGAATAGATTGACTTTGACAATTAAAGAGAGGAATTGGAATATTTTAAGATATGGGGGCAATTTTATCATTGGTTAGATCATATATATATGGTAAAATGTATTAATAGAAAAGCAAGAAATGTGGGAGAAATGTTATAATAAATGAAATGATAAGATATAATAAATGGTGGAGGAGTAGGAAGAAGACACAAAAGATGTACTCAGATGATACACTAAATGATGTATTGTATGTTTGTCTATAAAATAAAAAAACTTTTATATAAAAAAAAGAGAGAGACACGGAGACAGTTTCAAAGTAAGAAGCATGGTTAATACTAATGGATAATGTTGCCAGCTATAATTCTTCCTTTGTTGAGGGAACTTCCTGGATCCCCCTTGCAAAATCATTTAGAAGCTGGTTACAGTGATCAGGCAGCAGAGACTTCTGTCTCAGGTTTGCATCTCAGGTACAGAAGAGCTAGTCAGCAAAAGACTGACTATATTTCTGCCTATTTCCCCTCTGTCCCAACAAGTCTCTGCCATCTGCTAGATGGGTACGGGGTGAGGCCCAAAGGGCAGCTGCAGCCAAAGGGCAGAATTAGCTTGGCAGCTTCTCCATCCCTGGGCAGGACCATCCCACAAATGGATCTCAACTCCTCCATGGGCCACAGCCAAGCCCAAATGAAGCCAGCATCCAAAGTAGAATCAAAAGCGGCTTTTAATTTTGAAAAAGGCAACATGGTTTTGTTTTGTTTTTCCAGGAAGATGATGATGTTTTGCTTCCTAATCTGGAAGCTTCATCAGTTGTACGTTTTCTTCTTCCTCCCAAAAAAAAAAAAAAAAATCAGCCCAGTGGCCTTTTCAAAATAAAAACCACTTTTGATAACAACGATGATCTGGATGACTGAGACTCTTCATAGACATCCAAGGTGGAGTTTTTGCTAAGCCCAATTCCAAGAATCTCTATAAAGGCCAGGAGCAAAGCCTTGCCTTGGGTCAAATCAGCTTTATTAAAAAACACACACACACACAAACCATGAACGCAACTCAAGAGACAGTATTAAGACAGTTATTAAGACCAGCTGCCTGCAATTACTGCAGGTTCGAATCTCGCCAGGCTCAAGGTTGACTCAGCCTTCCATCCTTTCTAAGGTAGGTAAATTGAGGAGCCAGTTTGTGGGGGTAATAAGCTGACTTTGTATAAATATACAAAAGGATGAAGGCTATTGCTTAACACATTGTAAGCCGCCCTGAGTCTCCGGAGAAGGGCGGCATATAAATCAAATAAAACAAACAAACAACAAGTATCAGGAAGAAAGCGAATTCAACCAAGTGCTGTTCTAAAAGTTTCTTCCAGCCAGCTCCCCTTCAGGATCACAGCAGGATATAAGTACCCTAAGAGTATCTGCCATGTTCTTAAAAACCGTATCAAAAGCTTTACTCAGGGAAAAATAAATAAGCTGCCTACCTCAGTCTGGCCTTCATGAGCGCTGGATTCATGCGTCACACGGATGGCCTGGAATTTCAAAACAGACGAGTTAGCCTGTGTTTTGGGGCATCTTAATTCAAAGGCTATCAGGCATCCCCCCACCCCCAAATCATCCGACAGATAACCAATTTGCTAAACACCGTTTCTCTTTTTTTTATTTTTTTAAAATATTTTTATTTATACATTTTTCTTTAACATATGTAAGTATTTAGTAAACAGTGTATTGTCTGGGTCATTTTAGGTAAAGCTTCCCCTTGCACATATGTGCTAGTCATTCCCGACTCTAGGGGGCAGTGGTCATCTCCGTTTCAAAGCCGAAGAGCCCGCGACGTCTCTGTGGTCATGTGGCCAGCATGACTAAATGCCAAAGGCGCACGGAACGCTGTTACCTTCCCATCAAATGTGGTCCCTATTTTTTTACTTGCATTTTTTACATGCTTTCCAACTCCTAGGTTGGCAGAAGCTGGGACAAGTAATGGGAGCTCATCCCGTTACGCGGCACTAGGGATTCGAACCACTGAACTGCCAACCTTTCAATCGACAAGCTCAGCCTCTTAGCCACTGAGCCACCGCTTCACTGGGTCATTTCACTATACATAATTCTAGTAACAATGATGTTTTTTACTTGTATATAATACTGTTCTTCCAGTTTCTAATTTCTGCCTTTGTTATCTAACTATTGATAAAAAAAATCCCAAGTTAAAAAATATTCTGTATCTTCTTTATCCTTTATCTTTAATGTTAACCTATCTATTTCCTCACAATCTAATTTTTTTTATTATATTTTCATCTCATTTTTCCAGCATTGTGCAAATATAATTCTCGCTGCTGTCAAAACATGTAATATTAAATATACATTCCAGAGGTGGGTTTCAGCAGGTTCTGACCAGTTCTGGAGTACTGGTAGCGGAAATTTTGAGTTGTTCAGAGAACAGGTAGTAAAAATTCTGACTGGCCCCGCCCCCATCTATTCTCTGCCTCCCAAGTCCCAGCTGATCGGGAAGAAATGGGGATTTTGCAGTAACCTTCTCCTAGAGTGGGGTGGGAATGGAGATTTTACAGTATCCTTCCCCTGCCACGCCCACCAAGTCATGCCACACCCACCAAGCCACACCCACAGAACCAGCAGTAAAAAATTTTGAAACCTACCACTGATATTTGTCATAATTTTCTGGCAATATACCTAATAAAAACATTTCTGGCTTTAAATCTATTATGTTGCTTTATCGTTTTCTCTAACAATGGTTGTATTTTGGTCCAAATTTTTTAATGCCTTTGGGCATATCCACTACATATGATAGTACAAAACACCCATTTCTTAATGGAGAAGAATTCTGTTTTCTTAAAGGACCAGAAACGTTGCCAATTGTCTCCCAAAAAAGCCCCAGGATTCATCGACCAAAAAGAGCCATGCTTCTGACGCAAACACCCCTTTCTGACAAATATGAACTTCTTCCTGGGAAAAGGCCGCTTCTGCCGCCCTCACTCTGGGCTCAACACAGAAGCCTCTTTGCCGTCGATAAATGGCCATTAAGCGGAGCACCTCTCATTCTCAAACGTTGTGCAAAGCCAAGGCAGGGAGTTTCTCTTTGAGTGGGTTGTGCCAGCTCAAAAATGGAGTTGAGCAACCATGACAAGCAGGTCCTGACAGGTTCTCAGCCTCTGCTGGTAGATAAACCTTGACTGGAGCCCGAAACGACTGAAAAGAGTTGTTCCGAGAAGGGATGGACAGCAAATAAAAAAATAATAAAAATAATGAAATGAAATGAAGTGAATTAGAATAATTAAATTAAAATGCTAAAGTAAAATAATAAAATAAAGTAAAATAAAAGAATTGAATTAGATTAAAATAATAAAGTAAAATAAAAGAATTAAATTGATAAAATAAAATAGTAAAGTAAAATAATAAAATAAAAATAAAACAAAATGAAACATAAAATATAAAATAAAATAAAATTTAAAATAAAATAAAATCTCTCTCAGCCAGCTACCCTAAGATGGCTGCAGAGCATGACTTCCCTTCCAAAGCAGATGGACAGGTGGGTTTACAAGCCATACTGAACCATGACTCGGGTACAATGTCTATAATCAAAGTAACATTCACGAATGAAGGCAAACATTATATGAATTTTAGATAAGCCCAATGAATGAACCATCGCTGGGCTTATAACCCATTTTGTGACTTCTTGTTATGGACTACTCATGCCTTTACCAAAAAAAAAAAAAGAAGAAGAGGAAACTGGTATTCTTCTAAATATTAGACATCTCAGCCTATGCCTTTATGACAGTCTCCTTGGCACAATACAGGTAATCCTCGACTTACGACCGCAACGGAGTCCAAAATTTCTGTTGCTAAGTGAAACATTTGTTAACTGGGGTTGCCCCACTTTACAACTTTTCTTGCCACAGTTATTAAGTGAATCACGGTGTGGCTGTTAAATTAGACGAAGTGTTGTTAGGCAGAATGCGGCTTCCCTATTGACTTTGCTCCTTAGAAAGTCGCAAAAGGTGTTCACACAACCCCGGAAGACTGCAACCGTCATAAATAGGAGCCGCTTGCCAAGCATCTGAGTTTTGATCACACGGCCGTGGGGATGCTACAACGGTCATTGAGTGTGAAAACTGATCATAAGTCACTTTTTTCAGTGCCGTTCTAACTTTGAACAGTTGTAAGTCGAGGACTACCTGTATAACATGTTATCACGAAATATAGTACAACATACAGGTAAAAAAAAAAAACCTTTGCTTTTTCCGAAAGGTGTTTTTTCAAGAGGCAACTGGTTTTTCTGGTTTTTCTATGAAGACGTTTCGCTTCTCATCCAAGAAGCCTCATCAGCTCAGTGGTGCTTCAGAACTGAAGAAGCTTCTTGGATGAGAAGCAAAACGCCTCCAAAGAAAAACCAGAAAGTCCAGTTGCTTCTTGAAAAAGCACCTTTGGGATAACCATGACCTGGATGACTGAAAACATCCATAGACCTTTGTTTTTCATCCTGTGAAGCTTCGCCAGCGAAGAATTCTACTAATTTGAAAGCACAGCCTGAAAGTATTAATATTGTGGCTATGTCACTATAATTATGGCTGGGAGGCCTATCCCATTTAATGAAGTGAAGAGAAGGACCAGGGGAGACATGATAGCCGTCTTCCAATACTTGAGGGGCTGCCACAGAAAGGAGGGGGTCAAGCTATTTTCCAAAGCACCTGAAGGCCAGATAATAATGAATGGAAACTGACCAAGGAGAGGTTCAACCTGGAAATAAGGAGAAATTTTCTCACAGTGAGAACAATCAACCAATGGAAGAGAAGTTGGCTTTGGATGTTGTGGGAGCTTCATCACTGGATGCTTTCAAGAAGAGACTGGACTAATGGTTAATTATAAAAATGTAGAAATTTAATTAGTGAATATCTAAGGTTTATTTTTTGTTATGAGATTTCAAAATATCTGAACTTTGAGAAAAATAGGAGGGGGAAAAATGTTTTTAGGTTTGAATGTTTAAGATTTGTTAATGGTTTTAAAATTCTTAGAGTTATTGGATTACATGTTACTTTGTGTTTATATAAAGGGAGGTTGATGAAATTGTAAAAGGGGAGTTAAGGGGTCTTGGGAGTTATCAAATCTTGTAGTTAGCTAGTTTATTTTAGCGAATGTTTGGTGAAATCTATGCCCTGTTTTTGTTCTGGGAAGTCGGGGGTGGGGGGGTGGTAAGGAGGGGATGAAGATTGAGTTTACCAAATTGATTTTTTTTTTCTTCTGATGATAGTATGAATGATTGTTTATATTGTATACTTGTTTGATTAGAAAATAAAAACTTTTTTATTAAAAAAAAAAAAAAAAAAAGAAGAGACTGGACTGCCATCTGTCAGAAATGGTGTAGGGTTTCCTGCTTGTTGGACTAGATGACCTACAAGGTCCCTTCCAACTCTGTTAATCTAATCTAACGACCACTATTTGCATGAGAAGAGAGATTGCCCTCCAAATATACATTCCCCACTCACTTCATAAGTTTCTAGGTATTTGGCTCTTTGCTCGGGGTTCATGGGCACCGACTCGTCCAGGAATTTCTTCAGGGAAGAATCTTTTTCTGAAATAGACAGCATTCATTTAAAGAAAAAAGGACTGTAACATTAAAACGTATGGCTTGTACGATGACACACGACACAACAGCCCCCAATGACACCCAAAAGACAACTCATGTAACAAATGAAAACGTTTCTAGGAATTTTCTAGCTCAGCCGCTTGGCAAACAGAACATAAAGACTGGGAGACATTTCTACGGTCTGCTTCATGGCTTCCTAATATACTCCTCCTCCATTCTTCCTCAGTTCTGCCTTGGAGAAAAGAAAAATAAAGACACAGCTGTCATTGGCCAAAAAATGAAAGATCGCCTTTCTGTAGAGAAAGTGCTTTTCTCTACAAAATATACTCAGCCATTAAGGATGTTCATGGCTAGTGAAAAAAATAAAATAAACTACTTTTCGTTAAAATGGAAAATCACGAAACTGCGTTTCACTTATTTTGGAGATGCCGTGAGGAGGAATTCGCTACAGAAAGCAATTCTGTTTGGAAAAGTTAGCGGTAAAAGGAAACCAGGCCATCAAAGAACACGGTCAATGGGCATCATCAAAGTTGACCCCAGAGAATAGAATAACTGAAAGAAGTAATGCAAGATCGGAAGACGTGGAGAGACCTTGGCCGATAGAATTGGCAAGAATGGGACACAACTGAATGGATATCATCATCATCATCATTAAAATTGTTAAGACAGTGTATTTTGGTTAGCATAGGTAGTCCTCGATTTATGACCACAATCAAGTCCAAAAGTTCTCTTGCCAAGAGAGACATTTGTCAAGTGAAGTTTTGCCTCGTTTTACGACTTTTCTTGGCACATTTAAGTGAATCGCTGCAGTTGTTAATTTAGTAACACGGTTGTTACTAAACCCTGTTGTTGTTGTTACACTGTCAACCCTGAAGCCGATCTGACTGAAGCCGTCTTGGAGCTTCAGTGTTGCCACATTGGATCTTAGGGAGGGGGATTAGAGATAGCTGGGATTTTATAGCCAAAACAAAATACTTTCTCTTGGGAACCAAGGACATTCTCACAGCTGGTCGGTGAGAGGAGGAGTGATGTTACCAGGCAACCAGATGGCACTTTGATTGGACCACGTGACTGATTGTTTGGGGTTGAGGGAAAACTTTCACTTTTAATTAGGTGAAAACCGTGGGAACCTTCAGTGTTGGTTTTCACCAGATCTGTGCCAATGTCATATATCCAATAAAGCTATTCTTTGAGGAATCCACCTGCCTCGGAGTTTTGCTTGCTATGGGTCTATTACTTGGAACCCATTGACTTTGCTTATCAGAAGGCAGCAAAAGGTGATCACATGACATACACCCGGGGATGCGGTAACCGTCATAAATATGAGTCAGTTGCCGAGCATCACAATTTTGATCAGAATTTTGATCATGGGGATGCTAAGTGTGAAAAATCATCATCAGGGCTGTTGCAATTTCGAATGGTGACTAAATGAACTCTTGTTAAGTCGAGGACTACCTGTACACGGCGCCCTGTAAATACTTTTCCGTGGGTCATAAAAAGTTGCCACCGATCTTCCCAACCGCTGAAGAGTAACCTGGGAGAACGTAAAGGTTTACCAAAGTCGATTTTATCCCTGTTGTTCGCAATGGCGTGAATGAGGCCGATGGTTCCGCAGGCGTTGCTAATGGTCTGCTTCATGAAATAAACACCGGGTTTGACTTCTTGGCCCTGCGCTTTGATCGTCTCTTCCTCTTTCATCCGGAAAGTTTCATACTAGGCAGTGAGGAAGGGGGGGAAAAAAATACTTTTTTTTTTCAAATTCCCCTTTTCAAAGTATCCATTTTTACAAAATAAACAGTGCTCGGAAAGTTGAGAGTTCAATCCTAGGTAGCAGCAGATATTTTTCTCCTAGAGCGCAAAAAAAAAAAAAAAAAATATCTGCTGTGAACTCCACATAGGTGTCAGGAAGGGCATCCGGCCAGTAAATGCTCAGTTGCATCCAGTCTACCCTGAATTAAAGGATTACAGGTTGTAAAAAGGAAGGTTTTTTTTTTTAAATCAACTAGAAGGTTCTGCAGGCCTTGCAATGCCCTCCCTTGATTTGCACCTGAAATGCCCACCAAATGCACATTTCTCTTACCTTCCTTGTGATGTGCAGCCTTGCTACAAAAAAAAATATTTTGCTTTCCAGAACACTAGAAAAAAGACCATTTTTAACAATTCAGTTTCTATGGAGGGCAACACGCTGAAAGACTGTGGACCATTAAAAAAAATTGCCTTTCCCTGTGCTTAGCAGTCTTTAAAGCCACTCTTCTGCCAATTACCCAAAACTTTTGAGAAGGCTGCAAAGGAAGGATGTCCCAGGGCCCCACCTGAATATGGTATCACTTTGAAGATGCTGAAAAAGGCTTTAAAGGGAGAACATTTAAAAGGGGGAAATGTCCCTTTTTTTGCAAGCATGGCTTCCTGCAAACAAGAAAGTCTCAAAGTCCAAATACAGGTAATTCTTGATCTACGATCGCCACTGAGCCCAAAATTTGTATTGCAAAACAAGGCAGTTAGTTATTAAGTGACTTCTGTCCCATTTTATGACCCTTCTTGCCACAACTGTTAAGTGAATCACTGTCATTGATTACTTTGTAACACAGTTGTTAAGTGAATCAGGCTACCCTGTTGGCTTTGCTTGTCAGAAGGTCGCAAAAGGTGATCACTACGACCGTCATAAATATGATTCAATTGGCAAGAGTCTAAATTTTGATTGCATCACCATGGGGATGCTGCAACGGTCGTTAAGTGTGAAAAATGGTCATAAGTCCCCTTTTTGCGGTGCCATTGTATCTTCGAACGGTCACTAAATGAATAATTGTAAGTCGAGGACTATCTGGTACTGCTTCCCTGCGGACTTCTTCATCATCCAGAGGTAGCTGGACTACAACTCCCAGAATGCTCAGCAGCTCTGAAGCTGGAGGGGAATCCCGAGGTGGGTGGATGGGCATCTGGCTGTGCAAAATGGATGGAGGGTGGGGTGATAGCGGAGCATTTGACACCCCCAAACGAAGAAACCCTCGGAGGTCTCCTGCTTGAGCAGGGGGTACGACTAGAAGACCTCTAAGGTTCCCTTCCAGCTCTATTCTGACTGTACTGTACAGGTACAGTTCAACTGTTCAACAGTTCACTTAGTGACTATTCAAAGTTACAGCGGTACTGAAAAAGTGACTTATGACCATTTTTCAGTTATGACCATTGCAGCATCCTCCGTGGTCATGTGATTCACATTCAGATGCTTGGCCACTGAATCCCATTTATGACGGTCGCTGGGTCACGTGATTCCCCTTTTGCGACTTTCTGACCTTCTCACTTAACGCCTGTGTGCAAGAAAAGTCGTAAAATGGGGCAACACTCACTTCAAACAGATTTCTCCTTTAGCAACCTAAGGGCTCAAGTTGTGGCCTGTAAGTTGAGGACTTCCTGTATTGAGATCTTCTTTTGAAAGGGGAGCTTGTTCCACGCGGGTGGGATAGAGCCCCCGGTTCCACCTACCTTCTCGGTGACCGGAAAGAGCAGCATCAGGGCGCAGACGGGCCGGGGCACCAAGCCCAACAGCTCAGGGTCGGAGCCATAGACGTCCACGAACTGCCAGCTGGGGTAGATGCCCAATTGCCGGAGGAACTGCCGGGAGACAGACAGACGGACGGGCACTGCTTCCTCTTCCTCCTCCACTGCCCATGCCGCCCTCTTCTTCCTCCCTCCCCCCACCCGGGAGACCCCCGACCTGAGGGGGATGAGGACCCTGGAGAGACGGTGGAGCAGCTCACCTGGTTCGTTACCTGCAAGCCAGAAAGAGGGGAAAAGAGGGTCACTCTGAGACAGGACACGAGCAACCATCCACGCACCCATGCGCCCCCCATCCCTCCCTCTCACTCACTCACCCACCCACACACCCCCCCCCCCATCCCTCCCTCCCTCACCAATCCACCCACCCATCCCTCCCTCTCACTCACCCACCCACCTACACGTCCCCCCAGCCCTCCCTCCCTCCCTCACACACACACACACACACTAAGCCCTCCCTCTCTCACCCACCCACACGCCCCCCCATCCCTCCCTCTCACTCATCCACATGCCCCCCATGCCTCCCTCTACTCACACACACCCCAAGCCCACCCTCTCTCTCACACACCCACACGCCCCCCATCCCTCCCTCTCACTCACCCACCCACATGTCCCATCCCCCTCTCACTCACACACACACACCCCAAGCCCTCCCTGTCACTCACACACACCCCAAGCCCTCCCTGTCACTCACACACACCCCAAGCCCACCCTCTCTCACACACCCACACGCCCCCCATCCCTCCCTCTCACTCACCCACCCACATGTCCCATCCCCCTCACTCACACACACACACCCCAAGCCCTCCCTGTCACTCACACACACCCCAAGCCCACCCTCTCACTCACACACATGTCCCTCTCCCTCCCCCACCCACCCACCCTCCCCATCCCTCCCTCCCTTCCTCCCTCACACACACACCCATCCCTCCCTGTCACTCATCCACCCACACGCCCCCCCCATCCCTCCCTCTCACTCACCACCCCACCCCACCCCTCTCACTCACCCACATGCCCCCCATTCCTCCCTATCTCACCCTCCACGCCCCTATCCCTCCCTCTCAACCACCCACACGTCCCCCCATCCCTCCCTCTCACTCACACACCCATGCGCCCCCTGTCCCCTCCCTCCTACCCACCCACCCGTCCCACCCACCCACGCACCACCCCCGTCCCGTCCTCCCACTCTCCAATCCATGCTCCCCCTCCGTCTTTCCTTCCCACTCACTCACCCACGAAGCCCCTCCGTCCCTTCCCTCCCTCCCTCCCTCCCTCCCACTCTCGCGCCCCCTCCGTAACCCACCCACCCACCTCGGGGTTCGCCTCCAGCGGCAGCCAGCGCGGAACCTCCATGGCAGACCGGCTGTTTCCCTTCGGTCTCGCCCCGCCCCGGCCGTACCAATACCGAAGCTCGGGGAGGAGGCGGGGAGGGCGGAGTCACACACATACTCACACACCCCCCCCGGCCGCGTGGGCTATTCCGAGCCGCGTGGAGGCGGGGCTGGTGGGAGGGGCCAAGCGGCGAGCCACGCCCCTCCTCCTCCTCCTCCTCTTCCTCCCCCGCCCCTTCCGATCGGCTGGAATCGCAGCTTCCGCGATGCAGCCCGCAATGCCGGGGGGAGCCTGGGCTGCTGCCCCACTGGGGACCCTCCCGCAGGACCTGCTGGCGGAGCTGGTGAGCCCCCCTCCCCTTCCTTGCAGAGCCCAGACCTTAGAGGGGTCTTCCCCTTCCCCCCCTTTTTTGCTGCCAAGGATCTGGGTGGGAGAGGCTTTGGAGCGTCCTTTTGGGGTCCCGGGACCCCCAACAGCCTCCTCTTCTCGGGGTCTGCAGGAGAGGGAAGGGGGGAAGGGTCTCTACCTGCCTTCTTTCCGCAGTGCCAGCGAGCCGTGCAGCGGTTGCAATCCGGGAGTGTCTCTTTGGATGCCTCCCAGATGTGCCAGGTGAGCGGGTCGGCTAAGGCAGGGGGTCTCCAACCTGGGTCACTTTAAGACTTGTGGACTTCAACTCCCAGAATTCCTCAGCCAGTTTAGCTGGCTGAGGAATTCTGGGAGTTGAAGTCCATAAGCTTAGCTGGCTGAGGAAATCTGGGAGTTGAAGTCCACAAGCTTAGCTGGCTGAGGAATTCTGGGAATTGAAGTCCATAAGTTTAGCTGGCTGAGGAATTCTGGGAGTTGAAGTCCATAAGCTTAGCTGGCTGAGGAAATCTGGGAATTGAAGTCCATAAGCTTAGCTGGCTGAGGAATTCTGGGAGTTGAAGTCCATAAGCTTAGCTGGCTGAGGAAATCTGGGAATTGAAGTCCACAAGCTTAGCTGGCTGAGGAATTCTGGGAGTTGAAGTCTACAAGTCTTAAAAGTTACCAAGATTGGAGACCCCTGGGCTAGGGGCCAGAGTGGGGAGTGGGTGAAATGGGTGGGTGGGCTATCGAAGGACTGGCCCTCCCACAGCTGCTTTTCTCTTCTAGAGGTGCCACGCGGCCGGTGTGGAAATAACCCAAGCTGACCTGTGCCAGGTGCTCCGGACCCTCACCTGGCTTTTTGGGTAAGTCTCCTCCCTTCCTTCTCTGCCAGCCAATTGTCCCTGCCCCTTATTTTGGGCCATTGGACCTTTGAGGGAGGGTGAGGAAGGTAGGCACACTCCCACCAAAGGAGAGTGGGAGGGCGGGGAAGATTGATACAAATTGCTGGGGAAAAAAATATTATTTAAGAGGTCAATTTGATTTAGTTTGGTTTTTGGGTGGGTGGGTTGGGTTTGTCTTACAGCACAGCAGCGAAAAATAAACTCACCGCCGAAGAATTTTCCGCCGAATTAGGCAAAAGGTTCGGATTTCTGCCGCAACCAACTGGCCAGGTCATCCAACAGGTGTGGAAGGAGAAAAGAGAATCCCTGTTGGGATGGGAGGATGAAAAACCTGTGGTGGCAGCCGGACAGGTAAGGAAGACAGGAAATTAAAAATGCTACGTATCAGATGGGTCTCCTTCGTTGCTCCTGTGCTCACCGTCAGTGAGCTGTTGGACAGCATTACTTGGTCTGTTGTGTGGATGTTTGGGTGGTTTAAGGGTGGGGAATTGTGGTGGGTGGGAGTGTGTTTGGGGATTGTTATGTGTGTTCGACCTGGTCTTTGGGTGTTAAGTGAATTTCGTTGTATGGGTATACTGTGTATTCACGTACAATGACAATAAAGTTATTATTATTGTTATTGTTGTTATTATTCCCCCAACAACTGCCCTGTTTGGGCCCCAAACCTCCTAGGGATCTTCCCTGGTGGAAGGTGAATTATAACCTGTGCCTTCCCAGTCTTGTTCCAACACTACAGGTAGTCCTCGACTTACAACAGTTCCTTTAGTGACCGTTCAAAGTTACAGCGGCCCTGGAAAAAGTGACTTAGGGCCGTTTTTCACACTTAACGGCCGTTGCTGCATCCTTACAGTCACGTGATCAGAATTCAGACTCTTGGCAACTGACTCGTATTTATGACCGTTGCATTATCCCTGAGGTCATGTGATCACATTTTGTAACCCCCTGCCAAGCAAAGTCAACGGTGAAGCCAGATTCACTTAACAACCGTGTCACTAACTGGACAACTGCAGTGAATCACTTAACAGCTGCGGCACGTAAAACGGGGCAGAATTCGCTTTTTTTTTTTTAATTTGATTTATATGCCACCCTTCTCCGGAGACTCAGGGCGGCTTACAATGCGTTAAGCAATAGCCTTCATCCTTTTGTATATTCATACAAAGTCAGTTTATTGTCCCCACAAACTGGATCCTCATTTAACCTACCTTAGAAAGGATGGAAGGCTGAGTCAACCTTGAGCCTGGTAAGATTCGAACCTGCAGTAATTGCAGGCAGCTGTGTTAATAACAGGGTGCTTTAAACCACTGTACTACCAAGGCTCTTCCTTGAGACTTAACAAATGTCTCACTTAGCAACAGAAATTTGGGGTTCAATTGTGGCCGTAAACCGAGGACTTCATCCCATAATCCCTGACCCTCCTGCCTTCCTAGAGGAATAGCTCCAGCTGGGCCTAGAGACCTTGAGGCTTTTCACTGAGTTTGAGAATCTAGACTTTTATAATCATGTTTGATTATTTTGTACAAAAATGCCATCTCTTCTGAAATTGAACCCGTCAAATATTGAAAAGCAACAGGCCAGTGTGGAAAAGATTATTTTCCAATTTCATCCCCAGAACTACAATCCTGTGATTTAAATTAACTTACTGCACCTGTGTATGGTTTGCCAATTGCACAGTGGCAGATAGGACAGCACTCCAGAGGGTCAACATCATTGCCCAGAGGATCATTGGTGGACCTCTCCCCTCTTTGGAAGAGCTTTATAGCTCCCGCTGCCTTAAGAAAGTTCAAAACATTCTCAAAGATCCATCTCATCCTGGGCACCCTTTTTTTGAACTGTTACCATCTGGCAGACGGTACAGGATAATAAAAACAAATAGGCTGAAAAACAGATTCTATCCCAGGGCAGTAACTATATTGAATTCTACAGTATAGTACAATATTAATGCAATATCGGGTTTTCAATTTCAATTATATGGAATGTAAAGGATGTGTGTTTGTGTTTTTATTTTTATAATTATAATGTACACTGAAGATGGCATTTAATTTCGTTGTACGATGTGCAATGACAATAAAGTAAAGTAAACTAAATTGGTCCGATAGTGTAGGGACTAAATCCTCAGATGAGGTTGAAGATCTCGGAGTAGGTCACTCCGCCTCCTCCATTGATGGTGATTCAACTGCAAGTATAGGCAGTCCTCGATTTACAAGTTCGCTTAGTGACCATTCAAAGTTACTGAAAAGTGTGACAATAATTCTTTTTCACAGTTACCACCTTTGTAGCATCCTCATGATCATGTGATCAAAACTCAGATGCTTGGCAACTGGTTGGTTTATTTATTTATTTATTTATTATCTATGATCGCTGCTTATGTAACCTCCTGGCAAGAAAAGTCAATGGGGAAGCTAGATTCACTTAACAATCGGGTTACTAACTTACCAACTGTGGCGAGTCACTGTGGCACGGAAGTTTTGTAAAATGCAACAAAACTCACTGGACAAATGTCTCGCTTAGCAACCGAAACGTTGAGCTCAATTGTGGTCGTAAGCCGAGAGCCGCCTGTATCTCAAATGTTCATTTCTTCCCTTTGTAGCTGGTTGATTTTCAGTGGAAGCTGGGAATCGCCATGAGTGCTGACAGCTGTAAATCCTTGAAATCTCCTTGTGTTACGGTGGCGTTAAAAGTTGCGGATGGTTTGGGGAACGTCAGGTGCAAAAGCTTTGAAATGACAATCTCTCAGTTTCAGGTTGGTAAACGGTCCTTCCTGCTCTCTGCTCTTTTGGAAAACCGTGGTCCATTGAGTAGTTGAACGTTTTGTAGCAAAAATGGCTTCTGTTAGTTGAAAGTCTACGGAGATTCTCAGTCATCCAGGTCACGGTTGTCCCAAAGGTGCTTCTTCAAGAGGCAACTGGACTTTCTGGATTTTCTTTAAAGACATTTCGCTTCCCATCCAAAAAGCTTCTTCAGCTCCGATTGGATGGTGAGGAATGGAAGGATTTATATTCCTTGCAGCAGGGTGGATTTGATTTAAATCGAGTTGATTTAAATCACGATTTAAATCATGATTTAAATCACTAGTAAAAAGGCTTGATTTAAATCAACTCGATTTAAATCATAATTTTTGAAGAGCAACTGTCATCTCTGCTACTCCTTTGACCCAACTGTTGACTCACCGATGGTCTCAGTGTTGCAGAATATACAGCCTCATGCTACATAACTAAGCTCCATTTCATGCTGAATAAACTAAATTATTTATGTATCTTAAATAGAAAACTATCTTACGATAGATTTTTACCCCAAAAGTTTTTTATTAAAATAAATTCGATAAAAATCAAAAAAATCCAATTTAAATTTAAAAAAATCCAATTTAAATCAAAAAAATCTGATTTTTTTGATTTTTTTAAAAAAATCATTGATTTTTATCCACCCTGCCTTGTAGACAGTTGATCATTTGCATTCTTTGAGCAAGTCATTCAGGCCGCTTGGAGGTTTATCTGTGTTTTCAGGATCACCTGAGCAATGCCTGTATCTCAAACTGAAGTGCAAATGATTCCTGTAGTCTGCATTTTTTTTCTTTTTTTTTAACCTTTTACCATTCAGACTCTCACACCATTTGAAAAAGCACCTGTGGGACTTGAACGCAGTTGTGGTGGGGTTCGCAATGCGGCGCGTTGAGTTTAAGGCGAACATGCTATAACTCAGGATTGGTGCAGTGGCCTAGAGGTGGAGCTCTCGCCTCATAATCAGGAGGCTGTGAGTTCGATCCTAGGTAGAGGCAGATATTTATCTCTCTGGGCACAATGAGAATATATCTGCTGAACAAAACTCCGCATTGGCGACAGGAAGGGCATCTGGCCAGTAAACACTCTGCTAGCTCCATTCAGTTGCCCAGACTCCACCCCCGCAGGGGATTAAGGGGTCGTTAGATGATGATGATGATGCTGGTATAACTCAGTCCTTGGGTGGCTGCCTAAAGAAAAATGAGGTGTGTGTTGACCATATATGCACGTGTGGCACCCTGCAGCACATTGCATCTCTAGAGTGAGATTCTGAGCGTGAGCAAACAGGGCCAAAGCCGATGCCACTTTATTTCTCTTTTGTTTTTCCCCCTTCAGAATTTCCACAGCCAATTCAAGGAGATGGCAAGCGTTCTTGAGACATTTTAAACCACTGCAGTCCAGCCTCCCCTTGCCTCCTAAAAGATCTTTCTACGGAATGATTCTCCAGCAAGAGATGTCAAGGTTTATTCTTCTCTTGGGGTTTCCACCATGACTTTCTCCAGCTGAAGAGCTGCAAACTTCTCCTGCTTTGAGTGAAATTCTCCATACGAGTCCTCCTCCTGAAAGGGACCTCCTGTTTCACCCCAGAATTTAGGTGGAACCTATCTCAGCCTCTCAGAAGAAGACCGGAGGAGTGGCTGCATAGGAGAAATAAACTCAATCGTGTCCTGACAACTACCCAAGATATGCCTTACTTTAAGGTCTTAGTTCTCCCCATCTCTGCAACTAGAACAATATTGGGAAAGCAATGGTGTCATCACCATCTAGAACTCTGCATGGAAAATCCTATGGATCTAGAAGGCAGCCTTCAATTCCTTAATAAAAGGATGGGAAACGTGTGAGGCTGTTCTTTGTGTCTCTCGGCTGCCTTCGTTCTGCCAACTTTGGGTTGGGTGTTTCACACTGAAGGTAAGGACCCTTCTTAATCACTGGTCCAACCTGGTGTATCAGACTTAAGTCAATTGATCAGATTTTATTGAATAAACCACATTGGTCAGGTTACAAACTACCCTAACCCCAGACATAGAAAGCCAGTTTGGTGTAGGTGGCCGACTAGAACCTGGCTGAGCATGAGTTCTTTTTTATTATTATTATTATTATTATTATTATTATTATTATTATTATTATTATTATTATTATTATTATACATATTTTTAAAAAACAAAAAGAAAGCTTTAACACATTTTCTGTTTCAACAGTTTCGCATCAGTCAAAAATGTCATACTTATAGATTTTTTCCTCCCTTATCTCTACTATACCTTTTATATTTATATTATTTATTAAATTTATATCCCGCCCTTCTCCCCGAAGGGACTCAGGGCGGTGAACAGCCAAGAATTAAAATAACATACAATATAAAAGTTAAAATAATTAAAAATAAATTAAATTAAACGTCCGCCCCAATTTAAAACCCCTAGCAATACAATTAAAAAACCCCTAAAACCTATTCAGGCCAGGCCGGCTTGCTGAAATAAAAACGTCTTCAGGGCCTTACGGAAAGTGCGGAGATCCGGAATCAGCCGTATTCCGGGAGGTATTTTATACATATACTTCTTATATTTATTTATTTATTTACATATATACATAACAATACTTGTGTACCCACTTTTATTTCTACAGTTTTTCTTTCCTCATATGGATGAGCATGAGTTCTAGTCCTGCCTTTGGCACAAAACCAGCTGGGTTACCTTGGGCCAGCCCCTCTTAGGAAGGAAGGAAGGAAGGAGAGAGAGGGAAGGGAGGAAGGAATGAAAGAAAGAAGGAGGAGGAGGGAGGGAAATGAAGGAAGGAGAGGGAGGGAAGGAAGGAAAGAAGGATGAAGGGAAGGGAAGGGAGGAAGGAAACGAAGGAGAGGGAGGGAAGGGAGGTGTCAAGTTTCCAAAAGATGCCCTAATTAATTCATGAGCCATGATCCAAACTTCAAAGGAAATATAGTCATTTATTAGGAGCAACATTCCGGCAATACTCGGATGCAGTTAGGACTGATCCCACGTAGATTTACCTTCCCCTATGACCCTGTCTCTCCCCTCCTCTCTGGCCATGTCATAAATCACATTCTCCAATTAACCACTTTGGCTGGCTGTGAAACCTAACGCCCTCCTCCTGATTGCGGTCAGAAAGAATGTATGGAATTCACTTCAGTTCTCCCTCCCTCCTGCTCATGGCAACTTGAAAGCTTTGCAAGTTGACAGGAGGAAGGAAGAAAAGGAGGAGGAAGGGAAGGGGGGAGGGAGGGAAGGAAGGAAAGGAGAAAGGGAGGAAAGAAGGAAGAAAAAGGAGGAAGAGAGGAGGGAAGGGAGGAAGGAAGGAGAGGGAGGGAAGGAAGGAGAGGGAGGGAGGGAAGGAAGGAAGGAAATGAAGGGAGGGAAGGGAGGAAAAGAGGAAGGAGATGGAGGAAGGGGGAGAGGGAAGAAAGGAAGGGACAACCTGAGGAGCCTGATTGGAGTAGGAGGCTAATGCCTCCTACTAAGGCAGCATTTAACATCCAGCTGCCTGCAATTTCTGCGAGTTCAATTCTCACCAGGCTCAAGGTCGATTCAGCCTTCCATCCTTCCTAAGGTGGGTAAAATGAGGACCCGGTTTGTGGGGCAATAAGCTGACTTTGTATAAAATATACAAAAGTATGAAGGTTATTGCTTAACGCATTGTAAGCCGCCCTGAGTCTCCGGAGAAGGGCAGCATATAAAAATAAATTAAAAATAAAAAATAAAAAATAAAACCAACTCCTGAAAAACCTTGCCAAAAATGGCCCAGGCAGTTGTCAGGAGACACCACTAATTCAACAGAACAAAAGGGGGATAAAAGAGTATACGTTTTTGTATAATCACCGGTGTGGTTTTTTTAATAACGGTTAACTGAAAAAGAAATTGTTTGGCTGACTGCATCTATGCTGCCAAGGAAAAGGTTCCCTCTGTCATTGACCTGCTGTCCCCCTTGAGTCATTTCCACCAAACGGGTTGGGGAGAAGAAATTTTCAAGGTGCAAGAGAGCATCTGTGTGTTTTTAGAAAAGCAGAAGCTCTATTCTTGTCACGAGTTTTTTTTTTCCCCCCATGAACCATAAATAAACCGCCTGCCGAAAGCCAAGATTTTGATCAGCAGCTGATGTGACTGGTAGGAGGGGGCTGGGCAGGCAGTAGTTTTGAGTTGCTGCAACAAGCAGGCAGACCCTTCAAAGGTGTCTCTCCCACCCACCACCCACCCCAGTCCTGGGCAAGTGTCCCAACAGCTTTGTCATGCTCCTCACCATTTAAATCAGAGCTCTTCAAACTTGGCAACTTTAAGACTTGTGGACTTCAACTCCCAGAATTCTCCAGCTGTGCTGGAGAATTCTGGGAGTTGAAGTCCACAAGTCTTAAAGCTGCCAAGTTTGAAGACCTCTTGATTTAGATGCAAAATTCTCTGGGCTGGCAGTTTCTCCTCGGTTTCCCTTGAGAACAACTTCCGCAGGCAGCAAAAGACAATGGGATTAAAGCTGAAAAGGACGGAGGGTTGAAATTAAAGAAGAGGTTTGGGAAATGGAGCAGGATCCAGATTCTGAGATGGGGGGAAAAGCAAATGCTTCGGATTCCAGTTGTCAAGTCTCTCGAACCTTAATACATTTCAGGTGTTGCATTGGCTTTCAAACCAACAGCAGCTGCAACCTCTAATTCAGGTTTAAAAGTTTGGGGTTTTTTTTCCTTCCAGGATAATCTCATCTTTTCTAGAGGATAAATAGAAGGGGAGCTTAGAGTTTCCCTCTTTGGAGTTGTTTTTTTTTTCTCTGAAAACTGATAGGAGTGGATGGAGGCGTTGGGTTTTATCACCTACTTATTTGGCCTAAACCCACCTTTGTTTCTGGTTTTCAGTTGTTTTACACTGCTCGGCCTTGACGCTGAGTCACATAAAATGGCTTTGGATATTATAACACAAAAGCAGGTCCTTGTATGTTTAGCATGACTGAAAAGTTACCCCATCTGTTCCCTCCCTCCCTCCCTCCCTCCCTTCCTCCCTTATTCTACTGCCCTTCCTCTCCTCCCTCCCTCCCACTGCCCCTCTCTCCTTCCTCCCTCCCTCCCTCCTTCCCTCCCTTCTACTGCCTCTGTTTCCTTCCTTTCTTCCTCCCTCCTACTGCCCCTCTCTCCTTCCTTCCTTCCACTCTCCTTCCCTCCCTTCAACTGCCCCTCTCTCCTTCCTTCCTCCCTCCCTCCTTCCCCTCTCCTTCCTTCCTCCTTCCCTCCCTTCTACTGCACCTCCCTTCCTTCCTCCCTCCTTCCCTCCCTTCTGCCTCTCCTTCCTTCCTTTCTTCTTCCCTCCCCCATTCTACTATACCCCTCCCTCCTCCTTTCCTCTCTCCCTTCTACTGCCTGTCTCCCTCCTTCCTTCCTTCCTCCCACTGCCCCTCTCCCCTTCCTCCCTCCCTTCTACTGCTTCTCCTTCCTTCCTCCACCTCCATTCTACTGCCCCTCCCTCCTCCCTCACTTCTGTCTCTCTCATTCCTCCCTCCCTCCCTTCTACTGCCTCTCCTTCCTTCCTTTTTTCCTCCCTCCTTCCCCCATTCTACTGCCCCTCCTCTCCCTCCCTCCTTTCCTCTCTCCCTTCTACTGCCTCTGTCTCTCTCCTTCCTTCCTCCCACTGCCCCTCTCCCTTTCCTCCCTCCCTTCTACTGCCTCTCCTTCCTTTCTCCACCTCCATTCTACTGCCCCTCCTCCCCTCCCTCCCTCCCTCCCTCCCTTCTACTGCCCCTCTTCTTCCTTCCTTCCTTCCCTCCTTCCCAGAGCTGAGAAGTGTGGCCTGAGAACAAGGACCTAGTTCGCCCACCACCCATTCCCAGTGGCATACTGAGGCATTGTGATGACCGAGCATTCATTGTCCAAGGACAGCAGCTTCCCACCCTTAAGAGCCCTGGCTCTTTGTAACCTCCGACACCCCCCCTTAAAAAAAAGAGACCAAACTTTTACATTTAAGATTGGAAATTAAAGAATCGGCAGGTGTTGCTTTTTTTAAAAGAGATTATGTTTCAAGGCTATCAATGAACCCATTTGTAACGCATCTGTTAGGAAAGAATCCAACAGTCAACCCAAGCGCTCAGTAAACCTATTAACTCTAACTATATCCAAGAAACAAGAGGCAATAAAATAAAAACACATTTAACTTGGGAAAACACCACGTTCAGCTAGCCCTTATAGCTCAGTAGCATGTTAAAACAACTTTTTTTCAGATCTGTGGACTTCAACTCCCAGAAACCTTCAGGATGCCGGCGGAGGAACGTCGGGAGTTGAAGTCCACACAGATCTTAGAACAAGTTGTTGGAAGTTGAGAAACACCGCAAAGAATTTGAAGAAGGATTGTCCCAAGCCGCAAATAACGAGAGGGGCCAAAGGATTTTGCTGCCCCAACGGTACTGGGAAGAGGTGCATATTTCTTTTCTTTCTTTTTTTTTAAGCATTTTTAATGCTAATCTTTAACCCAACAACGCCCGGTGCGTGCAGGTGTCTGGCGCAAAGAGCAAGCCAAGGTGACGGCTCTGCAAGGGAATCAGGTGTTTGGCCTCTGTTGCACCTCCGCCAGCAAGGCGCAGCTCCCGAGAGTGCACAGCTGCCGTTTCCCAGGCAAACGCGCAAGTTGTGGGGCTGCCAGCAAGCCCGGGCACGTATCCCTTCGCTGTTATAGACGCAACCCCGGGCGAGTCTCATTGCGTTTCAGCCCGGAGCAACCTGGCCCCGCGCCGGGATGGGTAGGGAGCGGAGATCCAAAGCATTTTTCAAAGCGTTGCTTTGCCCTAATCGATGTATTTGCATGTGTAATTAGCGGAGTCTCTCATTCTCAGGACGTAAAAGTAGCAGGACATAACAAGCTTTGCCTTCAGAAGTTGTGGGAGCTTCATCATTGGAAGCTTTCAAGAAGAGACTGGACTGCATCTGTCAGAAATGGTGGAGGGTCTCCTGCTTGGGGTGGGGGTGGGGGGGGAGGAGTTGGACTAGATGACTTACAAGGTCCCTTCTAACTCAACTCTTCTCTTCTATCTTCTCTTCTATCTTCTCTTCTCTTCATACATAGGTAGGATAGATAGATAGATGGATGGATGGATAGAGGTAGGGAGGGAGGGAGGGAGACAGAGAGAGAGAGAGAGATTGATATATAGTAGATAGATGATAGATATGGATGGACAGACAGACAGACAGACAGGTAGGGAGAGATAGATAGATAGATAGATAGATAGATAGATAGATAGATAAGATAGATAGATAGATATGGATAGATAGACAGACAGACAGACAGACATGATAGGGAGAGATAGATAGATAGATGATAGATGGATGGATAGAGGTAGGTAGGTAGGGAAACAGAGAGAGAGAGATTGATATATAGTAGATAGATGATAGATAGATATGGATGGATGGACAGACAGACAGACAGGGAGAGATAGATAGATAGATAGATAGATAGATAGATAGATAGATAGATAGATAGATAGATAGATATGGATAGATAGACAGACAGACAGACAGACAGACAGATAGATGATAGATAGATGGATGGATAGAGGTAGGTAGGTAGGGAAACAGAGAGAGAGAGATTGATATATAGTAGATAGATGATAGATAGATATGGATGGATGGACAGACAGACAGACAGACAGGGAGAGATAGATGATAGATAGATAGATAGATAGATAGATAGATAGATAGATAGATAGATGTGGATAGATAGACAGACAGACATGATAGGGAGAGATAGATAGGTAGGTAGGTAGGTAAGTAGGTAGATAGATGATAGGGATAGAGAGTGAGAGAGAGAGAGAGATGGAACAGCTTGCCTTCAGAAGCTGTGGGAGCTTCATTGCTGGAAGCTTTCAAGAAAAGATTGGACTGCTTATCTGTCAGAAATGGTGGAAGGGCTCCTGCTTGGGCGAGGGGGTTGCACTAGATGACCTCCAAGGTCCCTTCCAACTCTTTTGTTATTCTGTTCTGTTCCAGCGGAGGCTACCCACGCTCTGCGTTTAACGCAAAGAGAAGAGGGGGCTGGTTCTCGTGGGGAGCCCAGAGATGGGGAGCCCCTCCAAAGCTCCCACTGGGGAGTGGGGGTGGGGGGCTCCTGCTCCAGCCCACCCACCTTGGCTGTCTTGCCTCCATTAGAATAGAATAACAGAGTTGGAAGGGACCTTGGAGGTCTTCTAGTCCAACCCCCTGCTTAGGCAGGAAAGCCTCTTTTCTCCTTGGTCCATTTTTTTTTTGCGGGGGGGGGGCGGGCAAGTCCGACTCGGTTCGTCCGCTTTCCAGAACGAGCCTGGCGGGCTAAGAATGAAGAAAGCAGCGCCGGGCGCCGTTTTTTCTTTTTCTTTTTCTTTTTCTTTTTCTTTTTCTTTTTCTTTTTCTTTTTCTTTTTCTTTTTCTTTTTCTTTCTTTTCCTTTTCCTTTTCCTTTTCCTTTTCCTTTTCCTTTTCCTTTTCCTTTTCCTCCCTCCCTCCCTCCCTCCCTCCCTCCCTCTTTCTTTCTTTCTTTCTTTCTTTCTTTCTTTCTTTCTTTCTTTCTCTTTCTTTCTTTCTTTCTTTCTTTCTTTCTTTCTTTCTTTCTTTCTTCCTTCCTTCCTTCCTTCCTTCCTTCCTTCCTTCCTTCCTTCCTTCCTTCCTTCTTTCTTTCTTTCTTTTCCAAATCTCGGGACTTCCTGGCCGCTTGAGCCTGCAAGGACGAGCCTGCGGGGCTGCGGGGAGCCTCCCCTCCCGCGCCCAGCAACGAAGGTCTCCTCCTAATTGGCCCGCCAGCTTCACCCGGGGAGGGAAAACGGGAACGCCGTCAGAACTGGAACACCCAACACCGCCAGCCGCAGCAGCAGCAACAGCAGCAGCAGCAGCAGCGAAAAAGGGGCAAGGAAGGAGGCGCAAGGCACCGCGCGGCCCCCTTTTCCCCCGCGCCACCTCTTGGCTTGGCTGCCTTCCCGGCTTGGGCAGGGCGAGGAAGCCAGCCGGCCACCCTCGGCGGGGCGGGAGCCTCACCAGCCTTGCGGAGAGCGCTGGGGGTGGGTAGGTGGGGGGGTGGGAGGGGGCTCCAAGAGTCAAGACCCCCCCTTGGAAGGAGAAAGGCGGGGTAAAAGGCGCAGCGAGGCGCGCGTCCGCGGACCCTGCTTGCTTGCTTGCCTGCCTGTCTGCCTCCGGATCGGTGCAAACGGCCGAGGACGCGTGGCTGGGGGAAGAGGGGGGGGGGCTCGGAGGCGCTGCGGAGGCCGAACTCCGGTGCGCGGCGCCCCGCGGGTGCCAGCAACCGGCCCCTGAGCCCCGATGGAGACGGCGCCCTTCCCGCACCCGTTGGCTCCAGAGCCCGAACCAGGTCCCGGTTTTGGTCCGGTCCGGCCAGGCGGCGAGAAACGTTTCCGACTCTTTTACGTGGGTTGCACCAGTTTGGACCGCCGTGCCACGCTGCCCATGTTGCCTTGGCTGATGGCCGAAGTCCGGCGCCGGAGCCAGAAGCCAGAACCGGGCGCGGCACCGGCTCGGGAGGTGCTGCTGCTGCTGGGCTCGGCGCCCACCCTGCGCTGCGTGCCCTCTTCGCCCGGCGGCGCCCCCGGCTCGGCCGTCTTTATCTTCGAGCACAAAGCCCAGCACATCTCCCGCTTCGTCCACAACAGCCAGGACCTCACCTACTTCGCCTACCTGATCAAGGCGCAGCCCGACGACCCCGACTCGCCCGTCGCCTGCCACGTCTTCCGGGCTACCGACCCCAACCAGGTATGAGCTTGTGGGAGTTTGGGGGGTGGGGGAGAGATGGGTGGGCTTCCATCAGAGACGGGACCAGAAGCGTGGGGGGGGGGTGCCTTGAGGTCTTCTAGCACCACCCCCATCGTTTTCCAGACAAGGTTGTGGCCTTCTGATCTTTTCCCAATTTGTTTGTTTGTTGTTGTTTTTGGCATTGTTGGGGGAAGGTTGGGGGAAGAGAGGAACCGTGGCTGTTGTGGACAAGACCCCTCCCCACCCCAAGTTATAGGTGAGATGAGGACAGGGGTGGGATTCAAATTTCTTTCTTTCTTTCTTTCTTTCTTTCTTTCTTTCTTTCTTTCTTTTCTTTCTTTCTTTTCTTTCTTTCTTTCTTTCTTTCTTTCTCTTTCTTCCTTCCTTCCTTCCTTCCTTCCTTCCTTTCTTCCTTCCTTCCTTCCTTCTTTCTTTCTTTCTTTCTTTTTTCTTTCTTTCTTTCCTTCTTTCCTTCCTTCTTTCTTTCTTTCTTTCTTTCTTTTTTAAATTTGATTTATATGCCGCCCTTCTCCGGAGACTCAGGGCGGCTTACAATGCGTTAAGCAATAGCCTTCATCCTTTTGTATATTTTATACAAAGTCAGCTTATTGCCCCCACAAACTGGGTCCTCATTTAACCTACCTTAGAAAGGATGGAAGGCTGAGTCAACCTTGAGCCTTGGAGAGATTCGAACCTGCAGTAATTGCAGGCAGCTGTGTTAATGACAGGGTGCTTTAGACCACTGTACTACCAAGGCCCTTTCTTTCTTTCTTTCTTTCTTTTCTTTCTTTCTTTCTTTCTTTCTTTCTTTTTTCCTTCCTTCCTTCCTTCCTTCCTTCCTTCCTCCTTCTTCCTTCCTTCTTCTTTCTCTCTTTCTTTCTTTCTTTCTTTCTTTCTTTCTTTCTTTCTTTCTTTCTTTCTTTCTTTCTTTCTTTCTTTCATGTATTTATATGCCGCCTTTCTCCCAAAGGACTCAGGGCGGCGAACACAAGTTAAAAAGCATGCAACAATAAAATCCCCTTAAAACCAAATAAGTAATAAATAATAAAATATTAAAACCCAGAATCGTAGTCAGCCCATTTGTTTGAACAGCCAAGTCTTCAGGTCATGACGGAAGGAGCGGAGATCAGAGCCATACAGAGCTCCGGTAGGTAACTCATTCCAGAGTGTGGGAGCGCACACAGAGAACGCCCTCCCCCTAGACGTTGACATATAATTTAACAACCGGTTCTCTGCCTTAATGATTTCTTCCAACAAACTGCTCAGAAAGGTATCAACCGGTTCTCCCGAAGTGGTGCGAACTGGCTGAATCCCATCACTGGATGAGGAGACGTGAAGGTGGGCTACTAATCCCAGATGGGTGTGCGGGCTTAGATAGCAGGATGACCTGGATGTGGAGTCTTGGCCAACTGTGGCTGATTCCCCCTGTGGTGTCTGTGTGTGTGAGAGAGAGAGTGTGTGGGGGAAGGAGGGAGTGTGTGGGGGAGTGAGGGAGCGAAGGAGAGGGGATTGCCCTTGAATGGAGAAAGCAGGAGTTCCAAGGCCTCTAGGCCAGGGGTTTCCAACCTTGACAACTTTACGCCTTGTGGACTCCCAGAATTCCTCAGCCAGCATCTGGGAGTTGAAGTCCACAAGGCGTAAAGTTGCCAAGGTTGGAGATCCCTGCTCTAGGCTAGATGGGAACATGGCAAAACCTTACTGGAAGAAGGCAGGGGAAACTATCTTGAACCGTTGCCCAGAAGGTTGTATGCATGCATATCCATGTGATCCCTGGAATCAGGCACGCTTGAGGGAGGTGCCTTGAACAAGGTAGGAACCTCCTGTGGCCTCTTTAACCTGCTGGATGAGCAGGAAGGCAGAGGGGATGGCAGATCCAGTTGAGCTTGGTTGAGTGGCTTCACACTTGGGTATCATTTTTGCGCTAGTCTGACTCAGACTGCAACTCCCCTTCCTCAAACTGAAGTATGACTGGGCTTCTGATCACTCTTGCTTGCCTGTAACTCTGAGCTTGAGAACCATGGAGGCACCTTCTGATATAGGAACCTTTTGGTTTTCGGGCCGAGTATCCCAACTTTAGCGGCATACTAAAAAGCACAGTATACTAAAAAGCAGAGACATCGCCCTGCCAACAAAAGTGTGTATAGTCAAGGCTATGGTTTTCCTAGTTGCAATGTATGGCTGTGAAAGTTGGACCATAAGGAAGACTGAGCACCAAAGAATTGAGGCCTTTGAACTATTGTGCTGGAGAAGACTCCTGCGAGTCCCTTGGACTGCAAGGCGATCAAACAGGTCAGTCCTAGAGGAGATCAACCCTGACTGCTTTTTAGAAGGCCAGATCCTGAAGATGAAACTCAAATACTTTGGCCACCTATTGAGAAGGAAGGACTCACTGGGGAAGAGCCTAATGCTGGGAAAGATTGGGGGCAAAAGAAGAAGGGGACAACAGAGAACGAGGTGGCTGGATGGAGTCACTGAAGCAGTAGGCGTGAGCGTAAATGGACTCCAGAGGATGGTAGAGGACAGGAAGGCCTGGAGGAATGGGGTTGCGATGGGTCGGACGCGACTTTGCAACTAACAACAACAATCCCAACTTGCTGGCATGTCAGATCTTCCTTCCCGTAGAAGCCCTCACATGCCAGGAGCTTAGTGAACTTTGTTGAAGGAGAACCAGCTTGGATTGGAACTGAGATGTTTTGGTCCTTTCTCCTGGCTGAGCCTATGAAAGATGCCTTGCGTTAGAATTATCTCCTAAACCAGAGAATCCTTGGGATGCTGTTGACAGATTAACAGAGTTGGAAGGAACCTTGTAGGTCGTCTAGTCCAACTCCCCGCTCAAGCAGGAGACCCTACACCATTTCTGACAGATGGCAGTCCATCTCTTCTTGAAAGCTTCTGATCTTTTAGCTTCCCAATTTGTTTTTTTCTGGCTAGCATCCCTCAACTTCAACTTCTGAAGCCACCTTCAACTTCTGAAAGCAAATTGTTTCTTTGATTGATTGTTCTTACTGTCAGAAAATTTCTCCTTACTTCTAGGCTGAATCTCTCCTTGATCAGTTTCCATCCATTATTCCTTGTCTGACCTTCAGGTGCCTTGGAAAAATAGCTTGACCCCCTGTTCTTTGTGGCAGCCCCTCAAATATTGGAACACTGCTATCATGTCTCCCCTGGTTTCCTTAGAGAAGCAGAAAGGAGCTGCATCTTGGAACAGACTGAGAAGGATGTCTCAATTGTGTTTTAGAGGTGGCCTCTGCATATATTCAAATAAAATAAATACAGAATAACAGAGTTGGAGGTCTTCTAGTCTAACGCTCAGGCAGGGAACCCTATACTACTTCAGACAAATGTTTGTCCAATCTCCCAGTTCCTGCAATCATTTTTCGTATGTTTTATCCTCAGGTCCCTTAATCATCTTTGCTGCTCTTCTCTGCATTCTTTCTAGAGTCTCAACAATTTTTTAACATCGTGGTGACCAAAATTGGATGCAATATTCCAACACTGGTTCCACAGGTCCATCCGTCCATTAGTGTCCTGGTCTGTTAAGAGCAAGATGGTGGCATTCCCTCTCTGTGATCACTTTCAGGATCTGTTTGCTGCTCAGGGTTATGTGAAGAAAGAAAGGCAGATGGGAGGAGAGATGGGTTTGGGGAGTGGCTTTTTTTTAATGACTTGAGGAAAACAGCTGAGTTTCAGCCTTCTGACATGGAGGCATTGCAGGAGAAGCAGGCTAAGATCCTTATTCTCTTTCTGGAATAAAATTAGACATGTGAACTGGGTGAGTGTAGAAAGGAATCTCTTGCCTTCCCTTTTCTCATAAGTTGCAGAGAACCCACAGTTAAGAGCTCCGAGAGAGAGAGAAAGAGAGAGAGAGAGAGAGACAGAGACAGAGACAGAGACAGAGACAGAGACAGAGACAGACACACACACACACACACACACACACAGAGAGAGACAGACAGACACAGAGACACAGACACAGACACACACACACAGAGAGACACACACAGAGAGAGACAGAGAGAGACAGAGAGACAGACAGAGAGACACACAGAGAGAGAGACACAGACCGACAGAGACAGAGACACAGAGAGAGACAGACAGACAGACACACACACACACACACACACACACACACAGAGAGAGAGAGAGAGAGAGAGAGAGAGACAGACAGACAGACACAGACACACACAGACACACACACACACACACACACACACACACACACAGAGATGGAAAAATATTCTGGGGAAGAATTCAAGTTGCCCTCAAATGCTTCTGTATCCCAAAATATCACTTCCTTTTTTCCCTGCTTCCTTGATAAAGTCCTTTAATAGCACACCAGGCCTTTCTACTTGAGGAAGAACCTGTATTTAGGATAGAGGAATTTGCCTTCGGGGCTAATGAAATGCATATCCATGTGTCTCACCAATTCCCCAGAAAAGAGGCATGAAAGTTCAGCAGCGTGTGACAAGAGGCAAGAGGTACAAGGGTGAGACTCTTGATCTTTTCTTTTTGCACAAGCGTGTGAAACCACCGATGGTCATATAGTCTTGGAAACCTGGGATTTACTTATTTCCACCAGAAAAATTCTGAACCAGCTGTTGAATGAAAAGAAAGACTAAGGGGGTGACATGATAGCAATCTTCCAAAATCTCAGGGGCTGCCAAAGAGAAGAGGGGGATCAATCTATTCTCCAAAGCACCTGAAAGCAGGAGAAGAAATAATGGATGAAAACTAACTAAGGAGAGAAGCAACATAGAACTAAGAAGAAATTTCCTGATAGTGAGAACAATCAATCAGTGGAATGACTTGCTTCCAGAAGCTGTGAATGCTCCAACACTGGAGGTTTATATGAAGAGATTGGTTGGTCATTTGTACAGAATAATATAGGGCAGGGGTGTCAAACTCAACATGCACGGGCCAGATTCGGCCTACCGGGTGCTTAAATCTGGGCCGGCTTGGAAACAGGGAAGGACTGGCCCACAGTGCCTCTGCTGGCCAAAATGGGGTATGGGGGGGGGCTGTGCGAGGCCCCCTGTACCCCCTTTTGGCCGGCAGGGTGCTGCAGGAGGCCATCCAGGCTGAAAACAAGGTGCGGGGGGCCTCACATGGCCACCCTGTGCCCCATTTTGGCTGGCAGGGTGCTGTAGGAGTCCATCCTGTCTTCCCCACTCCCGGCCGGCCCGCGGAGGAAAACTACAATGCTGATCCGGCCCTCCAAGAAATCCAGTTTGACACCCTTGGTATATTACCAAGGTTATTACCTACAAAGCCCTTCATGGCCTAGGCCCAGGATATTTGTCAGAACCCCCTGCAGCCAGCGACAATCCCCAATCGCCCGGTGCATTCCCATAGAAAGAGCCTCCTCAGGGTGCCGTCGGCCAGACAGTGTCGGCTGGCGACCCCCAGGGGGAGAGCTTTCTCTGTGGGCGCACCCACCCTCTGGAACCAGCTTCCTTTGGAGCTCCGGATGGCCCCTGACCTTCGCTCGTTCTGCTGCGATTTGAAGACGTGGTTGTTCCGCAGCCTGGACTGATATGGGGGGGGGGGGGTGTTTAATGAATTTTTAAATTGTTTTAAATTGGGATTTTAATTTTATATTGGCAGGAATTATGCATTTTACCGTTGTGAGCCGCCCTGAGTCCTCGGCGATAGGGCGGCATATAAATTGCATTAAATAAATAAATAAATAAATAAATAAATAAATAAATAAATAAATAAATAAATAAATAAATAATTAATAAATAAATAAATAAATAAATAAATAAATAAATAAATAAATAAATAGTGTCTCCTGCTTGAGCACGGGGTTGGACTAGAACAGGGGTCCACAACCTCTGGTCCATAGATTGCCACTAGTCCGCAGCATGCCAGAAACCGGGCTGCACAAAAAAGCGAAGCCACATCCGTGGGATACAGGCACAAAACCACGTCTCCTTGAGTCCACAGAAAAAGTTATCTCCATGGAACCAGTCCCTGGTGCCCAAAAGGTTGGGGACCACTGGACTAGAAGACCTCCAAGGTGCCTTCCAACTCTCTTATTCTGTATTCTGTTAACCTCTAGATTGTTTTAAGGTGCCATTTAATGGAAGATCCCTCAAGACTTCCCTTGACAAATGTACATTGAGCAAAAAGAACAGGAACAAATAAAAAATGCTCAGCTTCTTAAAAAATTGTTTTTGAGATGCTGGTTCAGCACGTTATTACTTTTATTTTTAGCCGTGCAAGCACACCACCAAAGTCAATTTCCCTCCCATAACCAAAAAAATAAATTAAAAAATAGAAATAACAACAAAAGCAAACAAAGAAACATGGAAAAGTACACACAGGAACGACTCCGTATTCTGTATTTCCAAGCAGAAATGTTTATAGATAAACAAAAACTTGGAATCCAGCTACTGAGCCCTACCTCCTGCTCACTGGGGGATGCAAAGAGAGCATCCAGAATGGATGGTACCCTTTTGCTATATGGCACTTTTGTCTCTCTTTTTGTCTCTCTTGGCCATGCCCCCTCCCCTCTCACCTTTCCTTGCTTGCAAGCTTCATCCCAAGCTCTTGGCATGGCATCCCTTTATTTTGCAGCTAAAGTGATGTCCCACATTCGTAAATGTCTCTGATTCCAAACGAAGAATTTATTTTAGTTTTCCAGTGTTTTGCAGTGACAGATTTGGCAGCTCTGGGCCAAACTCAAATCACTGTCGCTGAAGAATCATCTCAAAGAAACCATCAAGGGTGCGTTCTCTTAGGATTCCTGCATTCGGCATTCAAAATTGGAACTTCTTTAAACTTTCTCTGGTAGCTTGAACACGGCCATGTTGTGCAGATTCTCCTGTGGCTGCTTTGGCCTTGCGGTCAGAGGTGGGTTTCAGCAGGTTCGGCCCAGTTCTGGAGAACCAGTAGTGGAAATTTTGAGTAGTTCGGAGAACCGGTAGTAAAAATTCTGACTGGCCCCGCCCCCATCTATTCTCTGCCTCCCAAGTCCCAGCTGATCGGGAGGAAATGGAGATTTTATAGTATCCTTCCCCTGGAGTGGGGTGGGAATGGAGATTTTACAGTATCCTTCCCCTGCCACGCCCACCAAGCCACACCTACAGAACTGGTAGTAAAAAATGTTGAAACCCACCATTGCTCGTGGTGCTGTAATGGCAATGAGTGCTGGGAAGTGCTGGGTGAGAGGGGAGGAGCCATGGCCAAGAGAGCCAAGGGTCAAGGGGCAGCTCTGGATCTTCTCCCCCAAGATGCCTTCATCCCTGCCCTGGGGGTTTGGGGCCTCTTTGCTGCTTGGCCAGGAGTTCCTGGAAGAAGCATGAGGAAGGATAGAGGCAAGCCTGGAGCCTGTCCTTCAGCCTTGGGTGATGGCATGGAATGGATGATGGCTTTCTCTATCTCAAAAGGAGCGGGACAAAGGTCCGTTATCATCTCCCTTAGAAAGGTGAGAGAAGTTTGTTTGGACAAGGGGACTTCTTAAAATTAATTACAATGTCTTAACAACAGAGCTTGGTTTTGCAGATTGTGATGTTTGGGTCTCCTACCTAGCTAAACCCAGTGGTGAAATCCAATTTTTTTTACTACCGGTTCTGTGGGCATGGCTTGGTGGGCATGGCAAGGGAAAGATACTGCAAAATCCCCATTCCCTCCCCACTCTGGGGCCAGCCAGAGGTGGTATTTGCCAGTTCTCCGAACTGCTCAAAATTTCCGCTACCGGTTCTCCAGAACCTGTCAGAACCTGCTGGATTTCACCCCTGGTTAAGCCCATCTATGGAAAGTATTCTGAGAAACAGAGATCCTTGAGCTGCAAGACAATTTCAACCCAGGGGGCCTGGGGTCATTTCTTTTGGGGAACAGATAGGAACAAAGCTGGAACAAATGCTTCAAAGCATCAGGAAGCTGCGGCAGAAGTACCGTAAACCAAGGATGGAAATTGTGTTTAGGTACATTCTCCAATGTTTGGTGGGGGCAGGGACCAGAGAACCCCACAGTCAAACCCTTAAAACAAAGTTTTAATCCCAGTTAAGCCAAATAAACTGGGACATGGTCGATCAAAAGGCCGACCACGTCGATCGAAAGGTCAGCAGTTCAGCGGTTCGAATCCCTAGCGCCGCGTAACGGCGCCGCGTAACGTGACTTGTCCCAGCCTCTGCCAACCTAGCAGTTCGAAAGCAACATAAAAAATGCAAGTAGAAAAATAGGGACCACCTTTGGTGGGAAGGTAACAGTGTTCCGTGCACCTTTGGCGCTTAGTCATGCCGGCCACATGACCACGGAGATGTCTTTGGACAGCGCTGGCTCTGAACCAGGTTGCACCCAAAAATGTGCACCCAAAAAAGTTCCTTCTGGGCTAAATCTCAGGGGGCTTTCAAGGCTGAAGGAAATCTGGAGAGGGCATAAAAGCAAATATGCTGGGGTAAGTTTACTCTCTCTTCACAGCTGAGTTTTCTTTTCCTATTGGGGTGTGGACTGAGTCTGCAGTAGGTTCAGTTTACTAATCCGTAATTAATCCATTGCTATAATAAGTCCCTAACATAGTTCATTAATTTTGTCCTATTTTATCACACTGAAGCCCGAATTCCCTTATTCATTCTTGTGTTTTCTAGAAAACGTATGCTTCATTTTCAGATGAAAGTGTACGTTCATTTCTTTGTACGTTGTATTAAATTGCGTAACTTCTAGCAGCCAGAAAGAGCAGAAATAATGGAATAACAGAGCTGGAAGGGGTCTTGGAAGTATTCCAATCCAGTGGCCCCCCCCAACCTTTTGGGCTGCAGGGGCCGGTTCCATATAGAGAGAGTTTTTTTTTTCCTCGAGGGGGTGTGGCCTGGAGGGGTGTGTGGTTTTGTGTGCTTCCTGCATCCCGGGAATGGGGCTTCCCTTGTTTGTGCAGCCCGATTTCTGGCATGCCGCGAATTGATGGCAGTCCCCGGACCAGAGTTGGGGATCCTGTTCTAGTCCAACTCTCTGCTCAAGCAGGAAACCCTATACCAGTGATGGCGAACCTTTTCGGCACCAAGTGCCAAAAAGGGAGCGCAAGCGTGGCACCAAGTGCCAAAAAGGGAGCACTTCGCACGCACGTGTGCACTTCACACGTGTACCTCAAGCACGCACACACACTCGTCAGGGCCGCAACCTGAGGAGAAGAGGAGAAGGAGAGGAGTTGCCCAGGGGGCATATGCATGCCCGATAAGGTACTTTCAGTTACTGCCGCAAGTCCTCCGGTTACTGCTGCGCATGAGCACACGCCCATCAGCTGGCCAGCACACATGCTCACGCCAGAAAACGGAAGACCAGCTCTTCCAGTTTCTGGAACTGCCGCACGCACAAAGGCCAGCTGATTGTCATGTGCACGTGCGTGCCAGAAACCCGGAAGAGGAACGGGGCAACACCATGCATGCCAGATGACATGCTCCACGTGCCACTTTGGGCACAGGTGCCATAGGTTTGCCATCACGGCCCTATACCATTCCAGACAAGTGGCTGTCCAGTCTCTTCTTGAAAGCTTCCAGTGCTGGGACACCCACTACTTCTGAAGGCAAGCCATTCTACTAGTTAATTCTTCTCATTGTTAGGAAATTTCTCCATAGTTTTCGGTTGCTTCTCTCCTTGATTAGTTTCCATCCATTGTTTCTTGTCTTGCCTTCGGGTGCTCTGGAAAAAATAAGTTGTCCCCCTCTTCTTTATGGCAGCCCCTCAAATACTGGAATACTGCTATCATGTCATCCCTAGTCCTTCTTTTCTCTAGACTAACTTTGGGATTTCTTGTCCTGCCTTCAGGAGAATAGGTTGACCCCTTCTTCTTTGTGGCAGCCCCTCAAATATTGGAAGACTGCTATCATGTCAACCCTAGAATCCAGTGGTGACATCCAAAATTTTATTACCGGTTCTGTGGGCGTGGCTTGGGCATGGTGTAGCTTGGTGAGCGTGGCAGGGGAAGGATACTGCCAAATCTCCATTCCCAACCCACTCCTGGGGCCAGCCAGAGGTGGTATTTGCCGGATCTCCAAACTACTCAAAATTTCCTCTACTGATTCTCCGAACTGCTCAAAATTTCTGCTACCAGTTGTCCAGAATCTGTGAGTACCTGCTGGATTTCACCTCTGCTAGAATCCTTCTTTTCACTAAACTAGGCATACCCAACTCCTGCAACCATTCTTCATTTGTTTTAGCCTCCAGGCCTCTCGAATTATCTTTGGGGCTCTGTGGGCAGATGGCCATATCGCCCTGGTTTAAGAACTCTTGAACAGCCCTTCACCTGTCTTGTTTTTTTTAAAGATTTGATTAATTATTAATCTTTTGGTCCTGACCGTTTGAAGGTATTTAGCATAACAAAGAGAGAGTTTAATGAGACTCTCAAGGTCCAGGGGCAGCTCTGCTACTTAAAACCTCCTGAGTCAATATTATGGTAACAGGTAAGGAAGGGTTGGGCACCTTTCCCCCTGATTTGGGTGTTGGTGCAAAAGAGATTCAACAGGAGTTGCCTCTGATTTGCTGATATGGAGGGGAAGGAGGTACTATCAGGCTTCACAGCCGAGGATCTCAAATTGCCAGTAGAATCTGTCAAGATCCTTCTGTATCTTGAGCCTATCTTCTGGAGTGTTGGCTATTCTTGCCAATTTGGTGTCATCTGCAAATTTGATGAGTTCCCCATCTATCCCCTTGTCCAAGTCATTGATGAAGATGTTGAAGAGTACTGGGCCTAAAACAGAGCCTTGGGGTACCCCATTGCATACTTCCCTCCATGTAGATGCAGTTCCATTGAGGACTACACATTGAGTGCAGTTGGTCAGCCAGTTACGAATCCAACTAGTGGTGATGCTGTCTAACCCACATTTTTCTACTTTATCTAGTAGTAGGTTATGGTCTACTTTATCAAATGCCTTACTGAAGTCCAAATAAATTATATCAACAGTATTCCTCTGGTCCACTAATTTTGTCACTTTGTCAAAGAATGCAATAAGATTACTCTGGCATGATCTGTTTTTGACAAACCCATGTTGGCTTTTGGTTATTACTTTGTTTGCTTCTAGGTGTAATCTCAGACAGAACGTGACTAGATGTGTCTCTTGGGGAGACAGGGATAAAGCCATTCACAGATACAGGTAGTCCTCGACTTATGGCCATAGTCGAGCCCAACACTTCTGTTGCTAAGTGAGACATTTGCGAAGTGAGCTTTGCCCCCTTGTTCGACCTTTCCTGCCAGACTGGTTAAGTGGATCGCCGCAGCTGTTTGAGCTAGGTACATGGTCGTTAAGCGAATCAGGCTCCCCAGTTGACGTTGGCTTGTCAGAAGGTCGCAAAAGGGGATCGTGTGACCCCCAGGGCACTGCAACCGTCGTAAATATGAACCAGTTGTCAAGGATCTGAATGTTGATCATGTGGCTATGGGGTCGTAAGTGTGAAAAATGATTGTAAGTCAGTTTTTTCAGTGCTGTTGTAATTTCGAACGGTCACTAAATGGGACTGTTGTTAAGTTGAGGATGACCTGTAGAAGATTTCTGTCTGTACAGAAAGCAGGGTTGGGCTTCAGGGCTTCAATTCCATAGGTATGTTTTTGCCTATGGCTGTGAGAGGGATCTTGGAATCCTAGTGTCTAATCACTTAAATATGAGCCAGCCATGAGCTGCAGCTGCCAAAAAAGCCAACACAGTTCTAGGTTGCATAAAGAGCAGTATAGAATCAAGATCACATGAAGTGTTAATACCACTTTATAATGCCTTGGTAAGGCCACACTTGGAATACGGCATCCAGTTTTGGTCGCCACGATGTAAAAAAGATGTTGAGACCCCAGAAAGAGTGCAGAGAAGAGCAACAAAGAGGATTAGGGGACTGGAGGCTAAAACATATGAAGAACAGTTGCTGAAAACAAGAATAGGGATACAAATGAGAGGACAAAAATTATAGATAAAAATTAAGTACCAATTAAGGAACATAGTAAATTAAATAAATAGATTAAGAAAATCCGAAGAGACGGAGTATTAGGAATGGAGATTAAAAAAAAGATATGTTAGAAAAAATATAAATAGATATATTCTATTTTATATATAAGCCTATAAATATATAAGTATAAATATAGACTACCGATGCGACAAGTTTAAAAAGGAGTCGTAAAGACTTGACTTATGTTTATTTGTTTTGTATGTTTTACTGTTGTTTATATGTCTGTTTGTACTTTTTAACCAATAAAAAAAATAAAATAATAACAGTTGCTGGAACTGGGTTTGTCTAGTTTGATGAAAAGAAAGACTAGGGGAGATAAGATAGTAGTGTTCCAATATCTCAGGGGCTGCCATAAAGAAGAAAGAGCCAACTTATTCTCCAAAGCACCTGAGGGTAGGACAAGAAGCAACAGATAGAAACTAATCAAGGAGAGAAGCAACTTAGAACTGAGGAGAAATTTCCTGACAGTGAGACCAATCAACCAGTGGAACGACTTGCCTCCGTAAGTTGTAAATGCTCCAAAACTGGAAGTTTTAAAGAAGAGATTGGATAACCATTTGTCTGAAAGGGTTTAGGGTTTCCTGCCGAAGCAGGGGGTTGGACTAGAAGACCTCCAAGGTCCCTTCCAACTCTGTTATTCTATTCTATCCTCAGTTGTTCCTTTGAAGGCTTGTGGGTCACTTGTTCTTCATCCCAGGACCGTTCTCTCTCTGACTGGGCACCTGACCCTTGGATCTTGCCCCATTGTGTCATTTCTTATCCATGCCACGTGTTGTGATATAAATATTTGTTAGCAGTGGGGGAGGGCAGCCTCATAAATTGCATTATATCACGCATCAAAGGAGGGGAAGTCCCTTGTACTCCAGAAAAAAAGACAGGATATAAATATAGTAAATACATCTTGGTACTAAATAAATAAATATATCTTTAAGGCCGCCGTGCTTTAGCACGGAGTTGTTTGCCTGGAGATCCGTAGCATTGCAAACAAATTGTTAGAAAGTTTGTTAAGTCATCTGGGAGCAAGCTAAGCTCTTCAAACTTATATCTGGCAAAACATAGGTCTGGTAAACTTCCAAGATTTGTTTTTCTCGCCATGTACATGCATACCTCCGAACTAGACTATGTTGTTTCCAGGGGTGGGCCTCAAAATTTTTAGCAAGGGGTTCTCTGCCTGGTTGCTGGGTAGGTGTGGCATTGGTGGGTGTGGCCTACTCAGCCTCCTGCACCATGGTGGGGGCGGTGTTTTTGCCCTCCCCGGGTTCCGGAGGCCTTTTCGAGCCTCCAGAAGAGCGAAAATGGCCTCCCCAGGCTCCCGAGGCCCTTTGGAGACCGGAAACAGGCCGAACTTCCCAAACTTCCAGTAGGCCTGTTTTTCGCCCTCCGCGTGTGCCCTGCACTTACAGGCTGCGTGGGGACTCCTGGGACGGGTGGAGTGGTGAAGGCGGGGCCAGCCAGGAGTGGAATTTGGGGGTTCTCTAAACTGCACAGAATCTTAGCTAGAGGTTCTTCCGAACCCCTGCGAACCCCCAGCAGCCCACCCCTGGTTGTTTCTCTGTGTCATATAATATATGTTGGCATATGCACCATTTTGAAGTTACTTATGTTGGAAGAAATATCCATCTGGTTCAGTTCCAAGAGGGGAGAAAGACACTGGAAGCATGGAGGCTGATTGGAAAGATGGTTTATTAATGAACAGGACCACATGGGTTTGAGGTCCTGGGCAGCCGACCACCTGGAGTTGAGAATGAGGATTATTTATACCATCTCTTGGGCCTTGCCCTTGAGCTTCCTGTTCCTGTGCAAGAAATGTATTCTATTGGTCATGTGGGATCATGTTTGCCTGAATCAAATTTGGTTGAAGCCTGGAGGGTGATGCAATGTCCCCAGGTGATTGTGCCACGGGGTGAGCTCTGCTGATAGATAATCCTATTATGTCCTGGAGGGTCATGTCTTAATCCCATCACCCTGGAGCTGAAGGTCTTTTGTCTTGTAGATAGGCTGGTCTAATCCTTCGTAATGAGCACCAAGTATCTGCTGGGAGCAGGGAGCAGGACCTAAGTTTCTGTCTCCCTTAAGATTTCCATTCCTTTTTTAGGGGAAATATAATATTCTGCCTTTTTAAATATTTCTCAAAATACCATATTTTTCGGAGCATAAGATGCACCCTTTCCCCCCCTAAAAGGGGGTGAAAATTTAGGTGCGTCTTATACACCGAATGTAGCCCCGCCCATCCACTGGCCCCCATACTTTGGCCTCTGCCTCCCAGCAATTTACTTCCTTGTAGCAAGCAGCAAGAAAAAACGGCTCCTTTCAGCTTCAGCACAGCCTAATTAGCACAAGTTTATTGGATCGGCCTCCCGACTCTCAGCTGTTTTGCACAGGCCTCTACTGCTTGCTGCAAGGAGGAAAATTTCTGGAGCTTCTGAAAATTTCCCCTTCTGCTAATCAAGCTATGCTGAAAACGAAAATGAAAGTAAAGCAGGCTGTTGGCTGTTTGCTGCAACGAGGCAAAATTGCGCAGAGGCAGAGGGAGATTTCTTTTTTCTTCTTTTCCTCACCAAAAAAGGTAGGTGCGTCTTATAGTCCGATGCGTTTTATACTCTGAAAAATACGGTATTTCATTTTTTTAGGAGGGGTGACTTCAGTCACTCACTCACTTACTTACTTAGTCATGTTTATGTAGTGTATATTGGAGGTGTTGAGCCTTTGAGAGCTGTATGCAACAAAATTTCATTTTAATATATGCTGATTAGTGTACATTCAAACAGATAATAACATTATTCTAAGTTCTCCCAAGTTCTACGTTCTGTCTCAGTTTTGGATTATTTTGGTCTGGTGTACTTGAAATTGTCCCCTTGACAATGCCCTGAAACACTTTAAAATTCACTCCAGTCCAATGGATTTAAAAACCCGATTTTCCTTCAACATAGCTCCAGTCTTACCTGCAACCAGCATCACAGTGTACGGAATATAATTTTAAAGTTTATTGCTGAAGACAGGTACACGCTTCCTAGTGGCAAAATACTTCCCGCAAATGCATTCATACCCACCACCTAATTTGTTCTTCTGACAGGCGTAATTAACAGCCTGAATTTGAGAGCTGACTCAATCCGTGGTTTGGGGTGTGAATAGCATTAAGGCTGCCCCTGCCTGCCTCTTGCTGGGGAGCCCCAAGGGAGTCTCACCCTCTTGATGTTTTGCATGAGCCTCTGCGAGACCCAGTGGGGGAATTTCATACTGGAGGTAGTTCACTAGTTAAAATTCAATGCTTCCTCTGCCCCTGAGCTCCCTTCTTTGCCATCTTTTTTTCTTTTTTGAATATATGTTTTATTGGTACATTTTTTTCTTTAAAAACAAACAAAAAAACCCCCATGTCTATCTGAACAGCGTGTTGTCTGGGCACAATTAATTTCAAGTAGAGATTAATTTCAAGTCGAGGTGGCTCAGTGGCTAAGACCCTGAGCTTGTTGATCGAAAGGTCGGCAGTTCGGTGGTTCGAATCCCTAGTGCCCGTTACTTGTCCCAGTTTATGCCAACCTAGCAGTTCAAAAGCACGTAAAAAATGAAAGAAGAAAAATAGGGACCACCTTTGGTGGGAAGGTAATAGTGTTCCGTGCGCCTTTGGCGTTTAGTCATGCCGGCCATATGACCATGGAGACGTCTTCGGACAGTGCTGGCTCTTCGGCTTTGAAATGGAGATGAGCACTGCCCCCTAGAGTCTGGAACGACTAGCACATACGTGCAAGGGGAACCTTTACCTTTACCTTAGAGATACCACAATAACCATAACTAGTAATCTTAATAAACATATCAATATTAGTCACAAAATCATAATACAATTAGTTAGTCCATCTTGCAAAATTTTCAATACAAATTTTTTATTATCTTTTTTAAAATTCTCTTTAGATTCTCACCTCTGTTTCTGTTTGTTAACCATTGGTAAAATAAATCCCATGTTAAAAAAAATATTGTTTTTTCCTTTTCTTTTATCTTAAGTGTCAATCTATTCATCTCAGCACATTCTAATATTTTTTTTTTATTACACTTTCATCTGTCGGGACCTCTTTGCCATCTTGTTTCCTAGATTTGATCTGTTACATGTTTTTATTTGCTCTGATTTTATAATGGCTGATTTTCGATGGTTTTTTCAATGTTTTTTTTTTATGTCGTAAGCTGCCCAGAATCATTGCATATGAGATGGGTGGCAAATAAATTTTATAAATAGTTAAATAGAGGTGGTTGGAAGGACCCCACCAGCTAGGGGTGACAGGATAGCAGTTTTCTGATATTTGAGGGTCTGCCCCAAAAAAGAGGGAGGCAGTGGTGGGATTCAAAAAAATTTACTACCGGTTCTGTGGGTGTGGCGTGGCTTGGTGGGCATGGCAGGGGAAGGATACTGTAAAATCTCCATTCCCACCCCACTCCAAGGGAAGGTTACTGCAAAATCCTCATTTCCTCCCAATCAGCTGGGACTGGGGAGGCAGAGAATAGATGGGGGCGGGGCCAGTCAGAGGTGGTATTTACCGGTTCTCCGAACTACTCAAAATTTCCACTACCAGTTCTCCAGAACTGGTCAGAACCTGCTGAATAGCACCTCTTGGGAAGTCAACCTATTCTCCAAACCATCAGAAGGCAGGACATGAAGTAATGGATGGTTTATAAACTATCAAGGATTCGTTTTTTCACCAGCTAAAATAACCTCATTCAGAGTGAGTATAATATTTGAACTTGCCCATCCTGGGCCATGAAAGTTTAATTTCCAGTGTAAGAAGAAATATCCTTCTGGGTTCAGCTCCAAGTGGGGAAAAAGACACTGAAAACATGGAGACTGCTTGGAAAGATGGTTAAATGGTGGACAGGATTACATAGTTTGAGCTCCTGAACAGAAAAGGGCAGAGATGCTGAGCGTGCCTTAGTTTTATGCACTCTCTGTGCTTTGAACTTCCTGGAGCACAGGAAGAGTATCCTGATTGGTTGTCAGACTCCCAGGGGTTGGGGGTCTTAGCTAGCCTTGCTGGCTGATGTGATCTTCCCAGGTGCCATGTGGTGAGTTTCTGTTGCTAGATGGGTCCTATTGTGTTGCAGATGATGGTCCATTGACAAAGATTGAGTTTCTGCCTCTGGCCCATTGACAAAGGGTGGGGGCAAGAAGGTGGGCGCTGCTTCATCTTTTAAAACATGCTTCTCCATTTCTCATCCAGGGAAACATAATATTCTGCCTTTTTAATATTTCCTAAAATATTTCATTCTTCTAGGAAAGGGGTGGGTGCTAACTTCCTACATCAGGAAGACCTCCCAGAGGGGGTCCTTCTTCCTAAAATTTTAGGAGAAGTATAGACTTTTGAAAAATTGCTTTCCGATGGTAGTTTCCAAATTACTGTTGTGGAACCGTGGCTTTCTTGATTGGCAAGAAGATTGAATTGCATTTTGTATGTAGCGCTGTAGGGAAACTCGCAGCTGTCTTACAATAACTTCAGCAAATCTTAGAAAACAGAATAAAGGTCATAACACAATTTGCTACTGGGAAAACTCTGGCCTCTTGTTTCCATAAACAAATGGTCTGAAATTACTGTGTGCCATGGAAGGGGTTAATGTCTCTCCAGCAGTTCCTTTTATCTTTTTCTTGAAAAGATTACTCAGAGGCTGAGAAAGAGAGGGGAGAAAATAGGAGAAAAAGAAGCTGAAAATAAGAATAGAAAATAAGAATCTGAAACGATACCAAGAAAGTGGAGACACTGGAATGGAATGGAAAACTCTATATACCATTTCAGCAAATGGTTGTCCAATCTCTTCTTAAAAACTTCCAGTGTTGGAGCATCCACAACTTTCTGAAGGCAAGTTGTTCCACTGGTTAATTGTTCTCACTATCAGAAAATTCTGGGTTGGATCTCTTCTTGATTAGTTTCCATTCATTGCTTCTTGTCCTCCCCTCTGGTGCTTTGGAGAATAGCTTGTTTGATACTGGTACCACCCCCAACCCGGCCTCACCCTCCAACTATGAATTAAATTGCTGGGTTATTTCCAAATGCTTTATTGCTGATGCCTTTTGAATGATAATCTTTGCGAAATCACACTTCGAAGCTTTGCTCAGGATGACTTGAATGCAATGAGGCTATTTTGCTCATCATTTTCCTTCATTAAAAATATCACAGTCCAAAAAGCTTTTAGCAGAATGACAGAGTTGGAAGGGAACCTTGAAGGTCTTCTAGTCCAACCCCTTGCCCAAGCAGGAGAACCTATACCTTGCCAGACAAATGGCTGTCCAACCTCTTCTTAAAAGCCTCTAGTGATGGAGCACCTGCAACTTCTGAAGGCAAGCCATTCCACTGATTAATTGTCATGAAATTTCTCCTTAATTCTAAGTTGCAGAGCATTCCTTGATAAGGAATGCTCCATCCATTACCTCTTGTCTCATCCTCCAGTGCTTTGTAAAATAGGTTGTCCCCCTCTTCAAACATTGGAAGCAGAGGCGGGTTTCAGCAGGTTCTGACCAGTTCTGGAGAACCGGTAGCGGAAATTTTGAGTAGTTCGGAGAACCAGTAGTAAAAATTCTGACTGGCCCTTCCCCCATCTATTCTCTGCCTCCCGAGTCCCAGTTGATCGGGAGGAAATGGGGATTTTGCAGGATCCTTCCCCTAAAGTGGGGTGGGAATGAAGATTTTACAGTATCCTTCCCCTGCCACGCCCACCAAGCCATGTCACGCCCACCAAGCCACACCCACCAAGCCATGCCACGCCCACCAAGCCACACCCACAGATCCGGTAGTAAAAAAATTTGAAACCCACCACTGATTGGAAGACTGCTATCATGTCACTCCTAGCACTTCTCTTTGTTAGACTACTAGACATATCTAGTTCTTACAACTGTACATCCTATGTTTCGGCCTCCAGCCTCCTAATTCCAGAGTCTCAACATCTTTTTTTTTTTATCATGATGACCAAAACTGTACAGTTTGCAATGGGCTTCTCCCAGTGGTGGAATTCAATTTTTTTTACTACCGCTTCTGTGGGCGTGGTTTGGTGGGCGTGGCAGGGGAAGGATACTGCAAAATCCCCATTCCCACCCCACTTCAGGGTAAGGATACTGCAAAATCCCCATTCCCTCCCCACTCCAGGGTAAAGATACTGCTAAATCCCCATTCCTTCCCCACTCCTGCGGGAAGGATAATGCAAAATCTCCATTCCAATCCAACTCCAGAGTAAGGATACTGCAAAATCCCCATTCCTTCCCCACTCCAGGGTAAGGATACTGCAAAATCCCCATTCCCTCCCCACTCCAGAGTAAAGATACTGCTAAATCCCCATTCCCTCCCCACTCCTGGGGGAAGGATACTGCAAAATCTCCATTCCCACCCCACTCTGGGGCCAGCCAGAGGTGGCATTTGCCGGTTCTCCAAACTACTCAAAATTTCTGCTACCGGTTCTCCAGAACCTGCTGAATAGCACCTCTGGCTTCTCCAGATATTTAGTGGGAGAGAGCATCCTTGGTCACGCTGCACCGGGTTGAAATTGTCCGAATTGAGCAATTGGAGCTTTCGCCAAAGGGCCCTTTTTAAAATTTGGGACAGGGCGGTGGTGCCGAAATCTTGACTAAAATAATTGCGTCAAAGAAATTCTCCCGTTTTGCTGGAGCCCTGTGTAACATCTGCATTATTATGGAAAAATACTGTTTGGGTGAATTGGAGCAGGAGGAGCCTCAGCCTTGGAAAGAAGCTGCAGGTCATGTGAGTTATTCCAAGGTCAGCTCAAAGCTCTTCCCCTTCAGCCTAGAAGAAATTAATAATGTCCTTCATGTGGCAAACTGTAGCCTTGCTTAATTTTAAGGCCTGGGAACAAAAGAAGAGAAGGGGTCAACTTATTTTCCAAAGCATTAGAAGGCAGGACAAAAAATAATGGATGGAAACTAATCAAGGAGAGAAGCAACCTGGAATTAAGGAGAAACTTCCCAACAGTGAGACCCATTAACCAGTGGAACATCTTGCCTTCAGAAGTTGTGGGTGCTTCATCACTGGAGGTTTTTAAGAAACGACTGGGCAGCCACCTATCTGAAATGTTATAAGGCCATGATGGCGAATCTATGGCACACGTGCCACAGGTGGCACGCGTAGCCATATCAGTGGGCACCCCAGCTTAGCTCCGGCATGCATACCAGCTGATTTTCAGGCCTTCTGGGCCCACCAGAAGTAGGGAAACAGGCTGTTTCCTGCCTCTGGAGGGCCTGGGGTGGGTGGGGAAGGCCTGTTTTTCTTTCTCACCTGGATCCAGATCCTCTCTATGCATCTGGGGAGGGCAAAAATAGCCTTCCCCACCCCCTCGGAGATCCTCCGGAGGCCCGAAATGGCCTACATAGAATTATGGGTGTGGGCACACATGTGCGTGAACCTCCCCCCCCCTTCCTGGCACGCGATGGCAAAAAAGTTAGCCATCACTGGTATAAGGTCTCCTACTTGAGCCAGGAGGTTGGACTAGAAGACCTTGTCAGGCAGTAGTGGGTTTCACTTAACTCCGCTATTGGTTCGGAATTGTGATGCGCAGAGCATCCGTGATGACGTCCGGATGGGTGGGCGGAGCCTCCCATTGCCGCCATTACCGGTTCACGCGAACCGGGGCAAACTGGTAGAAACCCACCACTGTTGTCAGGGTTCCAAGTAATAGATCCATAGCAAGCAAAACTCCAAGGCAGGTAGATTCCTCAAAGAATAGCTTCATTGGAAAGATCATATTGGCACATATCTGGTGAAAACCGACTCTGAAGGGTCCCTCGGTTTTCACCTAATTAAAAGTGAAAGTTTTTTCCTCAATCCCAAACAATCAGTCACATGGTCCAATCAAGGCAGTGTCTGCTGGTCTAGTGACATCACTCCTTCTTCCTCCGGCCAGATGTGAGAACGTCCTTGGCTCCCAAGAGAAAGTATTTTATTTTGACTACACAACCCCAGCTATCTCTAATTCCCCTCCTCCCATCTCCTCCAAGATGGCTTCAGCCAGGCCAGCTTCAGGGTTGATAGACCTCCAAGGTCCCTTCCAACTCTATTTTGTTTTGCTTTTGTTTTGTTTGTTTTTTCAAAAAGTTTTTTATTTTTATTTCTCGTAAGCATATTTGAGTGTACAATCTTTCATCCATCATTTTCCATTCATCTTATCTTTTAACTTTCATTTTTAGTTGTTCGAGGCTGTTCTTTTACCTCCTTTATTTTACCACAACCTTTCCTTTTCTCCTCCCCTTCTCTTCCTTTCTCCAACTCTTCCTACTTTCTTCGTTCTTCCTCTCCTTCTCTTTCCTACTTCCCCTTCCCTTCCCCCACTCCTCTCTTCTTCCTCCCTTTCTAACCCTCTCTCCTACTCCTCTTTCCCCTTCCTTTTCTTCCTCTCCTTTTCCCTCTCTTCTATCTCTCCCTCTCCTTTCCTTTCTTCTTCCTTCCTTCTCTCTACTCCTTTCCCTCTCTCTTGTTGTTTCCCTTTTCAATTCAATCTAGAATGGTATTCGATCAGCCCCGATTATCTATTTGGCCTTCCAACTCTATTTTGTAAATTGTGTGTTTAAATCAGCTGACCCAACCCTTCAGGACATCCATCTCTCCTCATTGACTCTTGGTGGCCAGGCAGGGTTTGTAGACGTCTAAAGCTCACTCTTCTCCTCAGGGATCTTCAGCTGAGGGTCATCCCTTTTGCTTTATTGCCTCTTGTCATCCCATTCCCATTCTGAACAATAATGTTGATTCTGATGTTTCCTCTGGTGTCTACCACGTTTACTTGTTCTTATAAGCCTCGGTGGCATAGTGGTTAGAGTGCAGTACTGCAGGCTACTTCTGCTGACTGCTGGCTGCCTGCAATTTGGCAGTTCAAATCCCACCAGGCCAGTGGTGGGTTCCTCCTGGTTTAGTCCGGTTCGGCCGAGCCGGTAGCAGTGATGATATGACGTCACCGAACCGGTTCTCCACCCCCCCGCCCCCCCACCCCCCCACGTTATTCTTACCTTTTATTTGGTCCCACCCCCAATCTATTGCTGCCTCCTGAGTCCCAGCTGATGACTAGAGGGAAAAAAACTGTTTAAACTCTTGCCGCGGGGCTTCAAAGGGCCGTCCTACAGCTGATCAGTGTTAAAAGCAAACAAATGAGTCGGGTCGTAAGTGTGAGGACCTTCCAGAAATGACTCTGACCAGCTAGCCATGCCCACCTAGTCACATGACCTCCAAGCCACACCCACAAAATAAGCCACGCCCACAGAACCAGTAGTAAAAAAATTTAGAACCCACCCCTGCACCAGGCTCAAGGTTGACTCAGCCTTCCATCCTTCTGAGGTGGGTAAAATGAGGACCCAGATTGTTGGGGGCGATATGCCGACTCTGTAAACTGTTTAGAGAGGGCTGTAAAGCGGTATATAAGTCTTAAATGCTATTGCTTATGAATCAGCTCAGACAGTCCAAGTCGTTTTGATGCATGGAAACCTGAGCCAAATGTTTCCATTGCTGAATTCTCAGACAGAATAAAACTGAAGAGGCTTTTTATGGTGTGTCGAAATTAAGGCTTGAAATGTAAACTTTCTTCCAGAGAGTCTCCTTCTTGTTGCTCAGAAACACCTCCATGGGAATTCAAACAATGGTAGACTTGTTCGGTCTCGGTCTGTTCAAACATTCTCTTACAGTAGTGGCCAAAATTGTGGAAACCTTTTGGGAAAAGTGTATTGTTTGATGGCTAATAACACCACTTTTTTTCTTTTTTTGGAGTTTCAAGATAATCCTATTCCACTGCTGGAATGGCCTGGGAATAGCCCAGACCTTAACCCAATTGAAAATCTATGGAGCCGACTTAAAGAAACTTGTTAATCAGAAGCAACCCAGCAATAAAACCCAGTTAATAGAAGCCATCATTCAATCTTGGTTTCACATTATAAGAGCTGCAGGACTAAAAGACTTGGTTCACTCCATGGGAAGATGTTGTAAGGCCGTAATTCATGCTAAAGGTTACCCAACTAAGTATTAACTGACATGGTGATCATTTTTGTACATCTCGTTTCTTCTATGGTGATCATTTTTGTATATCTCGTTTTTTTCTACGTGTTTCACTTTTCTTCTTTATCCAGTAACTGCTATTCTAATAGCAAATCCTTCATAAAAGTTATTGCATTACATTCTTGATTAAATTATCTTTCCATTGACCCCGGTAGGCCAAACATGGATAAATCAAAAGAAAAGAAAAGTTTCAGAAGAAAATAGAAAGTTTAATTCAACTACTTATGCTACTTTTGTGGCCGCTCAGGAAATAGTCAGGCATGGGAAGGATTTTGTGGCTCCCGGTGTTTTCTTTTCTGTGGAAAATGGGTCCAAATGGCTCTTTGAGTGTTTAAGATTGCTGATCCCTGCCGTAACCCAATCAGCCATCAACCAATAAAGACTTCTTAGGGAGGATTCTGGCTGCCCCCCCCAGGCCCACAAACAGGGTCAAACCCTTTGGATACAGAGAATTTCCACTCATTTTTTTCAGGGCCTCCAGGCAGGAGAGCTTCATAACATCATGAATCCTTTCTGCATTTGCCTTGGAAAAATGAGATCTGGAAACACAGCCTGACTATGTCTAGTATTCTCTCAACTGATTTCATGGTTGTCTCTGTTTGGGGTTAATTTTAACCCCCTTGGAAGTTGGTCATTTAATCCCTTTCTAGTATTCCCAGAACACCCCTTCCCTCAGGGGTTGGCATGTGGTGGGCTGAGAGCCAGAGAGTGACTCATCCAACACCCTGCAGCCAGAGGGAGAACAACTCCTAGAGAAGGAGTTGCAACAAACACACCCATTTTGTACCCACTGTCAGAGGAATATAAACATCTTGCCATAGGGCACATTCAGTTCTTCCTTTGAGGGATGGTTGACTTAAGTACCTTTGCCTTGAAATTTCAAGGCTGAGATAATTGAGCCCTGTCGAGAACCGATTGCTGCTGACTTAGTCATTTGCAGAGCAGTTCATTTAGTAAGAGGCTGTTGTGAGTAGGAAGTCTGCGTCGATAAGAGAGCAGGGATTCTGTTGGCAGAGACTAATCAAATTGTTCCGCCCTTGATCTGCCAGTCCACTTGTTTTGCTACTGATAGTGTATAAAATCTTCTTTGTCCCTTTATTAGACTTGCTGGTCTCCATCTTATCGAGAATGGGGGAAGGATACTAGTCTAGGCAAGAACCAGGAAAGGAAAACATATTTTAGGCTACTACAGTTTTGGGGCTCAGCAACCCAGCTGCACAATGCTTTTATTTTTTCATAGCATAGCATAGCATAGCATAGCATAGCATAGCATAGCATAGCATAGCATAGCATAGCATAGCATAGCATATAGAGTAGAGTAGAGTAGGAATTGGAATTGGAAATAATAGAACAGAATACCGTGTTTCCCCAAAAATAAGACCCTGTCTTAGATTTTTTTTTGAACCCCGAAATAAGTGCTTGGCCTTATTTTTGGAGAGGTCTTATTATTTTGGGGCACGTGGAGCAAAATGGGGCTCCTCTTGCTGTCTTACCTGATTTCCAGTTCTGCAGTTAAATATTTTTGGGGAGGGCTTATTTTCAGGGGGAGGCTTATTTTAGCGCATGCGCTCAAAAGCTTGATTGGGCTTATTATCAGGGGATGTCTTATTTTCAGGGAAACAGAATAGAATAGAGAATAGAGAATAGAGAATAGAGACTAGAAGAATAGAATAGAATAGAATAGAATAGAAGAATAGAATAGAATAGAATAGAATAGAATAGAATAGAATAGAATAGAAGTAAACCACTGCCAAAATCTAAAACCAAAGCTACAAGTATTTTCTATTATGTCAACCTTATGAATATTTTTCTAAGATCACTCTTTTAATTTCACTCTAGAGATCAGAATAGGTACAATGTTGGGCTGGCAGAAGGATACTTTTAAGCTAAGGAACTTTTCTACAACTTCAGATGTGTTGGGCTACGCTTTTCCTTATGGTTTGCTGCTGTTGCGGTTGGACATCTGGCCAGGTTTCACAAAGGATGGTTAAAAATCTTAATTGTTTCTCCTCTACCCACTTTGCAGGATCTCTTGTTCCAATCTTTCTGGTTTTACGCATTCTCCCTTCCCTGAATAATTCATTCCTCTTTAGCAACACTTTCCCGGGCACTGTGGAGATTCAGAAGGAAGTTTTTTTTCTTGAATCCTGGATATTCTGCAAGAGCCTGTAGAATGCAGTCTGAATCCATCATGGAAATATCTTCATGAAGGGGCTTTCCCCCTATTTTTAGAGATGCTTGGGTCCTGTAAATTCAGATGCCTTGTTTTGAAGTCTTAAAGTAACAAAAATACCCTGCCCCAACCTCCCTTTGGCAGCTTCCCAGATCAATAAACTCATATGGGCTGCAATGGATTGACACAAATATATTTATTTATTTATTTATTTATTTATTTATTTATTTATTTATTTATTTATTTATTTATTGGTTCGATTTATATACCGCCCTTCTCCGGAAATTTAGGGCGCCTTACAATGTGTTAAGCAATTATTGATTATATCATGTGAATGTTAGTCAGTCGAACTGGTGGTTTGAGTGCCCACACATGCCCATCAGTATCAGAGCATTAATTCTGCAAAGAGGGTCTCAGATTGGCATACGTTCCTCAGAAATCCTTCTCTTTGGAGGAGATAAAGGCCAAGGAAGTATTTGCCTCCTATAACTTTTACAAATGTCATGATCACTTATTCCTGTAATTGTAGCCTGTTTCCCTTGGCACTTTCACTAAGCTTGAGGGAGCCTTACAGAGTGGCCTTTAAATTGTCCCAGCCGCTAACTGAGTACATGGGACAGTGAGAAAAAACTACTAGATAACTCTTTTAGTAGAATAACAGTATAAAGAGTTGGAAGGGACCTTGGAGGTCTTCTAGTCCAACCCCCTGCTCAAGCAGGATACCCTATATCTGTGATGGCGAACCTATGGCACGAGTGCCACAGGTGGCACACGGAGCCATATTGGTGGGCACGTGAGTGTTGCCCTAGTTCAGCTCCAGCGCGCATGCGCGCACCGGCCAACTGATTTTCAGGCCTTCCGGTCCCACCGGAAGTCGGGAAACTGGCTGTTTCCGCCTCCAGAAGGCCTCCGGGAGGATGGGGAAGGCTGTTTTTGCCCTCCCCAGGCTCCTAGAAAGCCTCTGGAGCCTGGGGAGGGTGAAAATGGGCCTACCAGGCCCACCGTTCCATCGTGTGCCAAAAGCAGGGGGAAGTGTGGGGGGGTCACGTGCACATGCGCGGGAGGGTGGGGCGCATTGAATTATGGATGTGGACACACGCACCCGCGACCCCCCCCCACGCTCCCCACCCTTTTGGCACGTGACGGCAAAAAGGTTAGCCATCACTGCCCTATATCACTTCAGACAAATGACTGTCCAGTTTCTTCTTAAAAACCTCCAGTGATGGAGCACCCACAACTTCTGAAGGCAAGCCATCCCACTGAGTAATTGTTCTGTCAGGAAATTTCTCCTTAGTTCTAGGTTGCTTCTCTCCTTCATTAGTTTCCACCCAGTGCTTCTTGTCCTACCCTCAGGTGCTTTGGAGAATAGCTTGACTCCCTCTTCTTTGTGGCAGCCTCTCAAATACTGGGACACTGCTATCATGTCACCCCTAGTCCTCCTTTTCATTAAACTAGACATACCCAATTCCTGCAACTGTTCTTCCTATGTTTTAGCCTCCTAATCTTCTTTGTTGTTTTTCTCAGCACTCTTTCCAGTGTCTTAATATCTTTTTCTACAATATATAGTGGTGACCAAAACTGGATGCAGTATTCCATTCAAGAAATAATTAAAACAACAACAACAACAATATTTTGGGAGCTTAACTGAGAATTCCTCCATCTTTAAGCTGCAGAATCCTTTTCAGAAGGATTGGCCCAACTTGACTCTGTAAAATAATTCCCTTGAAGATATTTCGACTGTAGCTGTTGCTATCTTTAGTCCTATGCTGCAAGAGTGGTTCCTATTTAAGGCTGCAAGATGAGATGGTGTTTGGTCCTAATTCTTCTTTTAAAAAATGCCTTGCAGAAATGAAAATTGGGTCCAATTTTGGGTCTTCGTTGGGTACCTTGCTGAAAACGGGAAGCCCTTTATGTTGGAATTGAGGTTTTTTTCCCCCCGCTCTCTCAAATTTCTACGTTATAGCCTTTTGCAGCCAGAACAAACCAAAGCTGAGTTTTCAACCGTGGTTTACTGTGTAAACCACAGTGGATGGTTCACACAACCATCCAGACAAAACCAGATGTATCCCATTGCCACTTAGTATCTTCCTATGCTAAAGTTTTCAACACTTAAAATTTTGCTGAATTGAGATTTGGACAGATAGTTGACTAAAACTGTGGTTCAGTATTTTGCACAGGCTTTCCATAAAGAATTTTCCTAGCATGTTTAATAGCAATAGTACTTATATACCGCTTCATAGTGCTTTCCAGTCCTCTCTAAGTGGTTTACAGAGTCAACCTATTGTCCCCAACAATCTGGGTCCTCATTTTACTTACCTCAGAAGGAAGGAAGACCGAGTCAATCTGGAACCGGTCAGGATCGAACTCCTAGCTAGGGACAGATTTAACCTGCAATACTGTATTCTAACCACTGTGCCATCGTGGCTCTTAATAACCTTGTGTTTCTCTGGATGACACATTCTTTGAGGATCCATCTCAGAAAAGAACTTGAAATGACAGGCCCAGAGCAGCACAATCCTAAAATAGCAAGAGGAAAAGAAAGGACGTGGATGAAGGATAAACTGCCTTTAGTTTTCAGTTAGATAATTGATGGTGTTTCTGAGATGAATTTAACTTTACAGAAGAACAGAGTTGGAAGGGACCTTGGAGGTCATCTAGTCCACCCTCCGCCCATGCAGACCCTACACCATTTCTGACAAATGGCAGTCCAGTCTCTTCTTGAAAGCTTCCAGTGATGAAGCTTTCAAAATTTCTGAAGGCAACTTCTGTTCCATTGGTTGATTGTTCTCACTGTCAGGAAATTTCTTCTTATTTCTAGGTTGAATCTCTCCTGTAACTGTTCATGGTATGTTTTAGCTTCCAGTCCCCTAATCATCTTTGTTGCTCTTCTCTGCACTCTTTCTAGAGTCTCAACATCTTTTTTATAATGTGGTGACCAAAACTGGATGCAGTACTCTAGGTGTGGTCTTACTAGGGCTTTATAGAGTGGTATTAGTATCTCACTTGATCTTGATTGTATCCCTCTGTTAATGCAGTTTAGGATTGCATTGGGTTTTTTGGCTGCCGCTGCACACTACTAGCTCATTTTTCTAGAGTCTCAACATCTGTTTTTATAGTGTGGTGGTCAGAACTGGATGCAGTATTAATGAAGCAAACTAAGCTAGAGAACGTCTTGTTCCTTCAGCCTTAGTGGCCATCATATGGTGGGTTGTGTGGCTTCCAGTGTCTGCCTTGGCATCTTAAGTCTGCACGAACCTTGATTTCTTGATCTCAGCTGTTAATGTCAACCACTTACCGTGTTGTAAAAATCATAAGACTTTGCTAAGATGACGAGATACGTATTTAAACAGCTTCCTCTGATGTGTCTTTTCCTTACTTTGAAGACTTGTTGGCTTTTCCTTGCAAGCCAAGGAAAAGGACACAAACTCTCAGATCTTGCACCAAGTTGTGGGTTGTGTTCTTCCTAGAAGCCAACCTGCTCCTGCATTGCAGCAAGAGAGGCTTGTGGCATTCCCCAAGATCTCTTCCTTGCAGGGGGAATTTAGTCTTGGAGGACAAGCTGACTCTTGGCAGCATTTATTCTCCTTTGCAGGTTTATCTAACTTCCTCCAGAGTTCCAACAGAGCTATTTTTCACCTCTACAACCTCCGTTCACGTTCTAATTGGCACCTCCTCCTGCCAACTTCCTTCAGAGGGTACACATGTTTTATAAGGTATGGCAAAAAGTCAGGAGAAATTGCAATCTATCAGTTACTCCCCCCAAATTAATGTATCAGGGAGTTCAGAGCTAAGGTTTTGTATCAATGGCCTTCCTTTTTTGGCAGATACAGATTAACAGAGTTGGAAGGGACCTTGTAGGTCTTCTAGTCCAACTTCCCACCCAAGCAGGAGACCCTACACCATTTCTGACAAATGGCAGTCCAGTCTCTTCTTGAAAACTTCCAGTGATGAAGCTCCCACAACTTCTGAAGGCAAGCTGTTCCTTTGGTTGATTGCTCTCACTGTCAGAAAATTTCTCCTTATTTCTAGGTTGAATCTCTCCTTGATCAGTTTCCATCCATTATTCCTTGTCTGGCCTTCAGGTGCTTTGGAAAATAACTTGACCCCCTCCTCTCTGTGGCAGCCCCTCAAATATTGGAAGGCTGCTATCATGTCTCCCCTGGTCCTTCGCTCCACTAGACTAGCCATGCCCAGTTCATGTAACTGTTCTTCCTATGTTTTAGTCTCCAATCTCCTAATCATCTTTGTTGCTCTTCTCTGCACTCTTTCTAGAGTCTCAACATCTTTTTTTGTGTGTGGTGACCAAAACTGGATGCAGTACTCTAGGTGTGGCCTTACTAGGGCTTTATAGAGCGGTATTAGTACCTCCCTTGATCTTGATTGTATCCCTCTGTTAATGCAGTTTAGGATTGCATTGGCTTTTTTGGCTGCCGCCGCACACTGCTAGCTCATATTTAATTGGTTAATTGGCAACGTGTGTGCCTTATCGTAGGCTGTCTTTTTTTTTCCTTTTTCCATGATTTCTTTTACAAAGGTTTTTTTTTTTTTTTCCTTTTCCACAATTTCTAGTGTTGATTTAATAACTGTACCACTTTAGGGCACAATCAGAAAGAGGACATTATCCTGGGAGGTGCAAATAAACTGACACAAATACACACATGGTAGAACCGCCTTTCCCTTCCCTCCTTCTGCATTTCCTGCCTGACATAACAATGTGTTTTCTGTTATTATGTAAGGGTGAGGTCTTCTGGTTGTGGCCTTAACCACATTGTTGCAAAATGCTGTTGGTTTACTAACACTGCAACTTCAGTGGAGAAGGAACTTTCTTGTCTTCAAGGAATCTGCCCTGAGTTTAACTTGCCGTTTGCTATAACTTCCAAGAATAATTTATTAACCTTTTATGATTTGCAAAAGAATGGGCCTTTTAACATTAGTTTTAAGAATGGCATGGAAGCAGTTGAAGAAGGCAATCAGATGGACAAAAAATATAATTATTTTAAAAATAGAGAATAGAATAGAATTCTTTATTGGCCAAGTGTGATTGGACACGCAAGGAATTTATCTTTGGTGCATATGCTCTCAGTGTACATAAAAAGACAAGATACATTCGTCAAGAATCATAAGGTAGAACACTTAATGATAGTCATAGGGTACATATAAGCAATCAGGAAACATCAATATCAATATAAATCGTAAGAATACAAGCAACAAAGTTACAGTCATGCAGTCATAAGTGGGAGGGGATGGGTGATAGGAATGGTGAGAAGACTCATAGTAATAGTAATGCAGCCTTAGTGAATAGTTTGACAGTGTTGTGGGAATTAGTTGTTTAGCAGAGTGATGGTGTTCAGGGAAAAAACTGTTCTTGTGTCTAGTTGTTCTGATGTGCAGTGTTCTATAGTGTCGTTTTGAGGGTCGGAGTTGAAACAGTTTATGTCCAGGATGCGAAGGGTCTGTAAATATTTTCACAGCCCTCTTTTTGACTCGTGCAGTATACAGGTCCTCAATGGAAGGCAGGTTGGTAGCCATTGTTTTTTTTTTTCTGCAGTTCTAATTACCTAATTATTAATTCAAAACTCAATTGTTTATCTAAAAGATACGACTTTGCGACTATTCTGATGTTTAATCCATGGGAGTTTCCGGCAGCCCTTTAGGGCAGGGGTGTCAAACTCAGGACCCGCGACCAGGGGTGGGCTTCAAAAATTTTAGCAAGGGGTTCTCTGCTTGGTTGCTGGGTGCGCAATGGCCATGGTGGGCGTGGCCTAATTGGCCTCCTGCACCATGACAGTAGGGGGGGGGGGATTTTTGCCATCGCTGGACTCCAGAGGCTTTTCTCGAGCTTCTGGGAGGCTGAAAATGGCCTCCCCAGGCTCCAGAGGCCCTCTTCCCAAACTTCCAGTAGGCCCGTTTTTTGCCTTCCCCGAGCCTCCGCACGCACCCTGCACTGACCTGCATTCAAAACAGGCCATGTGGAGACTCCTGGGAGAGAAAGGGCAGGATGGGCAGGGCCAGCCAGGAGTGGGATTTGGGGGTTCTCCGAACTGCACAGAATCTTAGCTAGAGGTTCTCCTGAACCGCTGTGAACCCCCAGCAGCTCATCTCTGCCCGTGACCTGTGGGGTGTTTAAATCTGGCCCGCGAGGCCGGCCTGGAAATACCAAAGGACCGGCCCACAGTGCCTCTGGCAGCCAAAACGGGACACGGGGGGGCTGCGTTCACCCTCCCCTGCACCCCATTTTGGCTGACAAAGTGCTGCAGGAGGCCGTCCAGACCGAAAACTGGGTGCAGGGAGGCCTCCCTGTGCTCCTTCCCCATGCCACATTTTGGCTGGCAGGGTGCTGCAGGAGGTGTCCATACCGTCTTCCCCTCCTCCCCCCCTCACCGCCCCTCAGAGGAGAACTACAGTGCTGATCCAACCCTCGAAGAAATCCAGTTTGACACCCCTGCTTGAGGGTCGTATCTTCAATAAAAGGGCTGGTTACCCCCTAAAATGCTTTTCAAAGATAGGGGGCAGCACCTGTTGATGTGGCCCTGAGCCATCATGACTTGCTTACTTTTGGCTTATTGTCGTAGGTGAAGTCACTCACCTCTTGTGACTGGTTAAAGGCTTCATATGATGCGCGAGCCTAGATTTGTGGCTCATCCAACAAACCATAGCTAGGGCAATACGGCGTTATCCAGGCTTGTGAGTTCAATCTATGGTTGTATGAAGGAAATGTGCTACATGTATTATATTCATTTAGTGACCGTTCGAAATTATAACGGCACTGAAAAAGTGACTTCTGGATGTTTTTCACTTTTACAACCATTGCGGCATCCCCACAGCCACGCGATCAAATTTCAGACGCTTGGCCACTGGTTCATATTTATGATGGTTGCAGGGTCCCAGGATCATGTGATCCCCTTTTGCGACCTTCTGAGAAACAAAGGCAACGCCGAAACCAGATTCATTTAACAACCATGTTAACTAACTTAATAACTGCAACGATTCCCTTATCAACCATGGCAAGAACAGTCGTAAAATAGGGCAAAGCTCACTTAACAAATGTCTCACTTAGCAACAAAATTTGGGGCTCAATGGTGGTCGTAAGTTGAGGACACCCTGTACCTGCTCAGTTCAATAATTTATATTCATTCATTCATTCATTCATTCATTCATTCATTCATTCATTCATTTATTTATTTATTTATTTATTTATTTATTTATTTATTTATTTTTATATACCGCCCTTCTCCGGAGACTCAGGGCGGCTTACAATGCATTAAGCAATAATAACTTTGTTATCATAATAATAACTTTGTTGTCATTGTCCGTGTATACACAGTATACCCATACAACGAAATTCACTTAACACCCAAAGACCAGGTCCAACACACATAACAATCCCCAAACACACTCCCACCCACCACAATTCCCCACTGCTAAACCACCCTAATATCCACACAGCAGACCAAGTAATGCTGTCCAACAGCTCACTGATGGTGGCCCTTTAGTTCATTGTTGAGTGCAGTTATAGCTCTGGGATAAAAACTATTCGGAAAATGTGTAGTCCGAGTTTTAATTGTTCTGTATCTTCTGCCGGAAAGCAACAGTCCAAAAAGATTGTAAGCAGGATGGGAAGATCCCAGTTCCTGAGATCCACAGTGTTAATTGTAAGCTACTTTATTTTTAGTCCGGTTAAGTATGAAAAGAAACTTCCCGCTGGAGTTTGTGAAGCGGGATTGAAGAACATGGGGAGAAATGGGTGTGTTTGTGTTTGTTTGTGTGTGTGCATTCGTGCATGCTTTGTGATCTTTTTTCATACAACCAGACCATTTTTTTGCTTAAGAAAAGCATTCCAGATTCATTTAGCTCCTAACCCCAATCCGATTTATAATTGCCTTTCAGAACTTGCTAATAAACGTCTGTTAGATTCTCTCTTGGGTTTAAACCCCTCCCTCTGAAATAATAATTTTAGGATGTGGTAGCTCATCCTAAAGCTCATGTTTGGCAAAAGGGTTCTGTAAACCTTTCATTATTGATATTTTGAGAGCAACAAAGGGCATTCAAGGACACATAAGCTCCCAGGTAGAGGTGTGTGGGGGGGGAAATCTTGTTGGCATTAGAAATAGCCCACATTCCTGTATTAACCATTAACAGAGGATTTCACTGCACGTACCTCTTCGTGCCTCTGGGCATGTTAGAAGTCAGACCAGCTGGTCCTTCAAGGTCAGAGATAAAATCACTTTTATTAGAATGTGCTCCAGACAAGTTCTTACAGTCCTCAAGTGGGACATGCCAAACCCTCATTCCTAAAATGGGTAATGCTGGGGACTTAGGCAAACCACCTCCGGCAATTAAGGCTGTGAAATAAACAAACATAAGTACAGATATTTACAGCCCTCTTTAAATAAATAAATAACTTTATTGTCATTATATGTGTATACACAGCATACCCATACAACGAAATTCAGGACCAGGTCCAAAACACATAACAATCCCCAAACACACTCCCACCCACCATGATTCTCCACAGTTTACAGAGTCAGCCTCTTGCCCCCGACAATCTGGCTCTTTATTTTACTGACTTCGGAAGGAATCGAACCGCTGGCAGTGGCTGAATTTAGAGCCATGGTGGCGCAGTGGTTAGAATGCAGTACTGCATTGCTAACTCACTGCTCACTCCAGGAATTCGATTCTGACCGGTTCAAGATTGACTCAGCCTTCTATCCTTTTCTAGTGGATAAAATGAGGACCCAGATTGTTGGGGACAATATGCTGACTCTGTAAACTGCTTAGAGAGTGCCGTAAACAGTGGTGAAATCCAATTTTTTTTACTACCAGTTCTGTGGGCGTGGTGTGGTTTCGTGGGCATGGCTTGGTGGACGTGACAGGGGAAGGATACTACAACATCTCCATTCCATCCCCACTCCAGAGGAAGGATGCTGTAAAATCTCCATTCCCTCCCCACTCCAGGGGAAGGATACTGTAAAAATCTCCATTCCCTCCTCACTCCAGGGGAAGGATACTGTAAAATCTCCATTCCCTCCCCACTCCAGGGGAAGGATACTGTAAAATCTCCATTCCCTCCCCACTCCAGGGGAAGGATACTGAAAATCTCCATTCCCTCCCCACTCCAGGGGAAGGATACTGTAAAATCCCCATTCCCTCCCAACTCCAGGGGAAGGATACTGCAAAATCTCCATTCCCACCCCACTCTGGGGCCAGCCAGAGGTGGTATTTGCTGGTTCTCCAAAGTACTCAAACTTTCTGTTACTGATTTTCCAGAACCTGTCAGAACCTGCTGGATTTCACCCCTGGCCATAAAGCACTGTGAAGCGGTGTATAAGTCTTAAGTGCAATTGCTACGTTGCTAATGCTGGGCTCAAAAATGTTCAGTCTTGAAATGAACCTGGAAGCCCCATCAGGAACAGCCAACAATCTTCCTTCAAAGCAACCTCTATTGGTTAAGCATTACAAATCTTTGGACCGCTTCTGGATTGGAAACAGTGTTCTGCAGTATACAGAACCTAAATGCACATTGTTGCTGAATGCCTATATCATCGGGAAAAAAAACAATGTAGATTCATCATCCAACCATTCAACCAAGAGCTGTGGTGGCGCAGTGGTTACAATGCAGTACTGCAGGCGACTTCTGCTGCTTGCCAGCTGCCTGCAATTTGGCAGTTCAAATCTCACCAGGCTCAAGATTGACTCAGCCTTCCATCCTTCCAAAGTGGGTAAAATGAGGACCCAAATAGTTGGGGGCAATATGCTGACTCTATAAAAACGCTTAGAGAGGGCTGTAAAATACTGTAAAGTGGTATATAAGTCTATGTGCTATTGCTATTGCCATCTATCCATGTACCCACTGACCCATAGCTTGTTGAATAAGTAAAAATGGACCTATTGAGCTCAGCTCTTGTTTGCCTTAACATTGTTTGCTACTTGGAGTTCGTCCAAAACTAAGCCACAGGCCATGAAGTACACACTAGAGTGTCTGAGATCCAGCATTATGGGAAGTTAAGAGCCTGATGGCGCAGCAGACTAATAGCCTGTTATTAACATTCAGCTGCCTGCAATTACTGCAAGTTCGAATCTCCCCAGGCTCAAGGTTGACTCAGCCTTCCATCCTTTCTAAGGTAGGTAAATTGAGGACCCAGTTTGTGGGGGCAATAAGCTGACTTTGTATAAATATACAAAAGTATGAAGGCTATTGCTTAACGCATTGTAAGCCGCCCTGAGTCTCCGGAGAAGGGTGGCATATAAATCAAATTAAAAAAAAAAAAAAGTGAAACATAAAAACCAAGGGAGGGGAGGATGGGCACGAGAGAACTTCCTCAAAGAAGGTTTGGTGGTACTTTTGTATATTTAGGTAGGAGCTTTCATGGACAATTTATTGTATCAAGGCTTATGTTTTAGCCTTGAAGGCGTTACAAAGACTAAACACCTTAACTGGAGATAAGACTGTCTCCAGTTCATTGTGGTTATTGTGGTGATTGCTCTGCAAAACCCTACTGAGATCTTCAGGCGTTGGCCAGTCCTGTACGTGCTTGTAGAGGAGAAAAAAGGAAAAAGAAATATGGCTAGATTTTCCTCAAAAATGTTTGGAAATATTTTTTTAGCAGTTGATTTACACTTCAGCGTTTTAAGAAAGCACTCATCTCGAGGTGTTGATGGTAAGCCGGTTTAATGGGTGGGTTAAAAGAAGAGCTGTCACTTTAATTAAGGAAACCCTTGAACAAATGCTAGCATCCGTTTAAGTTAATTGGCATGGCTTGATTCCGTTCAGAGAATTACAGTTCTGCTCTCTGAACTTGAGGGACACCAGCAGATCCAGGCGGGCAGAAATTCCTTTTAGATTTCATAAGTTAACAAAACAGAATAATAGAGTTTGGGTGGGGGACCTTGGAGGTCTTCTAGTCCAACCACCTGCTCCAGGAGGAGACCCTATACCAGTGATGGCTAACTTTTTCCGGACCGAGTGCCCAAAGTGCGTCAACCTCCAAAATGCAATGCATGTGTAGCCCCTGCTCATGCGTGCGATGCCCCCTGCACGTGCCCTGCACCCCGGGCGTGTACGCACCCTCCCACATGTCCCCAGTGGTGGGATTCAGCCAGTTCGCACCACTTTGGGAGAACCAGTTGTTAACTTTCTGAGCAATTTGGCAAACTGGTTGTTGGAAGAAATCATTAGGGCAGAGAACCGGTTGTTAAATTACTTGAATCCCACCACTGCATGTGCCCCGCCTCCCTGTGCATGCACATGCTGCCCCCACACACACGTCCCACCCCCCCACGCATGCACGGCAGAGACACGATGTCCAGCTGGCTGGCAGGAGGCACACGCTCATGCGCAGCACAGCTGAACTAGTTTTAGTTTAGTTTTATTTGATTTGTATACCGCCCTACTCCCGAAGGACTCAGGGCTGTGAACAGCCACAGGATAAAAAACATAAATACAAAATTTAAAACTGAATAAAATCGAATTAAACAATTTGGCCGAAGATAGATTTAAAACACCCCAATAAATTAAAAACGAATTAAAATTTACGTTTTAAAAAGGGAAAAAAGGGAAACAGTTAGGCCAGGCCAGCCTGATGGAATAAAAAGGTCTTGAGAGCGCGGCGGAAGGTGCGTAGATCCGGGATCCTCCGTATCTCGGGGGGGGGAGCTCATTCCAGATAGTAGGTGCCCCCACAGAGAAGGCTCTCCCCCTAGGGGCCGCCAGTCGACATTGTTTGGCCGACGGCACCCGGAGGAGCCCCTCTCTATGAGAGCGTACCAGCCGGTGGGAGGCTACTGGTGGCAGCAGGCGGTCCCGTAAGTAACCAGGTCCTAAGCCATGGAGCGCTCTAAAGGTGGTAACCAAGACCTTGAAGCGCACACAGAAGACCACCGGGAGCCAGTGCAGCTCACACAGGAGAGGTGTTACATGGGAACGCCATGTCGCTCCCATAACCACCCGCGCGGCCGCACTCTGCGCCAGTTGGAGCCTCCGGGTGCACCTCAAGAGGAGCCCCATGTAGAGAGCATTGCAGTAGTCCAGGTGGGAAGTGACGAGGGCATGAGTGACCGTGTGTAAGGAGTCCCGATCCAGAAAGGGACGCAACTGGCGAATCAGGCGAACCTGATGAAAAATCCTCCCGGTCACGGCCGTCAAGTGCTAGGGCAACAGCTCACATGCCATCAGAGAGGGCACTGCATGCCACCTCTGGCACGCGTGCCATAGGTTCGCCATCACAGCCCTATACCACTATGGACAAGTGGCTGTTCAATCTTTTCTTACAAACTTCCAGTGTTGGAGCACCCACAGCCTCTGGAGGCAAGTCATCCCACTGATTTAATTCTCACTGCTGGGAAATTTGTCCTTAGTTCTAGGTCGCTTCTCTCCTTGATTAGTTTCCATCCATTGTTTCTTGCCTTGCTTTCTGGTGCATTGGCAAAGTAAAATGGAAACACATCGCCTTTCTTCAGCACCTCCAAGAACTCAAGGACTTTTATTTGCCTTTTGATAACTAGTTAGTGGGGTAAGATTATACAGTTTTGTTTTTTTAAAAAAAGTTGGCGTTTGAGTTCATAGAAGTTCTGTAGAGGCTGCAATCTGCATTCCTTTCTAAGCCTGTGTCCAAATAGCAGCGTTTATCAGGAACAGCCTTTAAAAAGTGAAGAGCTTTTGACAGCAGTCTGGACTTCACACATATCTGTAATTGTTGTAAGCAGAGCATCTATCCGAGAGCATTGCGTTTTTCAAAAAAAAAAAATGGAATTAAAAATAAAGCAAAGGTTGGTGGAGCTAATTATCTGATGTTTTACCTTAAGGCAGCAAAAGGTACAGATCCTTCTTTGCCAAAAATTTTGTAGTGGGAAAAACACCTGCCCAGCACAGGTATTTGTGTTCTTGTTCAAACAATTCAAGGTTGTTTTGCAAGATCCTGAGATCTTGTTTCACAAATGGTTACTATCTCTTTTTTTTTTTTTAAATATTTTTATTATAATTTTCTTTTCAAAATTCCAATACACAATCGAACAGACAGTGTCATTTTTTTTTCAAAAGACAGGTTGGATTAATTATTCAGATAAACTCACTCTCTCTATATATATATATCAAATTTATATTTTGCTGATAAAGAAATAAAGGGAGACTAGTATAGATCTATTTCAAGCTATTTAGCTCTCATCAGCTAGCCATACCCTTACTTGGATTCGAACTTGGGCTGCCTGCATGTTAGCAGTTGTATTAACCTCTGAGCCACAAGTTCTCCTCCCTTTATCAGCTTGAGCCACTTAAGTGTTTTTCTATTGAGACACCTGTGTGTGTGTATATATATATATACACACACCTTCAACATTCTTCTAAACATTATCTATTTTTATTTCAGTTATCAATCCACCTATACCATTTATCCCACACCGGGTAGTATTCTGAATCCTCTCTTTCTTTTAATTCTAAAGTTAATTTGTTCATTTTGGCACTTTCGAATATTTTTCGAATAATTTTTTGAATAATTAATTACACAAATGGTTACTATCTCATCTATGCTGCCTGGCATATTTGCCTGGCTCCCTGATAAACTACTTTTCAAACCAATCGGTAAGCCCCATCAAATTAATTGAGAGTTACATAAAACTTTAAAAGCATAATGCTGTATATGGCAACTTAAATACACAGGCAATCAAATTGGGATCAACTCATGAGGATTGTGCGTACAATTGCTGGCTATCCAAATCTGACTTTAATAATGTAAATTGTACTCTACCAGAACTGACAGAAAGCCACTTGAAGAGACTAGAAGCATTTGAAATATGGATTTACAGGTGGCTTACGTATAAGTTGGGTTGACAGAATCAGAAATGAGGAGGAGATAAGCCGCCTGGGAAAGCCAAGGGAAATCATCAAAACCATAAAAAAGCGAAAGTTAGAATATTTTTGGAAAATACAGGAAAAATACGTCATACTTCACTTAATCCTCCAGGGAAAGATTGAAGGCAAATGAGATCCAGGCAGAAGAAGAACATCATGACTTCAAAATCTAAGGGTTTGGACAAAACTCAGCAGCACTTTTTTTGTGTAGCTGTTGATAAAAATAGGATCACCAACATGATCGCCAATGTCTGACGATGGATATGGGAGAAGGAGAAGGAGAAGGAGAAGGAGAAGGAGAAGAAGACGAAGACGAAGACGAAGGAGAAGAAGAAGAAGAAGAAGAAGAAGAAGAAGAAGAAGAAGAAGAAGAACCCTACCAATGACATTCCTCTGATTTCTTTGACGTCATCCATCCACACAATGTTTTTTCTTGTTCCTCCTTGCCTCAACCATGCCAAGCATAATGTTTTCTGGCCCTTCATCCATGTTCATCAGATGTCCAAAGTATACTGTACGACGTTCTAGTTGGTGATGGTACCTCAGTTGATCTTCTGGTCCAGGACTGGCTGATTAGTTGGAAGACATCTGTCATTTTCATCCCACTCCCAATGTCACAGATTAGGGCATGGTTGCCATCAGAAATACTTTTAATTGGATGTCTTCAGATCTTTGTGGTCATATCTTTAGCTATCATGGTCTTGTCTAGGTTTTTACTGCCTTCTTCCCACAACGAACCTCCTCCGCTTTATTTCTCCAGCACACCATTCCTCTTATCTAATCTTGAGGTTAAGAAAACATAACTATTCACCATCATCACTCTTCCCTGTCAACTGTACACTTCGAACAAATGCCTTCCTGAAGCTTCCCGTTAAAATGCAGCAAGGGTTGGCCGTGAAGTGTTGGATTGGAATGTCTGCGGAGTGGAATTAAGTCTTGGATTGGAACTGCTACACTGCTTTCATCCAGTCCAGAAAAGAGGCATAGAATACATAGATTAACAGGTTGGAAGGGACCTTGGAGGTCTTCTAGTCCAACCTCTGCCCAAGCAGGAGACCAGGTTGGAAGACATTGTGGATGTAGATTTATTTGGCCTAATGAAGGTGTTGGAATTCCTCAAAGTAGGCGATAAGCATTCGTGAGCAAAGGACTCGGCTAATGCAGAGGGCAATCATCGGTGATCATTATAACAATAGCACTTAGACTTATATACCGCTTCATAGTGCTTTACAGCCCTCTCTAAGCGGTTGTACAGAGTTACCCCCAACAATTTGGCTCCTCATTTTACCCACCTTAGAAAGGATGAAATGCTGAGTCAACGTTGAGCCTGGTAAGGTTTGAACTGCCAAATTGCAGGCAGCTGGCAGTCAGCAGATGTAGCCTGCAGTACTGCACTCTAACCACTGTGCCACCATGGCTCATCATTACGGCCATAATTTAAATGGTTTGCTTAGAGATAAACTCACGTTGCCTCGTAGTCGGTCTTCGGCCATTCAATTGTGTCCGACCCTCGGCCAGTCTCACAACACCTCCTTCAGATCCACCATGGTCATCCCAGTGTCATCCTTTATAGCAGGGGTGTCAAACTGGCGGTCTGCGGGCCGAATGTGTCACGTGCAGATCACACCCACCCCAACTCTGTGAAGGGGAAAATGTCACGGAACGTCACATGATGGCAACATGGTACAGTGAGTTTGACACCCATGCTTTATATTGTCCAGCCAGTGAATACTTCAGTGGCCCCTTCTCCTTTTTCCGCTGATCACTCTCAGCAGCATTGACTTTTCGAGTGAGTCAGCTCTCATGACCAAAGTATGACCACCTCTGTTTGACGATCTTGGCTTCAAGTGATATTTTTGGTGAGGTTCGGTCTAGGACTTCTTTGTTATTTTTGCAGTCCATGAGATGCTTAATAGTCACCACGGTTCAAGGGCGTCCATCTTTCTGCCTTTTGCAGAGCCCAACCTTTGCAGCCCTAAGTAGTAATTGGAAAAAAAATGGTTGTGTTAACTGATCTGCATTTGGTTTTGAAGCTGATGTCTTTACTCTTCCAGATGTTATTCATGCCAGATGTTGCAGTTCTTCCAAGTGCTATATAGGCCTTCTGATCTCAGGGCTTCAGTCACGACTTTGGTCGATTCTGCAGCCCAGGAAGTTGAATTCCTTTAAAGTTTTGATGGTCGATCTGCACTCCGATCCTGTGTATTCTCTGCAGTTGTCACTATCTTTCTTTTGTTCATATTAAGGTGCAGTCCAAATTTTTCAAGTTGAGCTGGAACTGTTGTCACAAACAGTTAACAAACATAGGCTGATCTGTCAAAAGCAAATTACCGAGAGGGTTGACTCCTACCTTACAGCTGTGGGTTCTACTTACTTTTACTACCGGTTTGCAACAGGATTGTGTGCATGCATGCATGCACAGATCACCAATGACAACATCCGGGGCAGTGGGCGGGGCCTCCCGCTGGTTTTACTACCGGTTCTTGCGAACCGGTCCAAACCGGGGGCAACCCACCACTGTTACCTTAGTAGGAAAACCTTCTATGAGTTTAGTGGGTGAAGATTACACTCTGCTGACTTAGCTCAAACCCCAAAACTCCTGAAATGAAAAGCTTCAGTTTAACAGGCTGTTAGGGACCTTCTGTATCTGAAGCAGTTTGAAATAGTCAACCAGTGATAGTTCCTCCAACTTCCTGGGTAGAATTTGGAAGGGCTTCCAGGGAAGCTTCTGGAGACCGGATTTTCACTGGTACGGAGTGGGTCCAAGACAAACAGCTGTTACTTGATCAGTTTGTCTGGAATCGATAGTAATCCTCGCAAATAATCACTTACCATATTTTTCAGAGTATAAGACGCACCAGAGTATAAGACGCAGCTTAGTTTTTGGGGAGGAAAATAGGGGGGGAAAAATCTGCCTACCAAGTATTCATCTGGCTAGCGTCCTTAGTCTGGTCAGCTTCAGCACATTAGTTTGCTGGTTTTTTAATCCCCTGCTTGGGGATAAAAAAACAGCTTCTAAGGCACATCTGAGAGGAAGCAGCAATGAGAAAAGCAGCAAAGCACGGGGAGATCGCTTCACTCGGCTAGCGCCTAGTTAGGGCTGAAAAAAAGCTTTGAAAAAGCTACATTCGGACCACCCAAATTTTCAGCCTCTTTTAGGGGGGGAAAGGTGTGTTTTATACTCTGAAAAATACGGTAGATAAACAACACCTTTTAAGAGAGCTGCCGTTCTTCCCTCACTTGCACACTGTCCATTACAGGTATTCCTCAACTTTAGTGACTGTTCAAAGTTACAGCGGCAGTGAAAAAAGTTACTGATGACCACTTTTCACACTTACGACCAGAGGTGGTATTCAGCCGGTTTGGACCGATTCGGGCGAACCGGTAGCAGCGGCTGTGGGTGACCACCCACCCACCCGCCTGGACACCATGCCGTCCTATTTAGCCACGTTTTCGAGGCTGGGTGCATGTGCGGAAGGCGTGCATGCAAGAAAAGTGCATTCATGGAAGGCCGAGCGCATGCATGGAAGGTGTGCGCACAGCGAGCACACAGAAGGCCAGGTACATGTGCAGAAGGTGCCCATGTGCGAGCGAAGCAAGCGTGCATGCGTGCGGTGAACCGGTGGCAACGATATGTGAAACCCACCCCTGCTTATGAGCTTTGCAGCATTCCCCATGATCATGTGATCAAAATTCAGATACTTGGCAACTGGTTTACACTTATGACCCTCGCTGTGTCCCAAAGTCATGTCGTGGCCCGCCAGCGGCCTGCGCGGATTTTTGCTGATCCCAACGACAAGGAGGCTGGTGTGTGTCGCGCCAGCACCCTGTGCAGCTGGTGCTCAAGTCGGACAGCGAGGAGGCTGAAGAAGATGTAGTGCCAGAGGCAAGGATTCAACCAGGGCCTTCAGAACCTCCAGAGGCTCCTTTAAGTGAAGAGGAAGAAGAGGAGGAGCCTCTTCTCAATGCACAAGCACGCAGAGCTGCCAAAAGGCAGGAGTCGTTACTCAGGAGGAGGTCTCCTCGAGAGTAAGGCTTGGGGCTAATTGGCTACTCCCTTAGCCTATTTAAGTTTGCATACAGCTTGTAAAAAGCTGCAGGAAACAACATTCGTTCGTTCGCTGATCATTGAGTTTGGATTTTCTCTGCAAACCTGGCTTCTGGGCTTTCTGCCAATTCTTGTAAGACTCTATCTTATCTGTGGAAATTCTGGCAGGTTTTTAAGAACGTTTTATTAATAGCCTGCATTTGCAAAAGACTGTGTTTTGAAGTAAACTGAGTTTTGTTCGCAGTTTGTGTCTGCTACATTCTTTGGGATCCGTAGCTGGGGCAGAACAGGTCATGTGACTCCCTTTCGCAACCTTCTGACAAGCAAAATCAATGGGGAAGCCAGATTCACTTAACCATCGTGTTACTACCTTACCAACCGCAGCGATTCACTTAGCAATTGTGGCAAGAAACATTGTAAAATGGAGGGAAATCACTTAACAAATATCTCACTTAACAACCAAATGTATGGGCTCAATTGTGGTCATAAATCGAGGACTACCTGTGGTCGAAGTAACTTTTGAGTGGGCCCAGGTTTGCTTCTGTCCAACAACTGCGGAGAGCATCATCTAACAAGATATCGTTTTCCCAAGCGAGCATCATACGTGGCGCGAAAGAGAACTTTCGAACTGAATGTTGGAAGGTAGAAGTGTCACAATAGACTTGAGATGATGTAGAACCTCTGCAAGCCAACTTAGGTGATCACCAACCCAGAACACCAACGCTGATGTCTTCCTCGTTGGACACAGAGGTGATAGAAGTTTGTCAGAGCTCAGGTTTTCTCCCAGGGCCAAAGGCAGGGGCAGAACAAAGCATTTATCCAATGCAGGCATTTGGGGAGCAGAGCAAATTGTCTCTCTATCCCATAATCCTGGATGCCCAGGAGTCATGTTTAAGATTTTTCAGGTGTCTTGGAATGAAGGTGAGTGGGGCGAATAGTGCCCAGTAAGAGGGCCCAGAGTTTTCTAGACTTTTTAAATTTGTAGAATTCAGAAGATGTCTTTGTTTATTTTGTAAACTAAGTTAATTAATCCTGTTTTGGAATCTACAATACAACATTTGAGAGTTTCCTCTCCAGGTTTTCAGCCACTCTGGCCAGAGATGGTTCTTGGGGACCCAGGAAAATAATTTGAGGTCTCAGATTGCCTTCAACCTGTCCTAAATTTAAAAGGAGGGAAAAAAAGGTGTTGACTCTCTTTAGCACAATAGAAGACAGCAATATTACAGCCTCAGCTTTTTACTTTTACAGATTAGTATATCCTAGTCAGAGGTGGGTTTCAGCAGGTTCTGACCAGTTCTGGAGAACCGGTAGCGGAAATTTTGAGTAGTTTGGAGAACCGGTAAATCCCACCCACCCCCATCTATTCTCTGCCTCCTGAGTTCCATCTGATCGGGAGGAAATGGGGATTTTGCAGTAACCTTCCCCTTGAGTGGGGTGGGAATGGAGATTTTACAGTATCCTTCCCCTGTCATGCCCACCAAGCCATGCCCACCAAGCCACAACCACAGAACCGGTAGTAAAAAATTTTGAAACCCACCCCTGATCCTAGTCATTTCCGCAGCAACAAATCTATCCAATTGGCAAAACCCAAATGAAAGTTTCATTTTTTTCCGTCACAAGCACAAAACCCAGAAGCGCTTCCCAAATGGGAACGCGATGAGATCTATTATCCTCTTCGTAATAAAGCCATTCTTTATTGGATTTTCAACATTTCAAGAGAAATGTTATACACATGCATGCCCACAAACCGTCATATATACATAACGTATTTATATCTCTGCTATGCTTTCGGCAGCTGTTGCATTCAAATGAACAAAACCTGCCCATTGAAACCCTCCTGCAGACTACAAATTGAGCAATTGGGCAAGGAGGAAGACAGATGCAGAATCTCGAATGGATAGAGTGTGTATGTGTGTGTATGTGTGTGTTTTCTCACATTCACTCTTCTTTCACCCTTGAGCCTGTGGCTGCTTTCTGAAAACTGATCCAGATGTTGTAATTTCAAAACATGGCGTGCATAATCTGTGGAGGCTCTTCTGCCAGGAATCTCTTGCATCTCCCTTCTCTTTTGGGACTTCAGTTTTACTAGGGAGATAATTGTCTTTAACGTTTTTTTTATTGAGTATTATAAAATACAAAATACGAAGTGAATAGAAAAGCAGTGGGAGCAGTAGTTATGAATAGTTAGTACGAATTGCAGAAAACTACGCTTAGAAATGCACAATTATGTTATGGCACAAATAAGCAGAAATGCAAACTTTTAAATAAAGAAACGACAGGTAAATTAGAAAACAACCACCGATATGATAGCTTCTTAGGATAGTTTTTTCTTTTTTCTTCGTGTGTGTATTGTATTGATGTATATGTATGTGTTTTTACATGTATTTATGTTGTACGTTTGTTTGTGTTCAAAAGTAAAATTTTTAATAAATAAATAAATAAATAAAATGTATATTGAGTTTCACTAGCTTTTTCATTATTTCAGCAGATAATGAAATATGCACTTTCTAAAGAAACTTGCCTGATTTATCCATGTAACTAGTATAAATTAAGTGCAATTAAAAACCTATGTAGCAGAGTTTGATCTTGTTTTAAGAGATAAGATTGTACTACGTAATAAAATTTCACATACCATTTTATCTGAAATTTTAAACAACCTTTAAACTATAAAGCACCACTAATTTTTTATCTAATGGTAATACATTTTCTCAACGAATCTCTAACATCTGTCTGTAAAATTGCATGCTTATTATATATGCTATAAACAGATAATGTAATTCAAATGATTGATATTGGGACAAAATATATTTGTAATAAATATATTTAGTCAAAAAAAAAAAAGAAAAGCAGTGGGAGGGAAAGGGGGAAAGAGAAGTGAGGAAAGGTAAGGGGAAAAAAAGAAAAAAGAAACATTGACTTCTGACTCTCTTACAGTAAAATAAGGCATTAACACCAAATTACAACTTTCTGCTTTTACATAATAATATGAACAAGCCATTTCTAGAAAGATCTATCAATCTAATTGGTAACACCCAAAGTCAGAGCTTCATTCTTTTCCACATCAAGCATGAAGTTCAGAAGCGGTTTCCATGTGGAAACAAAAGTACTTATGTTCTTTTCTTTAATCAAAGTGGTCAGATGTAGGGGGATGATTGTGAATCAGGGAGAGTAGAACCCCCCCCCCCCCCGGTCAAGTCTTAAAAGTATAAAGAGATACTCAAGATTGGCTGATTTTTGCCCTTTGGATCTTGCAAAAACTGAAGCTCCACTAAGGAAAAAAAATGAGATCCTTATAGGAGGCTGGCTGACATTGCTTGAACTCAGCTAAGCCCTGGTCCTTGGTAGCCCTTCATTTTTGGATGGAGGATCTCTGCGGACTTGAGGTTGTAGAAGATGACTTGACAAAAGCCTTTGGATGCCTTCCCAAAGAGATTGAGAGTAGAGAATCCAATATAATCATCACAAAAAGGTGACATGATAGCAGTGTTCCAATATTTGAGGGGCTGTCACAAAGAAAAGGGAGTCTACCTATTCTCCAAAGCACCAGAAGGCAGAACAAGAAGCAATGGATGACAACTAAGCAAGGAGAGAAGCAACCTAGAACTAAGGAGAATTTTCCTAACAGTTGAGATCAATTGAATGGCTTTTCTTTCAGAAGTTGTGGGTGCTCCATCACTGGAGGTATTTAAGAAGAAACTGGACAACCATTTGTCTGAAATGGCATAGGGTCTCTTGCTTGAGCAAGGGGTTGGACTAGAAGACCTCCAAGGTCCCTTCCAACTCGGTTATTCTATCCCTATTATTCTGTTATTCTGACATGAAGAATTAAGGGTTTTTTCCCCCTAAAACATGATTTCTAGAAAAATTACGGCCAAATTTAAATACAAGAGAATGCAGAAAACAATATTTGAATGACGCCCTTTTAAAAAAAAGACTGTGAAAAAAAGACTGATGATCCCACAGGTCCTTTTTTTCAAAAGGCACCTGGATTTTCTGGTTTTTCTTTGAAGACGTTTTGCTTCTCATCCAAGAAGCTTCTTCAGCTTTTCCTTTTCAGCTTCTTGGATGAGTCGTTTCCTGCTTGAGTAGGCGGTTGGTTGAGTAGACCTCCAACATTCCTTCCAACTCTGTTATTCTGTTACCTGTTATCAAGCGAGAATGAGGGAAAAGGTGATCCCAGGTCTGATACATTGGACAGCAGATTACCATTCCTGTTTTACAAGATTCCTCCAGAAATGTTAAGCAAGCTCTGTATGCAACAACGTTCCATTCTCAATTGTTTACGTAGCCTCTGTCTTCTTCTAAAGAACAGATCCTTGGCATCTGAATCCAGCCTCAGGGGACCAACCTTCTACTATTTCTAGTAGAAATAGGACTCTTACCTTTTGAGGATCAATGCAATAACTTTTAAGGAGTGGATGAAAGACATTGGTTTTCCATTTTGACCTGAAAAATAGAATCAGTGTCAGGATGACAATTAATTTGTGTTTCTCAAGTTGTGTAACATTTATAAACAAATATTCATCTGGAGTCAAGGGAATATAATGATCGCCTCAACCATTTTGGACTCTACCTCAACATCAAGAAAACTTGAGTACTGTTACCAGGGCCGGATTTAGATGAGAAGAGGCCCTAGGCTATTCCACTTATGAGGCCCTTTCACCTATAGTGAAAGTGTAATTTTAATTTTGCTAACAATTTGAATGTAGGCCCCTCTTGATCTTGAGGCCCTAGGCTGAAGCCTAGTTAGCCTATAGGAAAATCCGGCCCTGACTGTTACCAGCTCTGGAATGCTTCAAAACAATGGAGAAAACCTAAAGAAGGTGGACTTTTTTTGGTATCTGGGATCCCATCCCATCCTATTTCCAAGGCAATGGTGACATCAATGGCGAGGTGTGATCAAGGGTGATTGCAGCCTGTATGCATTGGCGAGAACTCACCGGTGTGTTATGTGACAGACAAATGCCAACCCGTCTTAAACCTAAGATTTACAAGACAACCATCCACACTGTTGCAGTGTAGGGCACTGAATGCAACAACAGGGACCGAAAGCTCTCTCCATGTTATGGAAATGCGAAGGCTCCGTTGGGTATCAGGCATCTCCCTTCTTGACCGCATCCCAAATGACATCATTTGACAACATTTTGGTGCAGCACCAATTATAGAGAAGATGAGAGAAGGCCAGCTCTGCCGGTATGGACATGTCCAGAGAGCAGCATCTTCCACCATGGCCAAGACTATCTACCAACTAGAAGTCACCATGGCCAGCGACCTTGCGGGTCTCCAAAACAGAGATGGCAAGACAGCATCAACAGAGATATGCAAGCCGTGGTCCTGTGCCCTGGAGATGCAGCTGACCATGCAAAGTGGCATTCAGTGATCCCAAAAGCAGACCCTGCACCTGCGGAAATACCCTAGGAAGAAGAAGAAGAGTCAAGTGACTATAACTGGGTGAAGAGCTTGATAAGGATAAGGCAAAAAATGATCAAACCAAACTTCCTGCATTTGGAAAATATTTCAGCAATATTTAAGTCAATGAAACTTAGGTAATGATGTTGTAATTATGCAGGGTCCTATATACATAGTCAAATATTCACAGACATATTTCCTCTGTATGCTGAATAACAAGAAATGTTGCATTTTTGAATAGGTAATCTTTGAAAAACCGTGTAGTGACCAAAACTAATAATCCATGGAAATAACATTCAAATCCCTGCCAAATGCATAGCAAGGTAAATTACTTTCTCTTACAGGGGAAGATGACATGGACATATTTAGGGCTTTTCTGTTGACCAAAGGTAGAAAATGTCTTCCTTATTCCATAGAATCCCTATAAGAAGAGGACACTGTATTGCATTTTGAAGGGATAGAGACTATTTTTAGCCTACCAATTTAATAATAGCAATAGCACTTAGACTTATATACCGCTTTACAGTGTTTTACAGTCCTGGGCTGTCAGCTGTACAAGTTCAGTGTCTTTAACCACTGCACCCCTTTAATAGAGCTTAGGATAGCACTTATAGCAATAGCATTTAGACTTATATACACAGTCCTTTAAGCACTCTCTAAACAGTTTACAGAGTCAGCACATTGCCCCCAACAATTTGGGGCCTCATTTTACCCACCTCGGAAGGATGGAAGGCTGAGTCAACCATGAGCCAGGTGAGATTCAAACTGCCAAATTGCAGTCAGCAGAAGTAGCCTGCACTACTGCACTCTAACCACTGCGCCACCGTGGCTCAATAAACTCATATTTGGAATCTTTTATACATCTAGAATACAGGTGGTCCTTGACTTAGGACCACAATGGAGCCCAGAATTTATGTTGCTAAATAATAAATTTGTTAAGTGAATTTTGCCCCATTTTATGACATTTCTTGTCACCATTATTAAGTGAATCACTGCAGTTCTTCAGTTAGTAGCATGGTTGTTAAGTGAATCCGGCTTCCCCATTGACTTTGCTTTGTCAGACGGGGATCATGTGACCCCGGGAGATTGCAACGGTCATAAATATGAATCAGTTGTCAAGCAACCTAATGTAAATCATGCGGCCAAGGGAATGCTGAAATGATCATAAGTGTGAGAAATGGTCATAAATAACTTTTTTCACTGCCATTGTAACTTTGAATGGTCACTAAATGAGCTATTGTAAGTCAAGGACTACCTGTACACTGGCTCCTGTAGATATGGGCGTAATGATTATAGTGTGTTGCATTAAAGACAAAACTCAGGAGTATGATAACATTTATTCTGACCAGAGAGGTGCTTTTCAAGCTTGATATCTTTTCAAAGTGTGGACTTCATGTCCCAGAATTCCCGAGATAACATATTGTCTGGAAATTGAAGTCCACACATCTTAAAGTTGTCAAGGTTGAAAAACTCTCAACACCTTTTCCTATAATGTCCAAGAGGATAGAAATCTGTGTCCTCACTTTTTTTTCTTTTTTTAAATTTGATTTATATGCCGCCCTTCTCCGGAGACTCAGGGCGGCTTACAATGTGCTAAGCAATAGCCTTCATTCTTTTGTATATTTATACAAAGTCAGCTTATTGCCCCCACCACTGGGTCCTCAATTTACCTACCTTAGAAAGGATGGAAGGCTGAGTCAACCTTGAGCCTTGGCAAGATTCCAACCTGCAGTAATTGCAGAGAGCTGGTCTTAATAACCAGCTTAATAACAGGGTGCCTTAGACCACTGTACTACCACGGCTCTTCAAGACTTGATCATCAAGGTCATTGGATCACCTTGGGTTGGTCAATTGTAGCCTCAGGTATCTCCCAGTGTTGTTGAGGAATGGGTAGGAAGAAAACCGTTATAAAATAGTTGGAGGATAGCAATAGCAACAGCGCTTAGACTTATCTACAGCTTCATAGTACTTTACAACCATCTCTAAGTGGTTTACAGAGTCGGCCCATTGCCTCCAACAATCTGGGGTCCTCATTTTACCGACCTTGGAAGGATGGAAGGCTGAGTCAACCTTGAGCCGGTCAAGATCGAACTGCTGACAGTTGGCAGAATTAGCCTGCAATACTGCATTCCACCATGACTCAGAATGGATGGTGAAGAGATAGAGTTAATGTTTGTATTATCTGTATTTTATCTTGGCTGTTCACCGCCCTGAGTCCCTGAGTCCTCCGGGAGTAGGGCGGTATAGAAATTTGATAAATAAATAAATGATTAAATAAATAATGTAATTAGTTACATGTCCCTTTCAAGTTCTTATTTGGACAAAAAATAAATAAATAAAAGTTCCACTTCTTTAGAAGTGGAGTTGAGTTAGAAAGAAGCTGTCAACTTTGCATAGACTTTACATAAATATGTTTCTGGTATTTTTTTGTTCCCAAAATGGGTGCATGTTCGAATGAAATATTTTAAGATGTTGGCTTTAGAACTAACGATATCTGGAAAGAACTTTCTATTGTCGTGTTTAAAACAAATCAACTCCAAGACCAGAAAGCTTTCCCTTATTTTTCCACTCCCTTTCGTTCTTGTTGAGACTGCAAGAGAAGAGTTTTTGCCTTGCATAATCTTGTCCCTTGAAGAGCCTCCAAGTTTTAAGGCCCCCCTCCCTCTCCCCTTTGTATCTTTAAAAAGCCAGCGTCGCATGTTTGCAATGCTGATCTGGCGTGACTGGAAGGATCGACCGCGGGACAGTTGCATTTTTCTCGTATCTGCTTTTTTTCAGGGTTTGTTTTGGGTTTTTTCAATAACAGGAAATGTAATTTCTGTGGCATTCAAACCTCTGCCTCTTGGTTTTGACATTCTGCTGAAGCAGAAGAAGCTTCACACGTTCATTGCCACACATATACTGTAGAAATGCAAAGTTTTCCTCACAATGTTGTAAGTCTTTGCTAATTAAATGCATTACTTCATAACTTGGGGTTAGCTCTCCAGTTAAATCTGCAATGAATGCCAAGAGCTTGGAACTTTAATCTTTATTTATTATGCTTGTTTTCCACTGTTCCTCCTCAGAGTTTCCCTACGTTTATAGAGAGGCAAGGAGAAAAGCCAAATGTAATGTTTTAAGGAGAAAGGAATCTTGGGAAAAGCCAAATATAATGTATTAAGGAGAAAATAACCCAATGTTGTGGTTCTTTCAGAAAATATGGTGCTGTTCAACAATATCTTGAGTTGAGAAGTGCCCTGTTTTCTCCACACGATTTTGAATTTGGAAAAACAGAACAGAACAACAGAGTTGGAAGGGACCTTAGAGGTCTTCTAGTCCAACCCCCTATTCAGGCAGAAAACCCAATGCCATTTCAGACAAACGGTTGTCCAATCTCTTCTTAAGAACTTCCAATGTTGGAGAATTGGAAGCAAGTTGTTCCACTGATTAATTGCTCTGTCAGGAAATTTTTCCTTACTTCTAGGTTGCTTCTCTCCTTGATTAGTTTCCATCTATTGTTTCTTGTTCAGGTGCTTTGGAGAATAGCTTGACTCCCTCTTCTTTGTGGCAGCCCCTGAGATATTGGAACACTGCTATCATCTCACCCCTACTCCTTCTTTCCAGCTGCTCCTCGAAACCAAAAACTACTTCTGGGCATCGTTGTAACACAGATGTGGGAATTGTCTTTCTTCTTTGTGTCTTTTTTTCTTGCATTTTTAGCATCCCTCACGATGTCATTCTCTTCTCTCTTCCTTTTGCTTTCTTCTTAAGGTTCCAGATGTCATCAGTAGCATAAGACAGGCTTCCAAAGCGGCCCTCAAAGAAGACGTCAAGCCCAATAAAGAAAATGAAGATGCCTTCTACAACTCCCAAAAATTTGAGGTGCTGTATTGTGGGAAGGTGACGGTGGCCCACAAAAAGGCCCCTTCCTCCCTCATTGATGACTGCATCGAAAAGTTCCACCTCCATGAACGTCAGCGCCTAAAACTGCTCAGCGAGCACTGCAGTGCTGAGTCCAGCACGGACCTCATGACATGGGAAGATGGCCCCTCTTCCCCCTTGGACAGTCCATTTCAGGAGATGGAAGGTTCCAGCGGAGGCACCCCGGGGATGTTCATCGTGGGGAGCCAGACCAACCTGGCCAGTTGCCGGACCTCTTTCCCAGAGCGGATCCTGGAGGACTCGGGAATGGAGGAGCAGCTGGAATTTCGTTCTCGCTGCAGCAGCGCTGCCAGCCTGCAAAGGAGAGTTCAGGAGAATAACGCCAAGCCTTCATCCCGAAGGCGCCATGCCAGCGCCCCGAGCCACGTCCAGCCCTCCGACTCTGAAAAAAACAGGACAATGTTGTTTCAGGTAGGGACATTTCCGATGGATCCTGTGGGAATGGGCAGTCCTTTGTTGGGTCAACTTTGGTCTTGACGTTTGAGTGCTCTTGCACAACATAATTTTATATCCATTTGGTTAAAATGCGTAATATCCATTGGATGTACAGCTGTGGGGCTTCGATTTTTTTTTTTTAATTTGATTTATATGCCGCCCTTCTCCGGAGACTTAGGGCGGCTTACAATGTGCTAAACAATAGCCTTCATCTTTTTGTATATTTATACAAAGTCAGCTTATTGCCCCCACAACTGGGTCCTCAATTTACCTACCTTAGAAAGGATGGAAGGCTGAGTCAACCTTGAGCCTTGGCGAGATTCGAACCTGCAGTAATTGCAGGCAGCTGGTCTTAATAACCAGCTTAATAACAGGGTGCCTTAGACCACTGTACTACCAAGTCTCTTAATAGTTTTAATAGTTGTGAGCTGGTGGGTGCCATTTGGGAGGACGTGGTAGGCTTTCGTGGAAGACCTGGCGGCTGTGAAGACTTTTGATTGACCACAGCTTTCATTTGGGTTTTTTTAAAAGAGTTCGAATTTTGCCATTTGAAATTTTTTAATGACTGCAACCATGTCTGCCTATGGCAGGGGGTGTCAAACTCACATTGTCATGGCGGCATTACATGATGTATCGGGACTTTTTCACCCTTTGTTAAAAAAGGGTTGGGCATGGCCAGCATATCTGGCCTGCGGGCCGGGAGTTTGACAGCCTTGGCCTACGGGATTGAGAGATTTGACAGTCAAAATAAGGGGTATTAGTACATAAGCATCTGGGACATTTGTATCTTCTGGAGTGTTGAAGAGTAAAGATGTGAAGAGAAGGAAGAGAGTTTCTAGAAGCAAATTGTTCTGACTTAAAAGTCTCCAGATCTCCACGACAGGGTGAAATTGCATTGTTGTGAGGTAAATACAAGAATGCAAAGGAAAGAGTGGGGGCGGGGGGGAGAAGGAAAGAGGGAGAATGGAAGAGAGGGAGGGAGGGAGGGAGAGAGAAAGAAAGAAAGAAAGAAAGAAGAAAGAAAGAAAGAAAGAAAGAAAGAAAGAAAGAAAGAAAGAAAGAAAGAGTTGGACGTGTTTTCATAGCCCAGTCTTGGCAGTTGGTGAAAAAAACAGCCCTTGCTCTCCATCTCTCATCAGTGGTCAATGGACAGTGTTACAATTGACCATGTAAGGAATTAAGTAAAAGAGCTCTTATGCTCTGGAGAGGCCCACAGCAATGAATATTTGCCAAACCTAGTTGGTGGGCCATTTTGTATTTTGGTGGAGGGCAGAAGTTGGCACCAATTACTTTTGCCAGAAATGAATACTAAGGTGGGAGTTGAGAGAAAAAATGGGGCACAGTGTGGAAGATCTTGATGCAGCTCCTGATCTGTGAAACCGAAGCCAAGAACTGGAGAGTGTCTCTGCAAGCCTTTCTCATTTTTTTTAGAGGGTTAGTCAAGCAGGTCCTTGGCAGCATCTCGGCCTCATTCTTGGCAGAACATCAGTTTGGGAAGCTTCCCTTTTACGTGCCTTTGATAAGCTCTGTGAGGAAATATTTCGGTGCTGGGCCCACAGTTTTCAGAGCAGCTTCCCCGCCCCCTCTGCCCCCCGCCTCCCCGAGATATTCTGCATCAACTCCTGCTTTGACATGTTGTTTTCTCTCTTCCAAGGTTGGTCGATTTGAAATTAACCTCATCAGTCCAGACACCAAATCAGTTGTGTTGGAGAAGAACTTCAAAGACATCTCCTCCTGTTCTCAGGTAAGAAGGACAATCAGAATCCATACTTGGAGAAATAGACGGGGTAGGTTTTGAACAGCCTACATTTTGACGGCCTACTGCAGGAGTATCAAACTCAAGGCCTGGGGACCGGTTGCGGCCCGTGGGGTGCTTAGATCTGGCCTGGGTGGCCGCTCTGGAAAAAGCGAAGGACCAGCCCATGGTGCCTCTGGCAGCAAAAACAGAGCTTGGGAGGGCCATGTGTACCAACCCCCCCCAATCGAGCTCTGTTTTTGCTGGCAGAGCAGGGATGAAATGCTACCGGTTCGCACTGGTTTGGGTGAACCGGTAGTGTCGGTGGTGCATGGATTGGCGAACCAGTAGCGGTCGCAGCATGAGGCTCCACCCAACCACCCGAACTTCATTCTGCGCATGCACAGAGGGTCAAAAACAGGTTACTTCCTGGTAACTTTGCGCATGTGCAGAGAGTCCAAAATTGCATGTGATGCACGCGCGCACTTCTGAACCGGTAAGTAGATTTCACCCCTGTGCAGGAGGCTGTCCCAGCTGAAAACTGAGCTCAGGAGCCCGTTTTTGCTGGCAGAGCACTTGGGCCACTACAGGCACCACCACCCCAACACGAGTGACATCATGCTGGCCACGCCCACACAGCCATGCTACCCCAGCCCTCCAAGGTCAAACACAATCCTGATGCAGCCCTCAATGAAATCGAGTTTGACACCCCTGGCCTAGTGGATGTAATGAAGCTAGATGACCTTAGCTTTTTCCCCCTGGTTTTCTTCTTTTCTTCTTCTATGGGATTTGGCCTTTGCTGACAAATATAGCTCTTTGTCAAACAGGAGTCCCAATTTTGGAGGGTGAACAGGGGACACATTTGGTATTTGGGAATGGTGCTTCCTAGATGACCTCCAAGATGAGGGGTTGTAGGAGATGACGAGGCTGAGCCTGAGGGAGGAGTCAAACACGTCATCAGTCTCGAGTCCCTTCACAGAGATCTAAGTCCAGCCCACATTGAATTCCATTGGCTCTTATCCACCATCAATTTGCTTTGGCAGTTAGTAATTCAGATTCTTGTAGAAGCATAGCCTACAGGTAGTCCTCAACTTACGACCACAATGTTGCTAAGCAAAACATTTGTTAAGTGAATTCTGCCCCATTTCACAACCGTTCTGGCCACAGTTGTTACGTGAACCATTGCAGTTGTTAGGTTAGTAACCCAGTTGTTAAGTGAATCTGGCTTCCCCACAGACTTTGCTCGTCAGACGGTTGCAAACATGACCCCGGGGCACTGCAATAGTCACAAATATAAGCCAGTTGACAAGCATCCGAATTTTGATCATGTGACCATGGGGATGCTGCAAAGGTCGTAAGTGTGAAAAACGGTCGTAAGTCACTTTTTTCAGTGCCGTCATAACGTTGAGCATTCACTAAATGAACTGTTGTAAATCAAGTACTACCTGTACAATAAAGCTATATTCATTTGATCTGCCTGGACTCCACATTTCCTGAGCTTGATAGGGACAAAGCACCAAAGACTCTTTCCTAAATCAGCAAACAGATGAGATGCCCCCTCTTCTTTCTTGGGGAAATCTGTCTCCAATCTGGTTTTCTTCAGATCTGCTTAGTTATGGCTCCCGGTGGGGGCTTCCAGCTCAAACCCACAATTCATGCTAGCCAGAAGGATGGGACTTGCAATGAACCAATTCTGGAAGGTCGTAATGTTGGAAGTAATATCCTTCTGGTTTCAGTTCCAAGTGGGGAAAAAGACACTGGATTCATGGAAGTTGCTTGGAAAGATGGTTTATTGATGAACAGATTCACATCAGTGGTGGGTTGCTACCGGTTCACTCCGGATCGGGCAAACTGGTAGCGGCGGTGGGAGGCTCCGCCGACCTGCCTGGACCAGAAGCGTCCATGCGTGTAAGCGTGTGCAAGCATGCCCACGCCCACGCCCATGGGCGAACCTGAATCACATGCCTTGGAGATCTTGGGTAAAAAAAAAAAGGGAAGAGATGCTGAGAGTCCCTGGGTTTTATACCCTCTCTGGCTTTGAACTTCCTGGGGCACAGGAAGAATATCCTGATTGATTGCTGTCAAAGGTCAAAACTAGCTTTTTAGGTTGTCTGTGTGCTAAGTTTGGTTGAATCTTGCTGGGTGATGCAACGAAGGGCAATTAAATGGCTCTGCCTGAAGGAGGTAGATCTTTGTTATATAGATTAGACTGGCTCATTAACAAAGCGGGGGGGGGGGGGCGCTGAGTTTCTGCCTCCCTTTTAGGGGAAATATTCTGCCCTTTTAATATTTCCTAAATATATTCCTAAATAATATTTCCTAAAATATTTCATTTTCTAGGAGAGGGGTGGGTTTTAACTTCCTACAGTAACATAGAAGAAGATTGGGTTTTCACAGTATTAATCTCCTTCGCTGGCCTGGGCCAACCGTTTTCTACTGGCGTTCTTTAGGGCCAAAGTTAGGGTTCTTGAAATATGTGTGCATCCTATTACTCTCTTCTGGGTTCTTTTTTTGGACTGAAATAGCAACACAACTTGAGATGGGTTTCGGGTGGGGGAAGTGCACCGCACCGGTTTGATTTTAAACAGGAAGGTTCATTTGTAAAGTCTGTGCAAGTTGACAGGCAATGTAAACACGAAAAGCAGCACATGGCTCATGAAAGGCCCCCTCTATGCTTCCTTGTTCCCTGGAGAACAATAAACAAAGGGATATGTGTTTTTCTGGCATCTCAACAGCTCCTTCTGAGCCGAGGACCGACTGAGCAGCTAAACTGAGCCTTTAAACCAGGTTGAGGAAGAAAACATTGGGCAGGTCTACTCAGAAGTAATTTTTCTGCCAGGAAAGGAGGCACGATTTCCCCAAACTTGCATCCTTTCTGTGGTGAGGGGCACTCCCAAAATATGTGTGGAGCTAAGGCAGTGATGGCTAACCTTTTTGCCATCGCGTGCCAGGAGGACCGGGGAGGGGGGGGTCCCACGTGTGTGCCCACACCCATAATTCTATGCGCCCCGAGCATGCACGTGCAACACCCCCCCACGTCCCCCATGCTCCTGGTACGCGATGGCCCGGTAGGCCCATTTTTCTCCCTCACCTGGCTCCAGAGCCTTTCTAGGAGTCTGGGGAGGGCAAAAACGACCTCCCCCCCCCCCGGAGGCCCTCCGGAGGCCAGAAACAGCCCATTTGCCAACTTCCAGTGGGACCGGAAGGCCCATTTTTTGCTGTCCCCAGCCTCCCGAGCTTCTCTAGGAGTCTGGGGAGGGTGAAAACGGCCTTCCCTGGAGGCCCTCTGGAGGCCAGAAATGGCTCATTTGCCAACTTCCAGTGGGCCCAGAAGGCCTGAAAATCAGCTGAGCTCCCGGAGTTGAGCTTGCAAACTGGAAGTTGGCAAATGGGCTGTTTCTGGCCTCTGGAGGACCTCCGGGGGAGGGGAGGCCATTTTCACCCTCCCCAGACTCCTAGAGAGGCTCTGGAGGCTGGGGACAGCAAAAAACGGTCCTTCCCCACCCCCCCAGGCCCTCCTGAGGCAGGAAACAGCCTGTTTCCCTACTTATGATGGGCCCAGAAGGCCTGAAAATCAGCAGGCCGGCGCGCCGGAGCTGAGCTCACGTGCCCACTGATATGACTACCATAGGTTTGCCATCATGGAGCTAAGGCAAAAGGTAGATCTCTTTTCAAGAATGGAATTAATTTCATTAATTTCAAATACAGCAAGATGGGATGAGCTCCCATTCCTGCCTCAGCTCCTGCCAGCCTAACAGTTCGAAAACATGCAAATGCAAGTAAATAAATAGGTACCACTTCAGGTGCACCTCGACATATAGTCATGCCGGCCACATGATCATAGAAGAGTCTTTGGACAATGCTGGCTCCTTTAGCTAGGAAATGGAGATTGAACAGCGCCCCCTAGAGTCAGACACAATTGGACAGGGGAAACCCAACCCTTAACCTTCGATGGCTTTAATCACTGCTTCTTTAATTTGCTCGAACTAAATGTTGATGGTATTGTTCCATTTCTCCCTTTCCTTCCCTCTAGGGCATAAAGCACATCGATCATTTTGGTTTTATATGTCGGGAATCTAGTGAACCTGGAATAAGCCAGTATGCTTGCTATGTCTTCCAGTGTGCTAGCGAATCTCTGGTAAGAATCTTCAAAATACCATTTGCATTGTTTGTTTGACACAGAACTGGGGAGGAAAAAAAAAAGGAAAATAAGGCTGTTTTCTGTTTCTGGATCCATATGACCTTGGAGTAATAGACTTGCTTGCTTCTATAGTTGGAACCGGTTCATATCAGAAAAAGACCAATTCTCTCTAGTCAAAGAATTGTACGTACCACATCAACCTCCCACAAAGGTTGTCCAGTTTCTACCTTCCAGAGTTTTAATGAGATCAACGAATGGTTGATTAGACCCACTAAAATGTTTCTCCTAATTCAAGTGAAATTTACTCTCCTGTTATCCAGTCTCTTTCTGGGCTATCTGTGTGTCTTCCTTCCATCAAGAGCCCAGAAGGGGCTGCCCACCCCATGACTTCTCAACCTTTTCTCACTGAATTTATCTTTTGACTATCTTCATGCCATCGGCTGAAGCCACCCCACTGGTATTTTCTTTAAAACACTCCAATTCAAATTTCAGTGCAGAATCAAGCAGAAGAATTATTTCTGAGCTGTGGTGGCGCAGTGGTTAGAGTGTAGTACTGCAGGCTACTTCTGCTGCCTTCCGGTTGCCTGCAATTTGGCAGTTCAAATCTCACCAAGGCTCAAGGTTGACTCAGCCTTCCATCCTTCCGAGGTGGGTAAAATGAGGACCCAGATTGTTGGGGGCAATAGGCTGACTCTGTAAACCACTTAGAGAGGGCTGTAAAGTACTGTGGAACGGTATGTAAGTCTAAGTGCTATTGCTATTTCTGGGACTTGAAGCTGCACTCCTCATACTGCCATCTAAATCCTACCAGTCTTGGATTTGGCTGGTGATCAGCCTTCACCTTGAGATTCTTCTCATCTCTGAATTCTGTCCCAGTGGTGGGATTCAAATAATTTAACAACCGGTTCTCTCCCCTAATGACCGGCTGGGTGGGAGTGGCCATGGTGGGCATGGCCAGGCCTCCTGCACCCCCCTGGGAGCAAAAATGGGCTGCGGGGGGACGCACCACCCCCCCGCCTCCCATTTTGGGCCTAGGAGGCCTCCCTGAAGCCTCCTGGGTGCGAAAACGGGCCGTAGGGGGTGCACCATACTCCCGCGCCCTGTTTTGGGCCTAATAGGCCTCCTTGCACTTACCTGGGAGCAGAAATGGAATGCGTGGGGACTCCTGGAAGGGGCGGGGAGGAGAGGAGCCAGCCAGCAATTTAACTACCGGTTTGCCCGAACCAGCTGAATCCCACTACTGCTCTGTCCCCTTTCCAAGTCCTGTGGCCGTGATTTCCAAAGAAGAGCTGGTAGATGTGAAAGTGACTCTGTTGAGGCATTTTGTAACCTCTCTAGCTGTGGTGTCACCACCACAGGAAGTATGGATGTCTCAACTGAAAGAAGAAGCCGTTGCTAGAAAGAGTGATCCTCTCCCTGAACCTGCCAGGCAAGCTGAAGGATGAGAATGAGACACCTAAACACGTTTCTCATATTTGCACTCAGGACACCAGCTGGGGATGGATTTGCATTTCAGTTGGATTATATTGTATGCACCGGGGCTGATGACCTTGCTTCCTATGATAACTCTTTAGTTATCTCTGGTGTTATGGATCTAGGAGAGCCTTCAGAACTGAGACTCTACCCAATGGAAGTTTTAACATGTAGTCCTTGACTTACAACAGTGACTGGTGTTTATTTAGACGGTCATTTAGTGACCGTTCAAAGTTACAACGGCATGGAAAAGAAGTGGCTTATGACTGTTTTTCACAGTTACAACCTTTGCAGCATTCCCCATGCTCATGTGATCAAAATTCAGATGCTTGGCAATTGGTTCATACTTATGACCGTTGCAGCATCCCGAGGTCATGCGATCACCTTTTGTTACCTTCTTATGAGCAAAGTCAATTGGTAAGCCAGATTCACTTAACAACCAGGTTACTAATTTATGAACTGCGGTGAGTCACTTAACATCTGTGGCAAGAAATGTCATAAAATGGGGCAAAACCCGTCAATGTTTCACTTAACAACAGAAGTTTTGGGCTCAGTTGTGGCCCTGAGTCTAGGACTACCTGTATTTCAGTTTCAGCTGGCCAGAAGTCAGCTTCAGACAATTATTCAGCATTGTTGTTGTATCTTATGATTAATGATTGCAACTATAATCTAAGATATATGACATCACTTTGTTGTTTGTACATACACTGAGAGCTTATGCACCAGAGATAAATTCCTTGTGTGTCCAATTACATTTGACCAATAAAAAATTATATTCTATTACATCTCTGTTGTGGTCCTCCAGAAGCCATTGGATCTGGCAGCAGATTTGGACAGTGAGGAGGTTGGGAGGAACATGGGCCAGTCCTGGAATCTGGGGAAGGCTCTGACGAGGGCTCTGTGTGGGAGGCAGAGATGGGGTCAGGGCTGTCTGACAGTTGTCAGCTGCCTTCGGAGTCGGACATCAGTGAGGCAGAAGAACAGCTGGATCCTGTTCCCAGTGTGCGCATGCGCAGAGCTTCCAGGAGAAGGGGACAGCTAAGGAACAAGGGTCAACTCAGGAGTAAAGCCACAGATGGACGGTGAATGGCCCCTCCAGTGGTGGGTTGCTCCCGATTCGCACTGGTTCGCAAGAACCGGTAGTAAAAATTTGTAGTAGTTCAGAGAACCGGTAATAACATTGGCTGGCCACGCCTCCGAACCAGTCCCCGGCCTGGTCACTGCTCGCTTACCCCACCCATCTCATCAGAGGCTTTTTTTTTTTTTTACTTTTAAAAGCATTTTTTTCTATAACCTCTTCGGCCGAAGAGATTGTAGAAAAAACAATGCCTTTAAAAGCCTCTGGCGATCCCAGCTGAGTTGCCTGATCGTCAGAGGCTTTTCAAAGCACTATTTTCTGCAACCTCTTAAGGTTGTAGAAAAAAATGCTTTTAAAAGTAAAAAAGAAAAAAAAAAAGTTGGCCACACCCACCCAGTCTCATTACCCCCCCCACCAAGCCACACCCACAAAATAAGCCACACCCACAGAACTGGTAGTAAAAAAAATTAGAACCCACCCATGGGCCTCTCCCATAGGGAATAAAGAGCGAAGGGGAGGGGAGTTTGCAGGAGACAATTAGTTCATTTGGGTGAAGATCTGTTCCTGACTTCTTGCCAAGTATTGTCGGTTACAGTGTGGAGTCTGAAAGATATCGGCATGCCCACTCTCGAAGCCTGATAAGGGTCGGTAATTGTGAACTACTTTGAAAGACTGTGGGAGAGGAAAGACTTTGCTGGAGAGGAATTCACTGTAAATTGAATACCTATGAGACCGTCTTTTGCCACCAATAGCCTCCCACCGACCAGTTCGTTCTCACAGGGAGGAACTACTCAGGGTACCGTCAGTCAAATTATGTCGACTGGCGACTCCCAGGGGGAGGGCCTTCTCTGTGAGGGCTCCAACCCTTTGGAATGAACTGCCCCTGGAGATACGGAATATCCCTGATCTCCGTGCTTTCCGCCGTGCCCTCAAAACCCTGATGTTCGAACAGGCGGGGCTAAACATATGAACATGTGAATGATTTTTTAAATGTGATCTAATTCTGGGTTTTATTTAATTGACCAAACTAAGTAATAATTTTAATTAGCAATTTTATGATGTTTGTGTGTCTATATTTTTCTTGACTGTACACCGCCTTGAGTCCTACGGGAGAAAGGCGGTATAGAAATATAATAAATAAATAAATAAATAAATAAAATTAAATAAAAGGGGTTTATCAGGACGAGGACTCAGCTTCGTGCTGCTGAGGAAGCCTAGGTCAGAACAATCTCAAGCCAAATAGCTCATGGTGTCTGTGGAGATTCTCAATCATCCAGGGCATGGTTGTCCCAAAGGTGCTTTTCCAGAAAGCAACTGGCCTTGCTTGGTTTTTTTCCTTGAAAACATTTCATTTCTCATCCAAGAAGTTTCCATTCTGAACCAGAGAAGAAGCTTCTTGGATGAGAAGCGAAACATTAAAAAAAAAAAAAACTTAAAAGTCTAGTTGCCTTTTGGAAAAGCATCTTTGGGACCAATATCTCACAGTGTTTTGACAGAGCTCTAACTGAGATAATTCTCTGTCCTTTTCGGTCGGAGGCAGAGACTGGTTAACACCCCTTGCAGAGAGTGGTTTTAGAAAAAGCAGATACTATGCAGCTTCTGAATGTTGTCGCAAGCTACTATCAGTAGCAGATAAAGAAGAGGCTCTCCCGTTTCTCTGCAAACATTTGCCAGGAGAAACAGGAGGAGGAATGCCCAATCTTTTCAGAGGAGTCAACGGTTCAGAGCCAAGTTGCTTTTTTCCTGTAGCTTCCTGTCTTGTTGATGTGCCTTCCAGACTCTGGGCGGGTTTTCTTCAATAGCTCCATCTGTTCATCTTACCGTTCAGGCCTGAAACAGATTTGAATCTGTATGTCAGCGTCTTGCAACCTCTGACCCTTTTTTCCCCCACCGAGCATGTGAAGCTATAGGTCGGTCTCTCGAGCAAGAGGCGGTGTGGGAATCTTGCACGCCTGGGGCTGGGAGTTAGCCTTCCATCTGCAGGACACCAGTAGAGCCTGCAAGAGTTTTGACTGATCATAAAAAACAAAAACCCTAAGAAATGAGCCTTCTGACACTCAAGGAGCTCCGTGCTTTGGCTGCAAACCGTTTATTTGGAGCTCCTCGGAGGGTCTTCCTTGCCGGCTAGATAATGCGTGGAGGGCTGGATGTGATTTGGTTTTCAATGGGATGCGCCATTGAAATTCACGGGAACTCGGCCCACTTTGTGGCCCCGGCAAGCAGAAAAAGTCACCCGCTCTATTGTGCCATTTTCTATGGGCTGGTTGGAGAGCCTGGCTCGACCTGGGAAAAAAACACTCTTCTCGGTCTTAAGAAACAACCAGAATTTAAATCGAACTTTTTAAATTCTCTTTCTAGGTGGATGAGATCATGCTGACCCTGAAGCAAGCCTTTAGCACGGCAGCTGCCCTGCAGAATGCCAAAACCCAGGTCAAACTGTGCGAGGCCTGCCCGATGCACTCCCTCCACAAGCTGTGCGAAAGGATTGAAGGTAGCCATGGTTTTCAATCTTGCCTAGTCTGAAAGAGACACCGGGGGGGGGGGGGCAGGAGTTTTGGCAAGTCCTGTCCGGCACACTTGCCCCCCAACCCCTCCTCTCCAGCCACTGCTGCTCATTTATGTGACGAGAGTACAAAATGCCTTTGTGGGTACCAGAGAATTAGGCTTAGAATAACTTCATTGTCACTTTGAATGCACACTAATCGGCATACATTAAAATGAAATTTCATTGCATACGGCTCTCCAACGCTCACTACCTCCAATATACGTTACATAAATATGACAAAATAAATACATACATACATACATACATACAAACATACATACATACCGGTACATATATACAAAATTATGCATATGCCCACATATATGACACAGACAAACAACACAGTCTAGTTCGGATGTATACATGTACATGGTGAGAAAAACTAATCTTGCAAGTTAACCGGACAGATGGCATAGGGAACAAAGCTGTTATAGAATCTGGTAATCCTACTAGAAATACTTCAAAACCTCCACCCCTCACAGAGGGGATAACAAACAGACCGTAAAGTGGGTGTTGTGGGGTCTCTAACAATGCCTTGAGCTCAAAGCACATAGTGCTTATAAACAGTATCCTGAATAACAGGAAGTGAGCTTCCTATAATCTTCTCCATTGCCCTTGCCACTCTCTGTATGGACTTTCTATCTGGGGCACTGCTGCCACCAAACCAAACAGTGATGCAGTTTGTTAAAAAGCTCTCAATCGTGCCTCTGTAAAAAGTGGCCGGAACAGAAGGAGAAAGAGGTGGTCTCCTCATCTGATGCAGGAAATGCAGACACTGTGTTGCATAAATGTAGGAAGAATAGAGGTGTTTCTGCTCTCTTAGGAAAAGAAAGTGATGTCTTCCATTCCAGTTGTGTTGGGGTTCAGTATCTGGAAGAACATCCTCACACCGTCACAGCAGTTGAGCAGTTGTGTGCCAGACGATGTGATAGTCTCTCCCGAGAAGCTCTTCTTGCAAGATCAGACCAGGCCTTCCAAGTCCAGTTCATGCTTCGGTCTGGGCTTCACCTGACCCTGCTAACCAGCTGTGTTAAAACAGTGGGACAAACGTACTGTACATTTTCATGAACTGCTGTTATAACTTTCATTCAAAGTTGACAAGGAACAAATCAGGGAGTCAGGACCTAGCTTTCTTTGAAAGACCTCTCTACTCTTTCGACATGTTAGTGAAGGACTTGGTTATTGGTTTTTTTTTTTTCTTACTAGGAGGTCCCCAAAGATCTGCTCTTTTTTCCACTTCTGACATACTTTCTATATGGACCAGAACCATGAAGTTTTCCAAATACGTCCACATCATCCATTTAAAGCAAAGGCTTTAACAGATTTAACAGACTACACATAGTTGGAAGGGACCTTGCAGGTCATCTAGTCCAACCCCTCCGCCCAAGCAGGAGACCCTAGACCATTCCTGATAGAGGGCAGTCCAGTCTCTACTTGAAAGCCTCCAGTGATGAAGCTCCCACAACTTCCAAATCCAACTTCTCTTCCATTGGTTGATTGTTCTCACTGTCAGAAAATTCCTCCTTATTTCCAGGTTGAATCTCTCCTTGTTCAGTTTCCATCCATTATTCCTTCTCTGGCCTTCAGGTGCATTGGAAAATAGCTTGACCCCCTCCTCTCTGTGGCAGCTCCTCAAATATTGGAACGCAGCTATCATGTCTCCCCTGGACCTTCTCTTCACTAGACTAGCCATGCCCAGTTCCTGCAACCGTTCATCATATGTTTAATGTTCATTGTCATGTTTAATTATCCTATACATCCTTCTGAGGCCTTGGCTTTGTGTGACGTGTGCAGAGAAAGCTTATCTCTTAGAGTCCACAGAAATTTCCTTGTGTGGTGATTGGTTTCTCTCAGAAAGCGAGTAAAAGCATTTCTTACTAATTAGCTGATGGATGGCTCGCTCGATAGATTTATTTTTGTCATTCTTTGCTAAAAGTGTGAGAATAACTCTTAATTTAACCTGAGAGATGCCTTTTAGTATATGGGCCATCCTCAGCTTACAGCAGTTTAATTTAGTGTCCGTCCGACGGCACTAAAAAAAGTGACTTACAACCATTTTTCACACTTACAAGCATTGCAGCCTCCCCACGGTCGCATGATTTATATTTGGATGCATGACAACTGACTCACATTTATGACAGTTGCAGTATCCCATGTTTGTGTGTGTGACGTGATTGCCTTCTGTGACTTTCTGAGAAGCAAAGTCGACGGGGAAACCCAGATTCACTTAACAACCGTGTTACTTATTTAAAAACTGAGGCGATTCACTTAACAAATGTGGCGACCAAAGTCGTAAAATGGAGCATAACTCACTTAACAAATTTCTCACTTAGCAACATAAATTCGGGGCTCAATTGTGGTCGTAAGTTGAGAACTACCTGTATTTCTCCTGGATGGGTAGCAGGTATCAGTGATAAAACAACATCTAAGGTATTTTGCTGACGAAGCAGAAATGTTTACCTATTTCTGTTTACTTCCTTTATTTCCTATAGTTATCAATGTTTATTTCGGAAAGCACATATTTGGTGATCAGCCCCCTCTGGTGGGCGAAGCCATAAAGCCACCAAGGTTGTGTTAAAATCCAGCACTGAAAGAGAAAAGCTCTTCCAGTTCTTGCTGTAGTGAGTCAGAGGCCAAAGCGGATTATGTTTTGTTCTTTAATAAACTGTGTCTGCAGAAAGGACAGACTAATGGCAAGCTCTCTTGATTTCCAAAAAAAGAAAAGACAGGGTTTCTCAGTTTGAAAAGGGAAAAGAAAAGTTTGAAAAGAGAAAAGAAAAGTTTGAAAAGAGAAAAGAAAAGTTTGAAAAGAGAAAAGAAAAGAAGTTTGAAAAGAGAAAAGTTTGAAAAGAGAAAAGGGTTTCTCAGTTTGAAAAGAGATACTTCACGAGAAGAGTCCTCCACTCCTCTGCTCGCAATAGAATACTTTATGCCACCAGCCTTGAAATCTTGGGATTAGACAATTTAGAACTATGCCACCTTCGGTGTGACCTAAGCGTAGTACACAGAATTATCTGCTACAACATCCTACCTGTCAATGACTACTTCAGCTTCAACCGCAATAATACACGAGCACACAATAGATACAAACTCAAGGTAAACTGCTCCAAACTCGATTGCAGAAAATACGACTTCAGCAACAGAGTGGTCAATGCCTGGAATGCACTACCTGACTCTGTGGTTTCATCCCCAAACCCCCAAAACGTTAATCTTAGACTGTCTACTGTTGACCTCACCCCATTCCTAAGAGGTCTGTAAGGGGCAGGCATAAGTGTACCAGTGTGCCTACCGTCCCTGTCCTAATTTACCTTTTTATTCATATCCATTTCCTGTATTCATAATCATGTTTATACTTAGATCTGTTATCTTATACATATTTGACAAATAAATAAATAAAATATATAAAAATAAGATGTGAAGTTAGGGGTTTATTAGTCTGTAGAGATTCTCAATTATCCAGGTCATGGTTGTCCCAAAGGTGCTTTTTTAGGAGGCAACTGGATTTTCTTATGTTTTTTTCTTCTTCTTTTGAAGATGTTTCGCTTCTCATCCAAGAAGCTTCTTCAGCTCTGACAGGATAGTGGGGAATGGAAGGATTTAAAAAACAAAACAAAACAAGAAAGTCCAGTTGCCTCCTGAAAAAGCACCTTTGGGACAACGATGACTGAGAATCTCTATAGACTTTTAGCTATACAATTTGGGATTAACACCCTTTGAATGGTGTGGGAGAAGGAATGGATTTCTAGAGGAAAAAATTGCAGACTACAGGAACCAGGAGCACCACTCAGGTGACCCTGAGGACATAGATAAACCTCCAAGGGCTTCAACGACCCTCTAAAAGGATGCAAATGACCAGGTGTTTGCAAGGAATATAAATCCTTCCATTCTCCACCATCCAGTCAGAGCTGAAGAAGCTTCTTGGATGAGAAGCGAAATTTCTTCAAAAGAAAAAAAAAACATGAAGAAAGTCCAGTTGCCTCCTGAAAAAGCACCTTGGGACTAGGGCTTCATTCTTTTTTAAAAAAATAAAGCTAAAATTGCAGCCTCTGAGCAAGAGAATGCCAAAATATCTAAGAAAGCTTTCACATGCTTCTGAAAACTTGTTTCGGTTGCTGGCACTAAATGATATTTTAAAGTATTGTGTCATTTCGCATAACATCTACTTGGACAAAGGCTCCTCTGTCAAAGAGTGATAGCGATGACAGGTGTGTTCACCTGTATGCAAACATTGCAAAGAACGTCGTCTTCTGAACCAAGGACTGATATAAGAATATCTGTCAGGTTTCCAAGTAACACTCCCAAAGAAAGAAAACTCCGAGGCTTGAGTTTTCTCAAAGTTACATTTTATTAGAGATGTCATATTGGCGCATCTGGGAAAACCCGAATCTGAAAGCTTCCAGGGTTTCCCAACACAAAGGAAAAAATTGAAGTCCCTGCCCAGCACCCACATGTCCATCCCATGGTCCAATCAAACATCGTCCCAACTGGAGATATCTCCGAGTTCCAGCCTTCCAAGTGCAGGGCAAGATGTCCTTGACTCTCTGAGAAAGGAATGTTATTATGACTATATATCACCCTTGCTCCATATAATCCCCCCTCCCAGTTTCCCACAGTAGTAAATGTGGCGGGTCTGAATGCCCAATGCAAAAGCCTGACAATATCTGCTTCTGGGTGGGGTTCTGAGCATAGAAATACTCTGATGAACCCCAGGTCTTCTCTCCCAGATTTTTGAAGTACGCTCCAAATAATTATTTCTGTATAAGCCAAACTCAAGAGTGCATCTTGGCCAAGGTGAGGCCTGTAAAACAAGCAAGTTTAGCTTGTGGATTCTGGCTCTTTGGGGCTCCAGATATATTCTTAGATGGAAATAGCTTGATTAAAAAAACCTATTTTATTCTCCTCTGTTGTCTGATTGGACTTATAAAAATGAGGACTTTAAAGATAAAACAAGGAATGTAGGAGGGGTGGGAGCAAGGGTGGGCTGCTGAGGGTTCACAGGGGTTCAGAGTGTATTCTATGCAGTTCAGAGCACCCCCAAATCCCACTCCTGGCTGGCCCCGCCCACTCCACCCCGCCCCTCCCAGGAGTCCCCATGCGGCCCGTTTTGGATGCAGGTAAGTGCAGGGCACGCACAGAGGCTTGGGGAGGGCGAAAAATGGGCCTACCAGGAGTTCGGGAGGGCCTCCAGAAGAGGGGAGGCCATTTTTGCCCTCCTGGAGGCTCAAGGAAAGCCTCCGGAGCCTGGGGAGGGCAAAAACACCCCCCACCATGGTGTACGAGACTAACTAGGCCATGCCCACCATGGACACACCCACCCAGCAACCGGGCAGAGAACCCCTTGCTAAAATTTTTGAAGCCTACCCCTGGGTGAGAGGCCTTCTTAAAACCTGTTCCAGGACCTGATCAGTCGATCAGGCTCCTCTGGATGGTTTTCTGCTAGCAGAGGCCCTTCACTTCCAGAGTTGATGATCAACACTGCAGACATATCTCTGCATGTTGTTCCCACCCCACCTTCTCCCCAGTCTCTTCTTCGGGAGTGAAGGTGCCATGCTGCTTAGGGCAATGTCCACTGTCTCTGAGATTCTCAGAGCCACACCCACTGCCTTGGTAAATTGCTTTTGTTGGTAGCCAAATCATCCTAGCGAGGAAGGGGTTGGGTTGAGCTCCCACCAAGCCACCGAGGAAGGAGGAAGCAGACCTCTGGCCAGAGGCCTTGAATTATGTTGTGGCCTGTCGGTAGTCGGCCCCTCCAGCAGCCGAATCAGATGAGGAGGTGGCGTGGGAGTCAGGGCCAGCATCAAGGCAACCTGAAAGGTCCGAGAGGAAAGAGGGAATGGAGCTGGCAGAGATAGAGATAAGAGGCGGAGCGTGGGCCGTCTATCAGCCCTCAGATGGAGAGTCAACAGCCCCCAGGTCTAGAAGTGGCTGATGAGGAAGAAGAGGAAAAATGGGCCCAGTGCCTGACACGCGGGTGCGCAGAAGGCAGAGGAGAGGAGAACAGTGGAAATCTATGGGCCGATCCTTGGGACGGAAGAGCCACTGCTACTAGCGAAGCCCCACTCTAGCTCTGAGGATAAAAGGCAGGGGGCGGAGATGAATAGGTGTAGCAGACAACTATTTATCTCCCTGCCGGACAGACTGGTTAACCTTGAGAGAGAGACTTTTTGCCGGGGCTGCTGGCGCTCCTAATAAAGGGAACATTTGTTTAACTACACAGGGTTTGTTGTATTTGGGAGCTGAGTCAGAACAAATGGCCAAGTGGCGAGACGAAGGTCTCCTGGCTCAAAAGGATGGTGGGCATCTGGGAGGCAAGGGCATTGGTGGGCAGGGCAAGGCGTTGGAGGTTTGGTAGAAGTTGTGTGAATTTCAACGGTCGCACTTTAGCTGAATCTTGTCTTTCTGACTGCAGAGAAAAGCCCATGAGGGCTTTACAATGAGTAAAACCTCTCTGATGCCCAATGACCTCTCTTCTTTCCCTCTGAAGGACTTTATCCACCAAGAGCCAAGCTTGTAATTCAGAGGCACCTGTCCTCTCTCAGCGACAATGAGCAGGCGGACATCTTTGAGCGCGTTCAGGTAATAAGCACCCCACTCAGATACAGCACTAGGGATGATCTATGCCTCTCTGTGGGCTCCAAAGCAGTGGTGAAATCCGAACCGGATTGCTACCGGTTCCTGGCCGCACATGCGCACCAAATGTGCACTCTGTACACGCACACGCATGTGCAGTACACACCAAAAGGAGGCTTGGGAAGGTAAGTAGAAGTGAGGGGAGGATCAGCTGTGGTGTGCAATTTCGCTTCGCTAGAAAGCAGGAAATCCTGCTTTCTGGCAAAGGTAAACGGCGCTGCACAGCTGATCCCCCATCCACCCCGCTGTTCTACTTACCTTCCCAAGCCTCCTTTTGGCGCATACGCAGTACACACCAAAAGGAGGCTTGGGAAGGTAAGTAGAACAGTGGTGGGGAGGAGGATCAGCTGTGCAGCACAGTTTCTGCTTTCTAGCAAAGCTAAACCCCCCTGCACAGCTGATCGTCAGAAATACCGGTTCAGAGGAACTGGTAATTTTTTTTAACTACTGATTCGCCTGAAACAGTAGCTTTTTAAACAGCCAGTTTTTATCACTACCAGTTCACCCCTGCTCCAAAGCTTTTGAGAACCAGAAATGCGTTTCAGGAGTTAGCAAATTCTTTTCTGAAACCCTGATGTCATCTGGCTGCCAATCGGAGCAGGGCTGGTTATCACAAATATTTGCTTCTTCTTTCCTCCCGTGGCAGAAAATGAAGCCGGTTAGTGACCAGGAAGAAAACGAGCTCCTGATTTTCCACCTGCGCCAGTTGTGCGAGGCAAAGCAAAAGACCCACATTCACATTGACGAGACCCCAATGGTGAGCTTTCCGTCTTCTCTGGCTTCTCAGGAGCTCCAAAAGAGGCCCGGGAACTCCTTCAGCTATTCCATTCTCCTGACGGTTCCCTTCTTGCTTCTTATGAGACTCATCTGGAAACAGATGACGCAGGAAGGAATCCCGATGGAATAACACTTAGACTTAAATGCCGGTTTACAGTGCTTTCCAGCCCTCTCTAAGCAGTTTACAGAGTCAGCCTATTGCCCCCAACAATCTGGGTCCTCATTTTACCCACCTCAGAAGGATGGAAGGCTGAGTCAACCTTGAGCCGGTGAGACCCGAACTGCCAAATTGCGAGCAGTCAGCAGAAGTAGGCTGCAGTACTGCACTCTAACCACTGTACCACCATGTCTCATTTCGGTGGGGAAAGACTAGCATTGTCCTTCTAGGTTAATTTTTGCTGTTAGGATCCGTAAGAGAGGGAGGAGGACTAATTTCCTTGAGCCTAGAGACCATTCCTCTGTCCCAGCCAAATTTGATTTAAATCAAGTACAGGGAGTTCCCAACTTACGAACGTTCGCTTAGCAACCAGAGTTACACTGCTGTGGAACGATTTACAACAATTTCATTTAGCCACCCTCCAAAGTTACAACCGCACTGGAAAAAGTGACTTATGACCGTTTTTTCACACTTACAACCATTGCAGCATCCCTGGGATCACGTGATCCAAATTTGGACGATTGGCAACTGACTCATATTTATGACGGTTGCAGTGTCCCGGGGTCACATAATCCCTTTTTGCAACCTTCTGTCGGGTAATTTCAATGGGGAAGCCAGATTCACTTGGCAACCGTGTTAATAATTCAACAGCTGTGGCAGTTTGCTTAACGACTGTAGCAAGAAAAGTCGTAAAAACGGAGCCAACCTCACTTCACAACTGCCTCACTCAGCAAGAGAAATTTTGGGCTCAACTGTGGTCGTACGTTAAGGATTACCTGTAAAGTCAGATCCTTGCAGTTATACTACCCCATAGGGACCACAATTCACAATCAGGTGACAACAATTCAGGCACTTGGCAAGCAACTCGCAGTTATGACCACTTGTACAGTCCCGTGATAGCCATTTGTGATTTCTTTTGCCGGTTTCGGGCCAAACCCCCCCCCCCATTGGAAGAAATGGTTCACACTTAGCGACGGTTGTAAAAAAAAACGGTCATGAATTAGGGACTGATTTGACGGCAAGGACTTAACGATGAGAATTCCAGTCCAAATTTTGGTCTTAAGTCGACGACTAAATAAATAAAAGCCAGTTCTGCATTTGTGTCAGCCTAATCTTGCATCTAAACCAGAGATGGGTTTCAGCAGCTTCTGACCAGTTCTGGAGAACAGGTAGCAGAAATTTTGAGTAGTTCAGCGAACCGGTAGTAAACATTCTGACTAGCCCTGCCCCCATCTATTCTCTGCCTTCCAAGTCCCAGCTGATCAGGAAGAAATGGGGATTTTGCAGTAACCTTCCCTTGGAGTGGGGAGGGAATGGAGATTTTACAATATCCTTCTCCTGGAGTGGGGTGGGAATGGAGATTTTATAGTATCCTTCCCCTGACACGCCCACCACACCACGCCCACCAAGCCACGCCCACAGAACCGGTAGTAAAAAAATTTCAAACCCACCACTGATCTAAACGGGTGACTCAGCAAAAAAAACAAAACAAACAAAAAATCTCGAGTCTTTCATTTGAAATGGAGGGGAGAAAATGGCTGGACAAAACAGCCCGTTATCTCTTTCTGAAACCCCAACCCTGACAACTTCCTGTGTTTATTATTTTTCTCTTTGGAATCAGTTTGGCAGTTGTATATTTTGGACTGCCTCCTCGGTTGCCTGTATTGATATGATGGTTTATCTTCACCATACAGAACGCGTCTAATAATACAATCCCAGAAAACACCACCAGCAGTGGAAGATTCACCCTGGATATCCTGAAGAACAAAGCCAAGAAATCCTTAACCAGCTCTCTCGAAAACATCTTCTCCAGGGTGAGATAAATTGCTCAGAGGGAGTAAAACGGCGGATAAAGTCATTTTTGAACCGTTTTCTCTTGTCGAATTAGTTTCTCTGCGGGTGGTGAGGAAGCAGACAGACGTATCAAATGTTTCGCTGTCCCTTTCTCCTATAAATTGTGAATTGCTCTGTTCCCTTTGAAACTACTACTTTCAAACTGCTCAGTTCTCTTTGAAATCACTACTTCGGAATTTAGCTCTACTTCAGTTAATTCAGAATTTAGCTTTTTTTTTTTTTTTAATTTGATTTAGATGCCGCCCTTCTCCGGAGACTCAGGGCAGCTTACAATGTGCTCAGCAATAGCCTTCATCCTTTTGTATATTTATACAAAGTCAGCTTATTGCTCCCACAACTGGGTCCTCAATTTACCTACCTTAGAAAGGATGGAAGGCTGAGTCAATCTTGAGCCTGGCGAGATTTGAACCTGCAGTAATTGCAGGCAGCTGATCTTAATAACAGGGTGCTTTAGACCACTGTACTACCAAGGCTTTAAAGAACAGTTTGCGGGAATTGGGTATGGCTAGTCTAGTGAAAAGAAGGACTAGGGGTGACATGATAGCAGTCTTCCAATATCTCAGGGGCTGCCACAAAGAAAAGGGAGTCAAACTATTCCCCAATGCATCTGAAGACAGGACAAGAAACAATGGATGGAAACTAAACAAGGAGTTAGTTATTAGAACAGCTGAGAATTACTTCATTCTCGGCTTAGTCCAAATTAAATCCAAAACAAATTCTTCATAAACAGTCCTTGGGCCTTATCACCAGCCTTTGTCTACTTTGGCACCCTGCCAAAGGCTTTTCTTGGCAAAAGTTCAGAAGCAAGAGACGCTGACAAGAAGCAAATGTAGCAACCTTGCTTTCCTACAAAGATCCCAAGAGCTGTTTCTGCTCTTTTAAGCCTTCTGGGAGAGGTCAATCATCTCCTGGCCTTACTCCCAAGTCGTCCTTTTTGCTTTAGCTGCTCTTGCTTTCTGGCAGCTCTTCACATGCGTGCACTAGGAACAGGTTCCTCCTGTTCCTCTGCCTCCCTGCTCTCCGCCTCTGGAGGCTCCGGAGTCCACACATCGTTCCCAGATGGCCCTGGCCCCATGTCTGCCTCCGACGCAGAACCCTCGTCTGGGCCTTCCCCAGGATTGGCCCATTTTCCTACCCAGCCTCCTCACTGTTCGACTCCGCTGCCAGCTCGGCAGGCTGCTGGCGGACCACAACAGTTTCCCGCTTTCAAACCTGGTGCTTTAAACCACTGGACCAAACTGGGCCTCGGCCTTCCTGCCAGCCCAGGAACTGGAGAGGCCAGAAATGGGTGCCACCGAGTGGGTCTCTTGTGTTTTGCAGGGAGCCAGTCGCATGCGTGGTCGCCTGGGGAGCACGGAGAGCTTTGAAAGGTACAACCACCTCACTCCTGACAAAGTAAGTACCAAATGGATGGAGGCACCTAGGTTAGAACCCGTTGCAGAAGAACCAAAGGCATTGTTTACCTTGGTTTTATCACAGGTAGTCCTCAACTTACAATTTCTCCCTTAGTGGCCTTTTTGAAGTTACAACGTCGATGAAGAAAGTGGCTCATGATCATTCTTCACAGTTACGACCGTCGTAAGCCTCCCCCTGGTCACGTGATCAAAATCTGGACACTTATGATGGAGGAGGTAGTGTCCTGGGATCACGTGGTCCCTTTTTGTGACCTCCTGACCAGCAGAGTCAATGGGGTAGCCAGGTTAACTTAGCAATAGCAATAGCACTTATATACCGCTTCATAGTGCTTTACAGCCCTCTCTAAGCGGTTTACAGAATCTATTGCCCCCAACAATCTGGGTCCTCATTTTATGGATGGATGGAAGGCTGAGTCCACCATGAGCCTGGTGAGATTCGAACTGCTGAACTGAAGCTAGCAGTCAGCTGAAGTAGCCTGCAGTACTGCACTCTAACCACTGTGCCACCTCGGCTCATAACCACGTTACTAACTTAACAACGGCAGCAATTCACTTAACAACTGTAGCAAGAAAGCTCATACAATGGGGCGAAACTCGCTTAATGACCATCTTGCTTAGCAAGAGAAATAGTGAGTTCGGTTGACGTAAACCGAGGACTACCTGTATAGGACTGGAAGCAAATATGTTTACGGGTGTTTCACTGACTCGACCAAATCTATATTTGGTATTATACAGGGCAATACTGGAATGGACAAATGCTATTTAATTCTCCTTCTTTGCAACCTAACCAATAAATGCTTAGTTAATGAGTTTACTTAGCAACAGAAATGTTGGGCTCATTTGTGGTCGTAAGTCGAGGACTACCTGTGTTTATTTTTTAAAAAACATTTTTTTAATTTAATTTTTTTTAAAATTAAACATTTTTAAACATTTTAAATATTTTTAAAAAAAATTGAAGAGAATATGTGGGAGGAAAGTAAATTGTAAAAACTCCGGGCTTCCTCTGTAGAAAGCAGAAAAAGTTTTCTCCTGTCAGCACCAGCATGTGGGGGTGGGGGGGCATCTGAGGGGATGATCTTCTTGTGCTAAGCAGGGTGTAAATGGTACCCTTTCCGCTTATTTCCTGTACAAATGCTTTCTCCGCTACTCCTACAATAGGGATTTCCCTCCCTCTCCTTCCCCAGGATATAAATTCAGGGCTGTTTGTGTGTAGTTTTTAATTATCCTTGCCGGGAGGGTTATCCGAAGTGGAGCTCCACCAGATGCAGCTTAGACAAGGCAGGGAAATCCTGTCAGCTCCAGATCCAGGAACCGGGCCAAGGGGCCAGCTTTGGTGAGGAGGTGGGCTTCTGGCTTGCTTCCTCTTCTTCTTCCTCCCTCCCCAGATGGTCCTCTAGTAACGTTTGGACACCCTGGGCTATGTTGAATGTGGACAGCGTTCTCCTTCTGAGGACAAAGTGGTTTGCGTGTTTTCTTCTTAAGCTTCAAGAAACGTCTGGCTTTGTGTGAGGGAGAGCCACCTCGTAGAAGGTGTGGGTCGGCAGGAAAGGCGGATAGAAGATGCGGGCCGCCAGGAAAGGCGCGTAGAAGGTGTGGGCCGCCAAGAAAGTCCCTCATTCTCGTCTGTGGCTTCTAGGACTTCTCCTCGGGGGACTCCCCACCCTCCACACCTCCGGCGTCTCCCGTTGCCTTGGCCGGACACCCGTTTCCTGAAGAAGACTCCGACTCTCCACAGTTCAGGAGACGCGCCCATACTTTTAGCCACCCGCCCTCTGCCTCCAGGAAGAGGATCACTTTCCAGAATGGACGGTCTCAAAGCGTCCGGTCGCCCCTCCTGAGGCAAAATTCGGCCGAACAGAGCAGGTGAGTTGGGCTGGGAGAGCCAAGGGACTTTCTTTAAAGGAGATGCTGACTGGATGCCCACCTAGAAGGTCTCCTGTGGTCCTTAGCTCAGGAAGGTCATGGCTGCCTTCAGACATGCAGATGGCCTGAAGTTGGGATGAGATGGTTGCAACGTATTTTAAGTAGACAGGTATAATAATAATAATAATAATAATAATAATAATAATAATAATAATAATAATAATAATAATAATAATAATAATAATAATAATAATAATATCATCATCATCATCTGTTGCCCAACTCCCAGCAGGTCTCTTGAGATGGATACATGTTAATCTCCTTATAAAAATGACACTTGAAGGTATAGAATGGTAATAACAGAGTTGAACAACAGAGTTGAAAGGACTGTGAAGGTCTTCTAGTGCAAAATTGGTCAAAATTAATCTTCTAGGTTCAAAATTGGTCATTGACCCTGTGCACAGAGACAGGTCTGACTAGTTTAAAATGAAGGGACACAGTCATTTCCAAGATTCTATATATTTAAATCTCAGCCATGAAAAACTTTAGAGAAGACAAGAGAAGATTTTCTAAAGATGCTTGTTTTTCTTGAAATTGTATAGCTTCATCCAAACTTGAATTAGATTCTGTTTTATTTATGATGCAGGAGTCTTTTTTTCCCCCTAATTCCTTCAAAGCTGTTTCAGTATGAAAAGGGGGAAGAAGTGTCTACAATCCCCTGGTGCTATTTTAAGAAAAAATAATTTGAAGCACAAATCCATCCTAAGGAAAAGAAAATTTGGAGCCAAAACTGGATCAGTCCAGTGGTTGAAAATTATGATTAGCATGTTCTAACTGTAGCGTGGCCAGTGTTCAGAAGATGAAAGTCCACAAAGAAAAGAAAGAGGAGAAAAGAGAGTTCATGTGAAGTCCAATTGTCCTCCCGCTAATCAGTCTCAAATGGGCAGGATTGAAACATTATTCCCAGAATTTCAGACCGGTCTGTGAATGAATGGGAAGCCAGCAAGGGCTGAATCATTTTTTTTTTGGGGGTGGGTGGGTGGGTGGGGAGGGAAGGGCCTTTTGTCAGACTGCAGAGAAAACTTTTGAACCCCTTCAAACGCTGCTCCATATGAGGAAATATGACAGGAGTTTAATCCCTGCCTTGTTGACACACCTTCTGGCTAACACAAGACCAAGAGGGGTTGACTCTGTGCATGCAAAGACTCTTGTGATATTGTGCTCTTAGAATAACAAAGTTGGAAGGGACCTTGGAGGTCTTCTAGTCCAACCCCCTGCTTAGGCAGAAAATCCTACACCACTTCAGAGAAATGGTTACCCAACATTTTCTTAAAAACTTCCAGTGTTGGAGCATTCACAACTTCTGGAGGCAAGTTATTCCACTGATTAATTGTTCTAACTGTCAGGAGATTTCTCCTTAGTTCTAAGCTGCTTCTCTCCTTGATTAGTTTCCACCCATTGCTTCTTGTCCTGCCCTCAGGTGCTTTGGAGAATAGCTTGACTCCTTCTTCTTTGTGGCAACCCCTGAGATATTGGCACATTGCTATCATGTCTCCCCTAGTCCTTCTTTTCATTAAACTAGACATGCCCAGTTCCTGCACCACCACCATAAGGACAAGAAACAATGGGTGGAAACTAATCAAGGAGAAAAGCAACTTAGAACTAACTAAGGAGAAATTTCCTGACAGTGAGAACAATTAATCAGTGGAACAACTTGCCTCCAGAAGTTGTGAATGCTCCAACACTGGAAGTTTTTAAGAAGTGATTGGACAACACATTTTTCTGAAATGATATAGGGTTTCCTGCCTGGACTTGAAGACCTCCAAGATCCCTTTCAATTCTGTTATTCTAAATTCTAAGTTCTAAGATCTGCCTGGAACTGTTGTTTCTGAAACTGGTTTGCTGTGTACATGAATGGAGATAAACAGCTCGTGGGAATGGGTGATGGAACATCCCTAGTGTGGGCCTCACCCTCTCCTTTATTTTTAGCCATTTTCTGGGCATTACTGCACCAGCAGCTTCGTCCTCTGCGAAAGTGACTGTCATGGAAAAGGGCATCATGGATATTAAGCCATTCTGAAAGTGCAGCCGCTGGGTTCAGTCAATCCACTCCTACTATGGGATTCTCTTTTGTCTTCAAAGTGAAGCAGCTTTCTTGGGGTTCCTTCTCTGATAGCCTTCTTGCTCCAACGTTCTTGTTTTTTTCTTTTGAAGACATTTCACTTCTCATCCAAGAAGCTTTTTCAGCTCTGGATGGTGGGGAATGGAAGGATTTATATTCCTTGCAGACAGCTGGTCATTTGAATTCTTTTAGCAGGTCGTTGAAGCCCTTGGAGGTTTATCTGTGTCCTCGGAGGTCACCTGAGTGGTGCTCCTGGTTCCTGTAGTCTGCAATTTCTTTCTCTGGAAATCCATTCCTACTCCCACACCATTCAAAAGATGCTCATCCCAAATTGTGTAGGTAAAAGTCCGTAGAGATTCTCAGTCATCCAGGTTATGATTGTCCCAAAGGTGCTTTTTCATGAGGCAACTGGACTCTCTTGGTGTTTTTTTTTTTCTTTTGAAGACATTTCGCTTCTCATCCAAGAAGCTTCTTCAGCTCTGACAGGATAGTGGGGAATGGAAGGATTTATATTCATTGCAGACAGCTGGTCACTTGCATCCTTTTAGAAGCACTTGGAGGTTTATCTGTGTCCTCAAGGTCACCTGAGTAGTGCTCCTGGTTCCTGCAGTCTGCAATTTTTTCCTCTGGAAATCCATTCCTACTCCCACATCATTCAAAGGGTGTTCATCCCAAATTGTATAGCTAAAGGTCTGTAGTGATTCTCAGTCATCCAGGTCATGGCTGTGCCAAAGGTGCTTTTTCAGGAGGCAACTGCACTTTCTTGTTTTTTTCTTTTGAAAACATTTCACTTCTCATCCAAAAAGCTATCCTGTCAGAGCTAAAGATGCTTCTTAGATGAGAAGCAAAACATCTTCAAAAGAAAAAAAAAAATCAGAAAGTCCAGATTCCTCCTGAAAAAGCACCTTTGGGACAACCATGACCTGGATGACTGAGAATCTCTAGAGATTCTTGCCCCGACATCTCTCCAAACATCATCGCATCTACTTCTGATGAACTTTTAGGCGAGCTGCAGATTTCACTTCTTCTCAACGCTGGTTCCAGAACAGTTGAGAAATTGGTTTATTTGAAATGCGATTGCTTTGTCAGTGTCCTGCCTCTCTGCTTTGTTTATATTTTCTCAAGCTCAGGCTGCAGTCTTGCAGTGCATCAGGAAGCCTGAGCAAGAATAAGGGCTAGCCCAACAGCCCAGCATTTCTTTCTTTTGTCTTTGTCACGGCAAAGCTCGGCTCTCGCTGGCTCAGCCAGTTTCCTAATTAGAGCAGCAATTCCCGTGCCAGATGTTGCTTTTTTCCACGAGCTGTTTTTCTGGCACCGAAAACAGTTCCTTCCAAGAATTGCTTAGCAGCTGGGGGCTAAGAAAATGCCTCCCTCCCCACAACATTCTCCATTTTAAAAAGTGGAAATAAATCTTATTGCCCCATCCCCAGAAAAAAAAGCCTAACAAATGTATTTTGCAGCAAAAGAAAAAAATTAAATCTGCCGTGAAATATTTATTGTGTGGAATTGTGTAAATATGCCTAGAATTAAATGACCTCGTCGTCCTGCAGAAAGGGACTGAATGTTGTGTGTTCTCTCTCAACAAGACTAGCGCCCTGCACGCTGCAAACAAAACATCACACCACAAAACCCCCCAACCAAACATTGTTGGCTTGATATGAGGCAGGCTCTGCACAATATCTGGAAATATAAGGGTGTGTATGTGCATACATAAATCCCCGTGAAATATGCTGTCTGGCAGGTAGTGACTCTGCTAAGTAATTTACAGGCAACCCTAGGCCCACAATCACAACTGAACGCCAAATTTCCATTACTAAATAAGACAGTGGTTAAATGAATTTTCCTCCATTTTTCGGGCTCTCCTGCCGCTGTTATTAAGTGAATTACTGCATTTGTTAAGTTAGTAACATGGTTGTTAAGAGAATCTGGCTTTTCTGGATTCTGACTGCCTGTCAGAAGTTTCCAAATGGTGATCCCATGATCCCAAGGACCCTGCAACTGTCACAAGTACATGCCAATTGCCAAGGGTCTGAATTTTGATCATGTGACTACAGGGATACTGCAACGGCTGTAAGTGTGAAACGCATCCATAAGTCACGTTTTCAGTGCTGCTGTAACTTTGAATGGTGATTAACTAAATAGTGGTAAGTTGAAGAATGCCTGTAATGACCAAGGGACTATAGATCATATGGATCTGAGGGATGGGCAACCATTTACGGGTCCTCCATACACTGTGAGACAACCTCCCATAAAGAGGGCTCAAGGGTTCAACCAGCATTTTTGGCAATAACTTCACCTTCCTGGTGGCATTTATTTGATCACCCACTCTGCCGAGGAGAAGTTGAAGATCTGCGAAAGAAGCCATCCACCGACTCTTAATTCTACTTCAGGACCACACAGCTAAACGTGGAATCAACCCTCTGGCTGTGTTCTGGTGTGGTGCCCGCCCTCTTCAATTTAGCAAATTCTCATATCCCCGATTCAGCTCATTTGCATGGAATGGGACAACTCATCATAACTTGCATGGCCAACTCGCCGCAAGACAATTCAACAAATACAACTATGCACTGATGATTGGGTACCCTAGTTTGGGTAATGAAACATCTGCAAGAAATAGGGAAGCACACAGAGCATCAAGGACTCCACAATCCACCCCTTTCCTCCTCCTCCTCCTCTCTGCAAACCCCACTCCTTCTAGCACTGAAGATATTACCTAGTTTGGGTAATGAAACATCTGCAAGAAAACAACCAAGCTCAGAGAGCACCAATGATCCTACAGTCCCCTCTCCTCCTCCTCCTCCTCCTCCTCCTCCTCCTCTTTACAAATACCACTCCTTCTTGCACTGAAGATATTGCCTCGTTTGAGTAATGAAACATCTACAAGAAAACAGGCAAGCTCAGAGAGCGCCAAGGACCCCTCACTTCAACCCTGAGCTACAAATATTCTCCTTTATAAATACAAAAATTAAATTAATTTCAATAGAACCGTGGCTAATAATAATAATAGAATAAAGTCCACCCAGAAATACAAGCCTCAATGATTTCAACGAAAATGTGGTCACCAATAATAAAAGTAAGTGCAAGAAACGAATTGTCCTGCAGTGTCGAATTGTCCTGCAGCGAGTTGGCCCGTGGCGAGTGGTCCCATGGCAAGAGGGCCACGGTGTGTTGACTGCAGCGAGTTGGCTGTGGAGAGTTGTCCTAGACCTCATTCGCAAATCTGTTTCGTTGACAACACCCAGTTGCAACTCTGGTTAACTCTGGCCTTTTGTGCAGTGGACATAGATGAGAAGTTGGGCCTCTCTTAAAGGCTGGACTAGAACTTACTGCTCTCCTTTTTCTTATTGCCTGCTGCCAGGCTGGCAGTTGCCCGACGTACCCGCAGCGAGAGTGAGTCTTCGGTGCCGCCCAGTCTCCCATCTTCTTTCTCTGCCCCTTCTTTCCTGAAAAGCTTGTACCAGAGCTCTGGGAAACCGGCTTCTCCGCCTGAAGGTGATCCCCCCAGGAGGTGAGAACGCTGTTCCTGCCCGCCTGCCCTGCCGCATTTCCACCCGTCTGGCTTGCCAGAGCCTCACTGGCTGCTTAGGACGCATCTCATGAGCATCCCTGCCTGGTGCACATCTTCAGAGCTGCAGGCAGAGGCTGGGCTTCACGTGGCCCCGCTCATCAACGCTGATGCCACTTTGGTACACATCAACATTGCCGACACACAGGGTGAGACATCGGGGCTCCTTCCTAGTGTCCATGGTTACCCAGATTTTAAAGCCACCCTGTAAGTCTTTGTGGCTTTCCCATAAGTCTCCCTTTGTTTACTCTCTTGTCCTGGATGAGTGTGAGAGGATTTTTCAATCCTTTTGGGGTTTGGGGTCAGGACAGACAATTTGGCAGGATTCCTAATAGTCTTTCTACAACTAATTTAAGCACATGTTGCTTAATATCAATAGTACTTAGACTTACCGTGTTTTCCTGAAAATAAGACCCTGTCTTATATTTTTTTCAAACCCCAAAATAAGCCCTTGGACTTATTTTCGGGGAGGACTTACTATTTTGGGACGCATGGAGCAAGATGGGGCTCCTCGTGCCATCTTACCTGATTTCCAGCTCTGTCTCCCTAACCCTAACCAGAGGAAATGGCGGGGACTGGCTGCGTATGCATTTAAATATTTTCGGGGACGGCTTATTTTTTTGGGGGGGGGGCTTATTTTAGTGCATGCGCTCAAAAGCCCAATATTATCAGCCAATGTCTTATTTTTGGGAAAACAGGGTATATACCGCTCCGCAGTGCTTTACAGCCCTCTGTAAGCGGTTTACAGAGTCCGACTATTGCCCCCAACAATCTGGGTCCTCATTTTACCAACCTCGGAAAGATAGAAGGCTGAGTCAACCTCAAAAGTGAAGATAAACTTTCCAGAATTTGTAAAATTGCCTGACCTTCAAAAAAAGGTATTTGATTTTTTAAAAAACAAACAAACAACCCAAATAATTTAAGTTTACATTATTGCTGGTTAATGAAAAAAGATTTTACCGTTCAGGGTTTTCTTGGGGTACGGAAAGCATTGGCAATGTTGATCATTTTAGTGGTCACTCTACTAAGCGAGCATTTCGGTATTTTTTGCTGTGTGGCAAAGTGTGATGAATCTTGGCATGGTTTTTTTTTTTTTTTTTTTTAACACTGCAAATAGCACAATTTCAGCCATCTGCAGCCACCTGGTAGGTGTGCGCTCTGGGCCGAGTGTCTCATTTTCACAGTGCACTTTTGAACCAGCCAGCTTAGCTTCATGCAGAACACAGTGGGACATTTCAGGCATGTTTTGATTGGGGAATAATGTTGGATGCTTCCGTCTTTTTTTAAAAGCGTGGCTTGACTGTCTTGCTTATGAACCCAGCTATTAAGTTGAGTTAATTGAATTAAATTTATTTGCTGCCCATCTCGTGGTTCAAGGTGACTCTGAGCTATTTGCAGAGTCCAGCTCTCTTGTTTTTAATGCCTCTGTGTCATTCCTGGGGTGTGGAATGACCTTTATGGTGTCAACATCAAAGTTCAAGGAACAAGAATTGAAGATACAGACATTCAATCTGCCATATTAGTTTATGAGTTTAGATGTAAACCAGTCTCTTCACCTTTGCACTAAACGTTTTTGACTCCGTAAAAATTCCATACCATTAAAGTTTTAACGTATCTGGATCTATTGTACTTTCTCTTGAACTGGGCCTTACCTCGTTAGTCTAAGCGAAGACTTATGAACTTTATTTATTTAATCGAGGTGAGAGCCACAGGCAGTCATTCCAACCTACTTTTTCCCTCCTTTTGATGGTCTAGAACGGGGGTCCTCAAACCTGGCAGCTTTGAGATTTGTGGACTTCAACTCCCAGAATTCTCCAGCCAGCATACCATAGCTGGCTGGAGAATTCTGGGAGTTGAAGTCCACAAGTCTTAAAGCTGCCAAGTTTGAAGACCTCTGGTCTAGAACATTAAAAAGGTTTCTGCAGATTTCAGGGGGAAGCAGTCAGAACGTATTGTGGATTGGCTCCCCTTTGTAAAGTTCCCAACACTTCGTCTGTCTGTCACCAAGTTGCTGGGGTGATCATTTAATCAAAACCAGTAGAAAATTCTTTCTCTTCCAGGCCATTTGGAATACAGATAGTACAACCACAATTGAGCCAAAATGTCCGTTGCTAAGCAAGACGGTTGTTAAGTTAGGTTTGCCCCATTTCACAACCATTCTTGCCACAGTTGTTAAGCGAAGCACTGCAGTTGCTAGGTTAGCAACACAGTTGTTAAGGAAATTATGATTTCTGAAGCAGCTCTCCCATATCCAAGGCAAAACCTTTCACACAGCCTTCTGATCCATCCTGCGGGGGAAAACAAATACAACTACAAGCAAAATATATGGGGGAGGGGGTCCCTGCCACTCCTTCCAAGCATCACATAGTGGTCTTAGTTTCCTCCTTCACCTGGGCAAAGCTGCTTACCAATAAACCCTTTGCTTGGAGTTCCCCAGCTTTAGATGAGCTAGAATTGTCTGGGACCACTGTGTGAGAATACAAATTGTGCTTCAGATGAATTGTTTATTTGACAGGCTGCAAATTTCTCCTTTTTTAAAAACAAAGTTAATTAAAAACAACAACACCACCAACAACAACAACAGCGCAAGAAGAATGACTCTACATTGATGCCCATCTGTGGAGAACTCCGAATATTAATATTTGCTCCTCCTTGTAAAAGAAAGAGGCATCAAATCAAGACTTAGCATGTCGAAGAAAAGCCGGCAGAGCTAGAGGATGGAGTAAAACATGTCATCAGTTTAGAGTCCTTGAGTTACCACAAAAGACCCCAAACCAGCCCTCCTTGAATTCTGCAAGCGCTAACGCTTGGGATGTATCTAGGTTTTGAACCGAAGGTTCATGCTTTCCGCTTCATTTTAGGGCAATCCTAGAATGTACCCATGGGATTGTACCTAGTGGTGAAATCCTCAGCGGGTTGCCACCGGTTTGCTGCCCATGCATGCGGGATGTGCACCAGACATGTGGTGCACACACAGTGTGCGCCAAACACACACTGTGTGCGCATGTGCAGTGTGCACCAAACACATGCTGCGCATGTTTAGTGCACACCAAACACACATTTCGCACGGAAAAAGGAGCCGTTTGAAGGTAAGTAGAATAGTGAGGGGGGAGGGAACAGCTGTGCCGCATGATTTAGATTCTAGCGAATATAAATGGTGCAGCATAGCTGATCATCGGAAATACTGCTTCACCTGAACCAGTAGTTTTTATTACTATCGGTTCTCCCGAACCGGTGCAAATCGGTAGCATTTCACCCCTGATTGTACCACAGTTTAAAACAAGGTAAGGCAAGGGTCTCCAAACTTGACAAACTTTGACTTGTGGACTTCAACTCCCAGAATTACCTCAGCTAGTCACATTGGTTGGGGAATTCTGGGAGTTGAAGTTCACCAGTCCACCAGTTGTCAAGTTTTGAGCCCCCCCCCGCCCCCCCCAACATAAAGGGGATGAAAGAGATCTTCAAGCCAGCCAGGTGTATTAATTGAAACTGCTACTAACTAGGCAGCCTTGGGAGAAATGTTTTCATGGCTTTCCTGCCAACTTGACCGAACATTCACCTGCTGTTTTTTCTCCAGCGCATGTTTGTGTGTGTTTTGGTTCTTTGACTTGTTTCAAAGAGTGCAGACTAAAGCATGGTTTGGATGCTTTTAAGTTAATGCCTTTCTTCCAAAGAAAAGAGAAGTTGAACTGAAAGCAAAGGCCAAGTAGAAAATGCAAATATTAGCATCAGCATAAACAAAATTCTCTTGGGTCAGCTGGATCAAATCAGAAGCATTGCTGTTGAACACAGAAAAATAATGGCAACGTAATTTTGGATGACGGGCGTGGAATGTTGCTGCAAAGGCCTAATGGAGGGTGGTAGGAATACCCACTTTTTGGAGAAGCTTAGTGTGGTTCATGAAACAGAAAGAAGAAAGTAGATTCGTAAGTATTATATATTTTGGATAGCGAAGTTCTGCAAAATTTGTCCCTTGAGTGTAGAATTACGTACTCCTAACAGGGTTTTGCAGCTGTTTGAAATAAAACCAGGGTTCTATCGTGGGCTAATTCTTTGGAAATTCCTTGTGCCTCTTACACACTTGCTTAAGAATAATGTTGAGCCGTCTGGTATTCAAAGAAAATTGTGTTTGGAAGTAATTACTATTATAACGCATTAATGGTTTTGCTGTTTGAGTTAATACTGATTTAAAAAAAAAAAAAAAAAAACCCACGATCCAGGCTCCCAAGGGAAGGAATGTTTTGCATTATGTTAAAAACTATTAAGACTTTTTTTTTTTTACTGCCGGAGGAAAAATGAGAATGATTAAACTGTAAACATATTTAACTTCCAGAAGAGCTTATCTGAATGCTTGTTTGAATTATAGCTTCAGGGGTAATTTAAAGCCAAATTGTTGATACTGTTAATTCCCTTTTTGGAAGTTTGCTGTTCATAACCTTTTTAGGACTGGGGAGCTATGCCTATGGGTCCCCCTCCCCTTATTGTTCTTGTTAAACTATTCCTGTGGCTGTTGAACATTTAAACTTTTATAAGATCATTGGTGGGGGCTCGAAGGCTCAGTGGTTAAAGACACTGAGCTTGTCAGCTGGCATCCAGATTGAAGACACGAACGTCATGCAATGGGGTGAACTCCTGTTTCATTCCCCAGCTCCTGCCCACCTAGCAATTCAAAAGCATGCAAATGAGAGTAGATAAATAGGTACCATTTCAGTGGGAGGGTACCAGCGTTCTGTGCGCTTCAGCATAGCCATGCAAGCCACATGACCAATGAAATTGTCTTCAGACAACACTGGTTCCCTCGGCTAAGAAACGGAGGTGGGCACCTCTCCTTAGACACAACTGGACAGGTGAAACTTTTACCTTTACCTGTAAATAAGTGGACTTCAAATTGTTGTAACTGCAGGAGAGAGAGATTTTTAAAGATGGTGGTTCAGCCATAGTTAATTGCTTTATTTTTAACAACTATTTATTCATGTCCAGCCTTTCCCTTGAGGGAGGAAAAGAAAGAAAAAGGCCTTCAGAAAAGTTCTCCCAGGAGCACCATAGAGAAAGGTCCTTGAATCTCTTCCATCTCCAGCCCTGATGGCTTCTCTGGGGGTTTTGAAATGTTTATGTTTCTCAGCTCAGCTTTCATAACCTTTGTTAGGGAGCACAGTCACTCTCACTTTTTGCAAATAAACACAAGTGTGTTTTGCTTTATGGAAAGAGCCACAAAAGTGCTAAAGCTGGTCTGTTCAGACACTTCCCACAGTTGAGTAGGAGGAAACCAATTCCCCTTCCAAAAGGGGATCCTATTTTATGCTTCAGTGCAGCTTTCTTTAAAAACAAAAAATACCCAAACTCATGTATTCCTCTTCCTTTTTAACTCAATTAGTTTTTTTTTAAAGATTGCTTCCTTTTTTTAGTTTTGGTTTGAGGCCTATTTATAGAACCTGTTTTAGCTCCAGTACTGAATAATCAAATCCTGGATTGGGAGGTTGGTTTACTTCAAGTACATGAAATTGTAGTAAGGGTCTCTTTGGCTGTGAAGAAAGCGACCAAGCAGGTGTCGGGTCTGACTGTCCCCCCAGGGTGTGTCATCAATCACATTCACCAACAGGGCAGTTTCGTGGGTTGTAAAGATCACTCCCCTCAGGCCGCTGTGGGTAACCCTGGGAGACAGCCTTGAGAAAGATACATCGGGAATGTGCTCCTGTCTTTGGATGTTGTGTTGCTTCGTTGGTTTCCCATCCCCCTTGCCTACAGCAACTCGAGAGCAGGCTTTGCAAGTTGGCATTAGGCTTTTCTTAGATGTCCTTGGGTTGAAGTGATGCCAGGTCCCCCATGGAATCTCTGGGCTGCCCCTGATCCTTGTGACCGAATGCAATCTTGGGTGTATAAATGCTCTTGCTGGCTTTGGATGGGCCTCAGCTCAGTGTTCACAAGAAGGGCTGTTTTTAGTGACCTGTGTTGTGTTTTCTTCCTTCTGGTCCTTCCTGTAGCGATGTGGAGAAAAGGAAGAGGACTTCCTCGGTGTGCAGCAGCGACTCTCTAAATGCTGGTGGTCTCACCCTGGCCCCCCCGTCGGATCTCCTGGCGGCAGAGGATCTTCCTAAGGGTGGCATCACCCATGAAGAAGTCTCCTTCGGCCATGCAGCTTCAAGGTCCGTGTCTACTTGGAGAAAATGATTCAGGCAGTGAAATTGGGTTGCCTTTTCTCTTTTAAAGATGGGTATCTCTTGGAGATTCACATCTAGGTTCCAAAGTGTCTATGGAGATTCTCAGTCATCCAGGTCATGGTTGTCCCAAAAGTGCTTTTTCAAGAGGCAACTGGACTTTTTAAAAAGCACCTTTGGGATTGGTCCCAAAGTGTTCTTTCATTAGAGGGCCTCCAGGATGTGGAGTATCTGGTGGCCTTCGTGTAAGTCGTCAACCTGAGTATATGACTGACTGAGGTGACCATTTAGTCAATACCATAGTGAAGTTATGAGGAATGGTTTCTTTCCTCCCATAATACCATGATGCCAGTTTGTTTGCAGGTGATGGAATCTTTCAGCTTCTCAAAACTTTGTAAGCAATGCCCAGGTTTCAAGAACAGATAGACATATTGATCTATTAATCAGCAATGCACAATTTCTCTTCCTGTGTTTTCATATTCTTTGAAAATGAGAAAGATGATGACCTTTAGGACTGGTTGAACTTAAAATTTCAAAAATGAAAATTTCAAAATCCATTTGGGAGTTTCCAATACCTAACAATAATCTAGATCGGTGTTTCTCAACCTTGGAAACTTTAAGCTTTGTAGTACTTCATGCTGGCTGGGGAATTCTGGGAGTTGAAGTTCACACTGCTTAAAGTTGCCAGGGTGGAGAATCTAGATTAAATAAATTCAATTCTGTGCCAGTCATCAGGTATCTCAAAGGAGAGATAAGAAGTTGAAATGTAAATTCAGCTTTCAAGATTGCGATGTTGTCTTCTTCTCAAGATGCTTTTCACGCCAAAGCTGCCAATCATTAACATAAAGTTTTGAGTAGGTTCTAATTTAAGGACCAGACAGGGAGTCGCGTCTCTGCAGCTCTGGTATTTCCCTAATAAAGTCCAGCATACACTAAAATTCTTCCAGGTGTGATATCAATATTCTGATTTCTGCTTACAATGCCTGCTTGAATGCACCTAGAGTTGATTTGGCTTTAGTTTTTACAGGAAGCTTGTGAGCATCATCTAAATTTAGATTTACTTCTGGATTCATCCTCGGATAAAGGATTAATGCTTGTTCTACCGTGTTTTCCCGAAAATAAGACCGGGTCTTATATTAATTTTTGCTCCAAGCATTAGGGCTTAGTTTCTGGGTAGGTCTTATTTTGGGGGAAAATGCGGTACTAAATGCATCCATCTGGCTGACAAACTTAACTGGGGCTTATTTTGGGGGTAGGGCTTATATTATGAGCATCCTGAAAAAAATCATTTTAGGACTTATTTTCGGGGAAACAGTATATTTCTTGCCAAAATGTAAAGCCGAGTCTCCAACCTTGGCAATTTTAAGCCTGACGGACTTCAACTCCCAGAATTGACTCAGGGAAGGGGTGGGGGAGTGGCAGCAATCATTAGAGAAAGTCTTTGCCCGAGGGAGGCCACTGTTCCTCAGATAGCTGGATGTGAGTCCCTCCTTGTGAAGTGGGGTCGGGGGATTCAGATGGGCCTACTGATTGCGTACCTGGCTCCCTGCCACGTAACAGCGGTCCTGCCTGAGCTGCTTGACATTATAGCCGGGGTGGCGGTGGAAACCCCCAGACTTATTGTTATGGGGGATTTTAACCTGCCATCTGCTGGTGAGATGTCGGAGACAGCTCGGGAGTTCATGGCTTCCATGATGGCCATGGGCCTGACCCAGGTAGTTCAAGGCCCCACCCACTTGGGGAATCACACTCTGGACTTGATTTTTGTCTCTGATCAGTGGCTGAATGATCTAAGAATAGGGGATATAGACATCAAGCCCTTGTCATGGTCTGATCATTCTCTCCTTCACATGGACTTTCAAGTCACTTCCACCCACCGCAGGGAGACAGAACCAACCAAATGGTTCCGTCCCAGGCACCTGATGGACCCCGAAAGGTTCCTGATGGAGCTTGGGCCATTTCCTGAGACTCTGGCTCACGACTCAACTGAGGACCTGGTGGTCGCCTGGGACAGGGTGGCTACTGGGGCCTTGGACCGCGTCGTGCCTTTGCGGCCTCTGACCCGATGCCGATCTCGTCTAGCTCCTTGGTTTTTCGAGGAGCTGAGAGAGATGAAGCGTCGGAAAAGACGCCTGGAGAGCGATTGGAGGACAAGCCGATCTGAATCTGACCGAACACAGGTGAGATCTTATATTAAGACCTACCTAGTGGCGATAAGAGCGGCGAAGTCTAGCTACTTCTCCGCTCTTATTGCATCTGCAGAGAACCGCCCAGCTGCGCTGTTTAGGGTGACCCGCTCCCTACTTCAGGTGGGGGTATGGGAAGATCCCTTAAAGGGTCGAGCTGAGGATTTTGTACAATTCCTGCCTGATAAAGTCGCTCAGATTCGGGAAGGCCTGGACTCCGATTGGGTAGATCCAGGGGAGGAGACGGGGGCAGGTCTTGAGAGCGTTATCTGGGAAGAGTTTGACTCTGTGGCTCCTGAGGACGTGGACAGGATTCTGGGCAAGCTTAACACTGCCACATGTTTATTGGACCCGTGTCCCTCCTGGTTGGTACTGGCCTCCCGGGAGGTTGCACGAGGCTGGCTCCAGGGGATTATAAATGCTTCTCTGAGTGAGGGTGTCTTTCCCGCCGCCTTGAAAGAGGCGGTTGTGAAGCCCCTCCTCAAGAAGCCTTCCCTGGACCCGGCTATATTATCAAATTATCGTCCAGTCTCCAATCTTCGCTTTGTTGCGAAGGTTGTTGAGAGTGTGGTGGCGCGACAACTACCCCAATACCTGGATGAAGTTGTCTATCTGGATCCGTTCCAGTCGGGCTTCAGGTCACAATACAGCACGGAAACGGCATTGGTCGCATTGGTGGATGATCTCTGGAGGGCTCGGGACAGAGGTTGCTCCTCTATCCTGGTCCTATTAGATCTCTCAGCGGCTTTTGATACCATCGACCATGGTATCTTACTGCACCGGCTGGAGGGGTTAGGAATAGGGGGCACCGTGCTTCGGTGGTTCTCCTCCTTCCTCTCTGACCGTTCGCAGTTTGTGTTGGCAGGGGGGCAGAGGTCGACCTCGAGGCACCTTATTTGTGGGGTGCCGCAAGGGTCAGTCCTCTCACCCCTTCTGTTCAACATTTATGTAAAACCGCTAGGTGAGATCATCCGTGGTTTTGGGGTGAGTGTTCATCAGTATGCTGATGACACACAGCTATACATCTCCACCCCAGACCACCCCAATGATGCCCTTGCTGTGATGTCCCGTTGCCTGGAGGCCGTGCGGATCTGGATGGGGAGAAACAAGCTCAGACTCAACCCCTCCAAGACCGAGTGGCTGTGGCTTCCGGCGTCCCGGTATAGTCAGCTGGTACCATCACTGACAATAGGGGATGAGATCTTGCTCCCCACAGAGAGGGCCCGCAACTTGGGTATCCTCCTGGATTCACGGTTATCTTTAGAAGATCATTTGACGGCCGTGGCCAGGGGTGCCTTTTATCAGATTTGCCTGATCCGCCAGTTGCGTCCCTTTCTGGATCGGGACGCCTTGCGCACGGTCACTCACGCCCTAGTTACCTCCCGTATGGACTACTGTAATGCTCTCTACATGGGGCTCCCCTTGAAAAGCACCCGGAGGCTCCAACTGGTCCAGAACGTAGCCGCACGGGTGATTATGGGCGCAGCTCGTTACGCCCATGTAACACCTCTCCTACGCGAGCTGCACTGGCTCCCGGTGGTCTTCCGGGTGCGATTCAAGGTGTTAGTTATCACCTTTAAAGCGCTCCATGGCTTAGGACCTGGGTACCTACGAGACCGTCTTTTGCCACCAATAGCCTCCCACCGACCAGTTTGTTCTCACAGGGAGGGACTACTCAGGGTACCGTCAGTCAAATTATGTCGACTGGCGACTCCCAGGGGGAGGACCTTCTCTGTGGCGGCTCCAACCCTTTGGAATGAACTGCCCCCGGAGATACGGAATATCCCTGATCTCCGTGCTTTCCGCCGTGCCCTCAAGACCCTGATGTTCCAACAGGCAGGGCTAAACATACAAACATGTGAATGATTTTTTAAAATGTTATCTAATTCTGGGTTTTATTTAATTGACCAAACTAAGTAATAATTTTAATTAGCAATTTTATGATGTTTGTGTGTCTATATTTTTTCTTGACTGTACACCGCCTTGAGTCCTACGGGAGAAAGGCGGTATAGATATATAATTAATAAATAAATAAATAAATAAATAAATAAATAAATAAATAAATAATAAATAAATAAATAAATAAATAAATAAATAAATAAATAAATAAATAAATAAATAAATAAATAAATTCCCCAGCCAGCTGGCTGGGGAATTCTGGGAATTGAAGTCTGCCAGGCTTAAAGTTGCCAAGGTTGGAGACCCCTGATGTAAAGTGTGAGAGATCTTACGTCTGTCCCTTTTCTGGGATAATAAAGAAAAACATGGCTGCTGTCAGTGTTTCTGCTGCAGGTGGTCATAAACAGAATGACCCCACCACATCTGCCAACAGCTGCTTTAGAGTCTATACTGAAAGGGCCTCCTAATTTGGCCCTGTGTCTCCCATGAGCTCATACCTCTGAAGGGCCCTTTGCCAGGAGTGAGAAGTTTGGGCGGTTTCCTTTCATTTCCAACCACTTCAAAGCCTGATTGATGATAAACAGAAGATCCTGCTGGGGAGATGTTTAGGCAGAGAGCTCTAAAAGCCCTTTTGTATTGTTGACTTGGGATCTGTTGGTTTAAATAAGGATCCCTTTACGATCCCGCATGTGATGAGTGTTGTTTGGTGTTAAAAGGTGTCGCCTATATGCTCTATCTGTACTCATTAGGGGTACCAAGGGTGAGGGAATGACACATTCTTGCTGACCCAGCACTGCACGGTAAGGAAAAAGGGTCAAAACAGCAGAATAAATCTAAAATAATAGAATCTGAAATCCAAAAATAATGTGTTCTTTCTTGGTTTTATTTTCGGAACAGAATACAGTTTTATATCTCTCTCTCCCCCCCCCCCCCCCCCCCCCCCCCCCCCCCCATTTATCTCTCTCCCTCCCTCTCTATTTATCTCTCTCTCCCTCTCTCTACCTATTTATCTCTCTCTCCCTCCCTCTCTCCCTATTTATCTTCCTTCCTCCATCCCTATTTATCTCTCTCTGTCTCCCTTCCTCTCTCCCTACCTATTTATGTATCATCTGTCTATTGTCTGTCTGTCTGTCTGTCTATCTACCTACTACCTATTTATCATCCAATTACCTACCTACCTACTACCTATTTATCATCCTACCTACCTACCTACTACCTACCAATTTATCATCTGTCTGTCTGTCTATTTACCGCCCATCTCAGCATGACTCTGGTTAGCTTACAATAACATGGTCAATGTTAAAATTAGATGAGGTACAAAATTCAACAACAGAAAAGGGTCAGGGTTTTGCTGATTTGTCTTTCAAGTATATCAGTTTCTGGCTTGGGGGGTATAGCAGAGGTGGGGAACCATGGTCCCTTTATGACTTTGTGGACTTCAACTCCCAGATTTCCTGAGCCAGCATGGCTCACTCAGGAATTCTGGGAGTTGAAGTCCACAAGTCATAAAAGGGCCGTCATCTGCCATCACCTCGCTTATAGTGCTGAACCTGAGGTTGCACTGCGTTAGGAACTTTGCAGCACAAACTAAAATGGCAAAAGGTGTTTGTTTGGGTCTCTGAAGGGTTCGCAGCCAACCATTTGTAGGTCGAGGGGGTGGGATGGGGGAAGGGTAACACAGAGGTAAGGTGGATCGGGCACCATCAAAAATACACAATTAGGGTTGGGCTGCGTTTCCTTAAAGCGGGCCTCAAGTACAGATACTGGATAGCATTTACCGAATTCAGGGGTAACCAAACGGTTCTTCCCAGATGGCTGTGATGAAAAAGAACTGCTGCCATTATCGCCGCTTCCACCATCTTTTGACGAAATGCCCCTGGTTTCCATCTTGCAAAACGAGGATGTCCAAGACCAGACCGGAGAGAAGAAGAACTCGGAGGAGCTGCAGAGCCTGTGGAGAAAAGCAATCCACCAGCAGATCCTTCTCCTTCGGATGGAGAAGGAAAACCAAAAACTGGAAGGTTGGTGCAGGCCGTAGGATATCCAGGGGGTCCCGAGAGGGATGGAGGACTTCCTGGGGCCTTTCTAGTGTCCGCTTTTTTTTTTTTGAATGACTCATTAAATAGTTGTTACAAGAATCACAAACCCATCTTGCTATTTTAGCATAGCGGTTGGGTATGTCTGGGTGTGATCTCTCTGTAGGAGTTCTGCACCTCAAAATTATCTTTTGTTTTCCTATTGCCTCTTAATTATATTTCTGTTCAAGAAAAAAAGTCTTCCCCTGTTATTTATTCTCTCCGTCTTGATGGACCTACCTTCCTTCCTTCCAGTGGCGAAATGTAAAATTTGTTACTACCAGTTCTGTGGGCGTGGCTTGGTGTGTGTGGGGGGTAATGTGACTGGGTGGGCGTGGCCAACTTTTTCTTTTTTTACATTTAAAAGCATTTTTTCTACAACCTCTTCGGCCGAAGAGGTTGTAGAAAAAATGCTTTTAAAAGTAAAAAAAAAAAAAAAAGGTTTTGGGGGGGGGGGGGGCCCGGGGGGACGGGGGGGGGGGGGGGGGGAGCAGGGATTTTTGCTATCGGTTCTCCGAATCACCCGCTGCCATCGCTACCAGATCAGGCAATCTGCTCCGAACTGGGAGCATTTCACCCTTCCTTCCTTCCTTCCTTCCTTCCTTCCTTCCTTCCTTCCTTCCTTCCTTCCTTCCTTCCTCTAAAACCTGCCTATTCACTTGCTTCTTCCTCCCACAACAATTTCTAAACATGGTTCAGTGGATCAGATGTTTAGTTTAGTGTTGGGCACGTCACCCTGGGCAGAAGAGGTTCTCGTGGCTTCTTTGCTGGTCTTTGCCATCAGTGCCAAGCACAAGAAAGCATCAGAGACAGCTTTAGATGTTCTTCATTCCTTCAGAGATAGGAAACCCAGTTCCAGCAGCCATGTGATTTGAGCACAGCCCTTAATATTCTCTGTCCAAAGATGTTGAGCGATGATGGGAAGAACCTCTGGTCAGGTTTCTCAACCTCCTTTGCTAAGAACGAAGTGAGGAGATATCAAGAACATTTCTTGGCACATACAGGTTGACCTTCCTTAGGACATGTTTCTCCAGAAACTCCCCATCTGTACCCTGGCCCCATTCTCACCCCCCAGCAGGGAAACTCTGATTTAGAGCTGCTTCATCTGTTTATTATAAGTTAGACTTTGGTCATCAAGAGGAAGGAGGAAACTGATGGTTGCCATTGCTGATAGATTCATACATGAAGATGGAGAAGAAGAGATGGAAGCAGGATGACTGCAGGGCTCTGAACTCTCGCCAGCCCTTCTAGGGGACAGATGGGAGGGTGACTTTTCCCAGAATGTTCCCAGAAGGCAGAATCCAAATTGGTTACTCTGGAGAAGTTGTGTTTCAGCACATGCCCAGCCTGACCGTGGGATAATGTCAAAGTTCCACTTTTTTAACAGATTAACAGAGTTGGAAGGGACTTTGTAGGTCATCTAGTCCAACCCCCTGCCCAAGTGGGAGACCCTACACCATTTCTGACAAATGGCAGTCCAATCTCTTCTTGAAAGTCTCAAGTGATGAAGCTCCCACAACTTCTGAAGGCAACTTCTGTTCCACTGGTTGATTGTTCTCACTGGCATAAAATGTCTCCTTATTTCCAGGTTAAATCTCTCCTTGGTCAGTTTCCATCCATTATTCCTTGTCTGGCCTACAGGTGCTTTAGAAAATAGCTTGACCCCTTCCTCTTCTCTGTGGCAGCCCCATAAATATTGGAAAACTGCTATCATGTCTCCCCTGGTCCTTCTCTTCACTAGACATTGGATCTTGCACTAGCCTAAGTGTAGTTCCTACCTCTCCTGCCTGCCCGGCCAAGTTAATTTAATTTAATTTAATATTTAAATTTATATACCGCCCTTCTCCCGAAGGACTCAGGATTGATTATAGCATCTCTGGCTCCCCTCTGTTGGAGAGGTCGGCGTTTCCTTTTATTTCTCCTTTAATATCTCGCTTGAACGCCTGGGTGATGCATAAGACCATTTGGGTGATATACCATTTAACTGATGTCGAGGGAGGTCCGGGGGAAATAAAGCAGAGAATACATTCGGAGAATGAAGAGTGTTCTAATCGGCGGGCATTATGAACTAAAAAGCATGAAGCCATTTATTTTCTTCCGCTGTGATGAATGTGAAAGGGGGAAAATGAGAAAATAACCAAGAGGGGCGCTGGGAATTGTGGCTGAGTGAAATTTTGACTCCTGGGTATTTGAGCGTCCTGTTGATGGCCGGCGGGGCTGTTTCCTTAGCAACCACTGTGCAGGACAAACCCAAGGGCTGTAGAGGGAAAACAACGAAGTTTCTGCAGCTGGAAGTTGCTTTTCTTCTAATTTCCCCCATCTCTGCTTTTCTTCTGTAACCTTATCCACCTTAATGAAATCGATTAACCAACTTTTAACACTTCCTGTTCTTCCTAATGCTATCGAGGAGTTTGAAGGAAGCTTTGTTTTACAGAAGGTAAGTGTGCTGCCCCACTCACTCACGCTCACACGTCGGTGTGGTTTATAGAGTGTTTTATTAGTCTTCCCTCTCCGCAGATCAGCTTTAGAACTGTCCCAACCGAAGCCAATTATGAGCAAGCCCAGATTAATTCCCCAGGCAATGGCCAATTAGTCCATAACACAGATAGCAAGCTATAGGACTCAAACAGTGAGTCCTATAAACGAACATAAAGCTCTCCTCCAGGCAAAACTTAAAAGTACATCCACGTTAGCTCACGGGTTATAGAAATTCAGACTCTCAGGAAATACGAACGAGCACGCAGCCACGACCCACACAAAATCTCCCAGCAATGCCTCCCTCTGCCTGCCGTGCTAAATAGCTCCTGGTGCAGCTCATCAAGAGGAGTGGAGCCTTTTCCTGAGCAATCTGGCAGACCTCCGTTTCTCTGCCCTGCGTGCTCTGAGATCCACTACAGCAGGCAGCTCCTCCTCCTCTTCTTCACTGGCCTGCATGATGTCCTGAGCTGAAGCCTGTTCAGCTGGCAGTTCAGGATCAGTAATTCCTGACGTGCCAGGAATGATCTCATTCCTCAACTGGCCATGGCCAACTCGCCACAGGACAACTCGCTGCGGGACAAGAGTCAACACTAGTATCAAAGAAAGGGTAACGTAAAATCATTAAAAAAAAAGGATGCAAAAGGAGGGACAAAGGGAAATGTGAATGACAAAAGTGTAAATCATTTTTTTACATTTATTTTAAATTGTTAAATTGAATTGTTGAATGGTCTCGTGGCAAGTTGTCCCGGAGTGAATTGCCCATGGCGAGTGGTCCCGCAGCTAGTTGGCCATGGTGAATTGGCCACAGCGAGTTGGTGGCGGTGAGTTGTTCCATTTCGGCCTGTGCCTGGGTTTGCACGTAGACACACTCTACATCTGCGCATTCAGGTGCTTGCAGGTTGATTGTTAATTTTTAAAGATCTCGATTATCGAGTTGTGTCAACATCTGAAGCATCGGTGGAAAAAACCAACCAAGAACTCTATTGGTCTCCTCAAAAGTCTAATGAGTTGGGCCCCAAAACTGCCTGGTCTGTCTGACCATGGTTAGGAACAGGGTCCACATGAGATGCTTTCCTGAAGGATTTGCCATGCTTCTCAGTTGCTTCTTGGGCACCACTTAATGAATTACGGTATCCCGGTTTAGATCCTGAGAGTGCATAAGGAAGCCCTTCTCCCATTCTGGACTATCTATCCCAGGTAATGAGAAATAATTGCTTGAAGATCCATCCTTCTGCTATGGAAATAGGGCCTCCTCCCGCCTTAACACCAGGCATCCCTCAGGTGTTGCATTTAACACAAGAAACATGCCACGTTTAGCAAATCCAACAAGGAAAAACATTAGTCCAGAAGATGACCTTGAAAAGAAAAAAAAATAGGCTCCAACCTTTTGTTGATAAACGCTTAAAACATTTCCTGACATTGTAATTAACCCGGGCTTTAGAATTCCTTTGGTTGGGCAGGATATCCACCTTTTCCTGCTTATTAGCATTCTTAGAGACATGTTGAATTGAGGCATTCGTTATCGAGAAGATATTTTAAAGGAACTGGAAAGTTTGTTTCCTACAAAATCAGATAATTTTTTTGCTCAGGACTGAGTGCCACCTGGCAGTTGGCATACAGCATATTGGGACTCTGTGCAGCAACAGCATGAGTTCTGGTAGCCCAGCTGTCCTTTCCCACCATTATCACCACCTGGCTCATCTCACCTGTCCCAGGTGCTCACCAGTGGTGGGATTCAAACTTTTTTTACTACCAGTTCTGTGGGCATGGCTTGGTGGGCATGGCATGGCTTGGTGGGCATCAGGGATGGGTTCTACTTACCTTCACTATCGGTTTGCATTGTGCCCATTGTGCACGTATGCTCTTCTGCACATGCACAGATCTATGATGACATCTGAGTCAGTGGGCGGAGCCTGCCGCTAGTTTTACTACCGGTTCTTGCAAACCGGCCTGAACCGGGGGCAACCCACCATTGGTGAGCATGGCAGGGCTTGGTGGGCATAGCTTGGTGGGCATAGCTTGGTGGGTGTGGCAGGGGAAGGATACTGTAAAATCTCCATTCCTACCCCACTCCAGAGGGAAGGATACTGCAAAATCCCCATTTCCTCCCGATCAGCTGGGACTCGGGAGGCAGAGAATAGATCGGGGTGGGGCCAGTCAGAGGTGGTATTTACCAGTTCTCCGAACTACTCAAAATTTCCGCTACCGGTTCTCCAGAACTGGTCAGTACCTGCTGAATACCACCTCTGGTGCTCACCCTGAGTCCTGCTACTGGACCTCTCAATTAGATGTAGCCATAAAAAGTGAACTTGACCAGAAGGATAAAGCAAAATCCTTTTTGCCCAGCCTACCACGCACCCCCCCCCAAAAGGCCCACTCTGCCATTTTTGATTGTGTAGTAACTCCGCTCAACTTCACAGTTGCTGGTTGCACCTCGGTTAATTTTTTGTCGTGAAAATACGAAGCACATGGCCATTGTCCTGAAGAGCCCTTGAGGAATTAAACCTGAGAGAAAGGGGAATGCAAAAGTTGTGGATAGAAATGCAAAAGAAGACAATAAAGACAGAACCCTCCCCTGAATGAAGATTCGATTCTGGTTAAACTAATCCAGTTTGCCTGCCACAGAAAAGGTTGTTGCAATGTTGTTAAACATGGGCATAACCCTGGTTAAGAGAAGATCAAAAATCACTCGCTGTTGCGCAATTACTAAATGGCTGCTGTTATGTCTTAGACTTTATGGATTTAGTACCCCATATCAGTGTAAAGCCTGAAATAAATAGTAGTGAAATCAGGCATATGAGGAGCTGCATACTTCCTTTTTAAATTGCTGTTGACAGTATTATACCCAGTTCATGTGTCAGTTGCAAGTGACAGTTGGGACTGACATTCTGAATTGTGGAGGAAACAGGCTTTTTGTCCTGAAAATGTTATGTGTGTGTCCCCTTTTTCTTTGTGACTCACTGGGACTTGAACGATCAACACTGAGATAGGGACATCTCTCCCAGGTATGGCACAATCTGTTTACCTGTGGACAGAAATTAAACCAAAGGGTGGAAAACCTACAGTAGTGGCCAAAATTGTGGAAATCTTTTGGGAAAAGTGTAGTTTGAGGTTTGATGGCTAATAACACCACTTTTTTTTTTTTTTTGAGTTTCAAGATAATCATATTTCACTGCTGGAATGGCCTGGGAATAGCCCAGACCTCACCCAATTGAAAATCTATGGAGCCGACTAAAGAAACATGTTAGTCAGAAGCGACCCAGCAATAAAACCCAGTTAATAGAAGCAATCATTCAATCTTAGTTTCACATTATAACAGCTGCAGAACTAAAAGACTTGTTTCACTCCGAGAGAAGACGTTGTAAGGCCGTAATTCATGCTAAAGGTTACCCAACTAAGGATTAATTGACTTGGTGATGATTTTTGTATATCTCGTTTTTTCCATGGTGATAATTTTTATCTCGTTTTTGTTCTACCTGTTTCACTTTTCTTCTTTATACTTTAACTGCTATTCTAATAGCAAATCCTTCATAAAAGTTATTGCATTACATTCTTGATTAAATTATCTTTCCATTGATATATAATTTCACGGTACTATTCCAAAAAATCAGTGGTGTTATTAACTAGTTTTAGAAAATACACTTTTCCCAAAAGGGTTCCACAATTTTGGCCACTACTGTAGTAAGCTCTGAACGTTAGGCTGATTAGTGAGTGGAAGAAATATCTCATCCAGCCTAGAAAGACCATCTTCTACTATTTAATATAAATGTTAGTTGAAGAACTGGATTGTGGGAAGGCTTTGATTTGTATTGCCTAGTGCAAAAAGCAGAATCCTGTGCTTACTTTTGGACTGAATCATTGAATGGGATCTCTCTCTTTTTTTTGAAAAGTTTTTTTTTAAAAAACAAACAAACATAAAATACATCTTTTTAGAGCAAGGATTTGATCCGGTATAAAGTAAATACAATTACTCACATTCCCTCAACCAATTTTGTTCCAAATTTTATCCATTTACCTCTTTTAAAAAAAAAGGAAAAAAAAGAAAAAGAAATCTTATTGTAAACATTTAGATTTTGAACATTCCACTATGTCACCCTAAATTCTAAACAATTATTTCCAAATAGACATCATTCCAAATCTTTGTCATTTTAACAATCAATATTTCATATATATTCCTCATTTCTAAGACCCATTATATCGAATCTATATTGTACCTCTTTTAAATGGCAATTAGTATCCATAATCTTGACAAAGAATATTTTCCTCCTCCTCTTAATTGTTTCTAAGTCAATCAACATTTCCATCTAAAATTTGTCACTCCCAAAATACTTTATTTTAAAATCTAATATTTAACTGATTCATAATAGCTATTTCATTGAATGGGATCTCTCTTGTGGTTGGTGTCTCTGGGATCCAGTGTATGCACATCCAAATGTGGTGAAGTTAACTGCTTATCTGAAGATGCTTCATGAGTCTTCTCTCTTGCAGCGAGCAGAGATGAGCTCCAATCCAGGAAAATTAAGCTGGACTATGAGGAAGTTGGAACCTGTCAGAAGGATGTCATTAACATCTGGGACAAGAAACTGCTGAATTGCAGAGCCAAGATCAGATGTGATGTGGAAGACATTCATACCACCCTGAAAGATGGTAAGTTCTGAGCCCAACAGACTTAGTGCCCAGGAAAAAGGCAAGGGGTCGCAACTAAGGCTTGGCATCTTCAAGGGAAATGGCACCCATGCAGGAGAGGAACATTACACAAAAATTTTGCTGTGTCTCAAAATCTCTTAAATCAGGTCTTTAGAGTAAAAGTTGGTAATTATCTCACCCAGTTTCAGTGTTCTGTCCATTTGTGCTCCAGCACAAATCTTATAGTCCCGATTGTCCCAGCTTTGTGACTGTCAAAAATGGCAATCGTCCCTGCTGCCATTCAGGAGAGCTTGCTTTGAACCTAACTAGGAAATCGTGGTCAGTGAGGTCCTTCCTTCATCGCCCCTACAAGGCAGCTATGACCTCTTAGGGTCTCCCAACAGTGGTTACCGGCTGGATTTTGGCGGAGCTTGCTATTTTCCAGCCATTCTCGCTGCGATATCAACCGGAAGTCCCTCTTTGTCTCAAAATCCCAATGGTGTTCTTTTGCATCTACTGCCTGGTGTTTTTACTTAATTAGTGATTGATTACAGCATTGAGTTTTGATTTAGTCCTTGAGGGAAGAAAAAGGGAAAGATGTCCTTGAGTGGAGGTCAATTCCTGGTGCTTCAGGAACACATCCAGGTTGAGTTTGTGTGTTTGTGGGTGGGTGTTTGCCAACAGGGTATGTTTGTTCCTTCTCCTGAGATACTTTTCTTGCATTTCTCCAGTGGTGCAACTATATATCTAACCTGGCAGAATACCTCTGCCTTCTACTCACCATCCTAATAAAGTCCAGCCCTGCTTAGTGCTCAAGGCCAATCAAAGGCAACACTTATTTTCTTAAGTTCAGAAATAGCTTCACCACTGCCAGATATTTTCAGCTGTTGCACGCACTCAAGGTTGTCCCTATGTATGTATGTGTGATTGCAAGGGGAAAAAAATGTGTCTCTCACTCCCTTTCCATTCTTCACGGTTTTGTTCAGGTGTCCCCAAAAGCCGCCGGGGAGAAATTTGGCAGTTTCTGGCTGTGCAGCACCGTGTCAGACACCGGCTCCCAAATAAGCAACAGCCTCCCGACATCTCCTACAAAGATCTCTTGAAGCAGCTGACAACGCAACAACATGCCATCCTGGTGGACCTGGGTGAGGGTGCTACTCGGCTGCCGGATGCTTTGGGCTGAGGGGTCCCACGGCATCCCCAGAATAGTGAAGTTGCATCACTGATTGGTGGTGCCAATTATCATGCAAAGAGATCTAATGTTTGTTTTCAGTTACAATTCCATTTATGGTCCTTCCCTGGAGTTCTTCTTCTAGGAAGCAGCCTGAGCTTTCCCTGAGCCCGGATTTCACTTCTGACCTCACCCCTTCTTGTTTTGTCCTAGGAAGGACTTTCCCCACCCATCCCTACTTTTCGGCTCAACTGGGCGCAGGACAGCTCTCGCTCTTCAACCTGCTGAAAGCCTACTCCTTGCTGGACAAGGAAGTGGGCTATTGTCAAGGCATCAGTTTCGTGGCCGGCGTGCTGCTCCTCCACATGAGTGAAGAGCAAGCCTTCGAAATGCTGAAATTCCTCATGTATGACCTCGGATTCCGGAAACAGTACAGGCCCGACATGATGTCACTGCAGGTAAGGGGGAAAAAGAAAAGGGAAAAAAAAAAAGAGTGAAAATGGATGTCCTCCTTCAATCGGTTCCCTGCAGAACCTCTATAATTCCCACTGCAGAAGGAAGACTGCAGTGCTAGCTGGATAGGTGAGAGTAACCTCAAGAAAGATGTAATGCCAGTTGATTCTCTGTTGCTCTTCTTGTGTGGCACTTACAATGTTCAGGATGAGCCCTTCTTTTTTTTTTTTCTTCTTTTTTTAAATTTGATTTATATGCCGCCCTTCTCCGGAGACTCAGGGCGGCTTACAATGCGTTAAGCAATAGCCTTCATCTTTTTGTATATTTATACAAAGTCAGCTTATTGCCCCCACAAACTGGGTCCTCATTTCACCTACCTTAGAAAGGATGGAAGGCTGAGTCAACCTTGAGCCTTGGAGAGATTCGAACCAGCAGAAATTGCAGGCAGCTGTGTTAATAACAGGGTGCGTAGACCACTGTACTATCAAGGCTCTTATGATACAACCTGGAGTTCTGGCTGCTTTGTCATGATAGGTCCTGTCTGTCCTCATCCGTACCACTGCTGGTTTCTCTTAAAACACACCCATCAGTTTGGAAGCACTGCAGTACTTGTGTTCAGCTTAATTTTCCTCAAACTTTTCCTTGGCCTTGCTAGTCTGTCTTCCTCAAAAGGAAGTGTGAGCACATTTTGAGGGTCAACTAAGCTTTACGGCTGTACACAGATAAGTCTGAGCATCAGACAGTTCAGCATCCAGGGACTGGAAACTAAAACATATGAAGAACGGTTGCAGGAATTGGATATGTCTAGTCTAATAAGAAGGATTAGGGGGTGATACGATAGCAGTCTTCCTAAACAGAACAGTGCAGAACAGAAGAGTTGGGTGGGACCTTGGAGGCAGTGGTGAAATATAAAATTTGTTACTACGGGTTCTGAGGGTGTGGCTTGGTGGTGGTGGTGGTGGGGGGTAATGTGACTGGGTGGGCATAGCCAACTTTTTTTTTTTTTTTTTTACTTTTAAAAGCATTTTTTCTACAACCTTAAGAGGTTGCAGGAAAAAATGCTTTTAGAAGGCTCTAACGATCAGGCAACTCAGCTGGGATCGCCAGAGGCTTTTAAAGGCATTTTTTTTCCCTACAACCTCTTCAGCTGAAGAGGTTGCAGAAAAAAATGCTTTTAAAAGCCTCTGACGATCCCAGCTGAGCCGCGCGATCATCAGAGGCTTTTTTTTTTTACTTTTAAAAGCATTTTTTCGGCCGAAGAGGTTGCAGGAAAAAGTGCTTTTAAAAGTAAAAAAAAACAGCCTCTGATGATCGCGCAGCTCAGCTGGGCATGGGGGGGAGGGGCAGGGATTTTTGCTACCGGTTCTCCGAACCACCCGCCGCCATCGCTACCGGATCGGGTGATCCGGTCCGAACCGGGAGCATTTCACCCCTGCTTGGAGGTCTTTTTAGTCCAACCCCCTGCTTAGGCAGGAAACCCTATACCATTTCAGACAAACAGTTCTCTTATCCCTTCTTTAAAACCTCCAATGTTAGAGCATTTACAACTTCTGGAGGTAAGTTGTTCCACTGGTTGATTGCTCTCACTGTCAGGAAATTTCTCCTTAATTCTAGGTTGCTTCTCTCCTTGATTAGTTCCCATCCATTGTTTCTTGTCTTGTCTTCTGGTGCTTCGGAAAATAGGTTGACCCCCTTATCTTTGTGGTGGCCCCTGAGATATCGGAACACTGTCTGAAGGAACTTGGTTTGCCATGCTTGGCCATGCATGGAGTTCTTAGGCAGGTATGGATCTCCTAACTTCCCCTTTTTTTTCCCATATGTTCACGTAGATCCAGATGTACCAGCTGTCAAGGCTGCTTCATGATTATCATCGGGATCTTTACCACCATCTTGAAGAAAACGAAATCGGCCCAAGTCTGTATGCTGCACCCTGGTTTCTCACTTTATTTGCCTCGCAATTTCCCCTGGGATTTGTAGCCAGAATCTTTGGTAAGGATCCGTTTTGCCTTGCATTCCTAAGGAACATATTCTGTTCTGTCCCCCTTCCCCACACAGGCAAACACAGAACCAGGCACGCCTGCCAAGATTTTATTAAGCAATCAGACTAGAAACCTTTGCAGATAAGAGTTTTGGCAGTAAACTGCAAAATGCCTGCCAAGTCAGTTTTCACTCATAGTAAGCAAGAGAGAGATTATCCTCAGTCCGGTTCAGTAGCAAAAAGTAATCCACGAAGCAAGAGTTAGTCAAGGTCCAATCCAAATATGCCCAAGCCAGATTTCAGGTAACACGATGTGACTCTCAGGTTTTTAACTTTGACCGTCACAAAGCCTGAAGAGCAATCATACCCACTTTTATTCCTTGTGGGGTGTGGCTCAGTGACTCAGCTCAATCTCTGGTCCTCCCACACCTCTTTCGTTGCTGCGCACGCTTCTCCCTCTGACGCTGCCTGGGGTCAAGCCAGGATTCATCATCCTCACTCCCTATCTGTTGTTGTTCCCATATGTTTTCCTCCTGGCATATCCCAGGCTGTTCCTCTTGGCCTTCGGATGCAACCTGAGGCATTGCCAGAGAGGAGGGTCCTGGAGAGGGAGGCCTTATCAGTTCCTCCCCATCACCTTCTGAGTCCTCTTCCTCTATTAGGACAGGCTCGGGAGTTGGGGTCACAACAATATTCATTGTGAATGTCAACAGGGACAGCTAGAACAGAACTGGATTTGTGCCTCTTTTTTTTTTTTTTTTACTTCCTTTGGGGTTGCGATTTGTCTGCTCAATAGCACAGGCGGAGGCCGTAAATTAACTCTTCTCTGTGGATCATTTTTTAAAATAGTCTGCGATGTTGTATTAAGATGCATTTCGTTCCCAAGATGAATGGGAGCTGCGTGCTCTCGCCTGGATAGAAATTCTAATTGCAAAAACCCTTTGTTGACCAGTGAAACTGGCAAATGGGCGGGATTGCTTGCTTGTATTCATAAATGTCAATGGAGATTCTCAGTCATCCAGGTCATGGTTGTCCCAAAAGTGCTTTTTCAAGAGGCAACTGGACTTTCTTGTTTTTCCTTGAAGATGTTTCACTTCTCATCCAAGAAGCTTCTTCAGCTCTGACTGAAGGGGGTGGGGAATGGAAGGATTTATACTCCTTGCAGACAGCTGGTCATTTGCATCCTTTTAGCAAGTTGTTAAGGCCGCCTGGAGATTTATCTGTGTCCTCAGGGTCACAGTGTCCTCAGGGTCACCTGAGTGGTGCAAATGGGTGTGGAGCCTTCTTGGAACTGTTGAAAGGACTGTGTTGTAGACTGGAGACACAGTCCTTTCAACAGGGAGCCTTCTCTGTGGGGGCACCCGCCCTCTGGAACGAGGTACCCCCAGGAATACGGCTGATCCCGGACCTCCGTACTTTCCGCCGAGCGCTAAAAGACCTTCTTATTCCAGCAAGCCGGGCTGGCTTAAAATTTTAATGGGTTATTTTATGGGGAACGGGTTTTAAAATTTAGGGAAACCCAACTGATTTAATTCTGTTTTAATTCTTTTTAATTTTTATACTGTATGTGTTTTAAATTTTGGCTGTTCACCGCCGTGAGTCCTTCGGGAGAAGGGCGGTATACAAATTTAAATAATAATAATAATAATAACAACAACAACAACAACAACTCCAAGAAGTCACCACACCCATTCGCACCAATGACTCTCTTAAAAAAATGCAAATGACCAGCTATCTACAAGGAATATAAATCCTTCCATTCCCCACCATCCAGTCAGAGCTGAAGAAGCTTCTTGGATGAGAAGCAAAACATCTTCCAAGAAAAACCAGTTGCCTCTTGAAAAAGCACCTTTGGGACTATGTATTCATAGTTTGTTGGGTTGTCTTGTTTCACAACTGAAGCTTCTAAAAGTACAAAAAGGAACTCAAAAATAGAATAAATGTTATTTATGGGGCAATCTGAAATTGGCTTATTAGCCCAGCAGCAAGTCTCCTTGTATTTAATAGAATCTGTTCCTATCAAATATAAGAGAGCGTGGAATAACAAAAGGCCAGTTTCAACCTTTGGGTTATGTGACTCTTACAGGTAGGTTATTGTTAACCTAATTGTATGAATGATGTGCTTTTATGAGGTAATCAGTGTACAGATAGTCCTCAACTAACAACATTTAGTGTTCATTTAGTACTAAATGTTGTTAGTTCTCAAATAACAATATTTAGTAACATTCATTTAGTGACTGTTCAAAGTTACGCCGGCAATGAAAAAAAAGTGTCTCAGGACTGTTTTTTAAACTTATGACCATTGTGGCATCCCCATGGTCACATGATCAAAATTAGGACATTTGGAAACTGGCATGTATTTATGATGGTTGCAGTGTCCCGGGGGTCATGTGAACCCCTCATGCAATCTTCTGACAAGCAAAGTCAACGGGGGAAGTCGGATTCACTTAACAACCACGTTAGTAACTTAAGAACTGCAGTGATTCACTTCACAACAATGGGCAAGTATAGCCGTAAAATGGGGCAAAAGTCGCTTAACGAATGTCTCGCTTAGCAACATAAATATTGGTGTCAGTTGTTGTTCTGTCCTGACTACATGTTAATCTGTGCGCAGCTCGACATGCAGCTAAACCAGGGGTGAAATTTAAAATTTCTTACTACCGGTTCTGTGGGCGTGGCTTGGTGGTGGCGGGGGTAATGTGACTGGGTGGGCGTGGCCAACTTTTTTTTTTTAACTTTTCAAAGCATTTTTTCTTTGAAAAGCCTCTGCCGATCAGGCAACTCAGCTGGGATCGTCAGAGAGACTTTTTAAAAAAATACCTCTCTGCCGATCAGGCAACTCAGCTGGGGTCGTCAGAGACTTTTCAAAGCATTTTTTTTTACCATCTCTTCGGCCAAGAGGTTGCAGAAAGAAATGCTTTGAAAAGCCTCTGATGATCCCAGCTGAGCCACACGATCATCAGAGGCTTTTTTTTTTACTTTTAAAAGCATTTTTTCCTTGGAAGAGTTTGTAAAAAAAAATGCTTTTAAAAGTTAAAAAAAAAAAAAAGCCTCTGATGATTGTGTGGCTCAGGTGGGCATGGGGGGGGAGCGCAGGGATTTTTGCTACCGGTTCTCCGAACCACCCGCCATCGCTACCGGATCAGGTGATCTGGTCCGAACCGGGAGCATTTCACCCCTGGGCTAAACTCACCTATCCTCCAATAAAACAGACTGTCTGTGTAGATCTGAATGCTTTATTGAAAGAACAGGATATGGTGAAACTGGGGAAAATAGGGATACATACAATCAGAACCAAATACAAGACAAACAGTATTAAGTTATTGCTGAACATAACTGAACATAACAATTAATAAATACAAGGAACCTAAATCTCACCAGCGATGCTCTGTGCGTAGGATGTGGGTTTCTCCTCTGATGACCATGTGCCACAGATTAAGATGAATGCTTCTTTGTGCTTCTGCCTTTTCCAAATGCTAAAGGAAGTGGAGTCTGACTTCCCAGCGTGCACTTATTTTGAGAGTGCAGGCTGATGGGTAATGAGGTTGGGTCAGCTTCAAACAATATACTTGGTATTTTGTCTCTCCGGCCACTAGATGGGGCCAGAGCGCAACACCAGTATATAAAGATAATATGTTGGGGCATATTTATCCCTCTGGCCACTAGATGGGACTAGAGAGCAATAACAGTATATAAAGGTTATATGCTGGAGCATGACAGTTGTGGTCATAAATCGAGGCCTGCCTGTAATCTAATCTGTTGCTCTTTCTCGCCCCAGATATTATTTTTCTTCAAGGTACAGAAGTCATATTTAAGGTAGCACTATGCCTGCTTAGCACCCAGGAGGAATGCATCATGTCGTGTGAGACATTTGAAGGCATTGTTGAATTTCTGAAGAACACTCTCCCCGACATGACACAGCCCCAGATGGAGAAGATAATGGCCCAGGTAACACAGGTTTATTCCTGCCTGCCTTCTCTTTCTCCTTTCCTAGGTGCAGAAATCCTTTTAAAGCCTCACTTGACTGACAATGCCGGGTTTTTGGGGTGACCTATGTCTCAAGGGATGTGGTGGCTCAGTGGCTAAGATGCTGAGCTTGTCAATTGAAAGGTCGGCAGTTCAGCAGTTCGAATCCCTAGTGCCGCGTAATGGGGTGAGCTCCCGTTACTTGTCCCAGCTTCTGCCAACCTAGCCGTTTGAAAGCACATAAAAAATGCAAGTAGAAAAATAGGAACCACCTTTGGTGGGAAGGTAACAGCACTCCGTGTGCCTGTTTAGCATTTAGTCATGCCGGCCACATGACCGCGGAGACGTCTTCGGACAGTGTTGGCTCTTCGGCTTTGAAAGGGAGATGAGCACCACCCCCTAGAGTCGGGAACGACTAGCACATATCCCTATCCCTGTCCCTGTCCCTGTCCCTGTCCCTATCCCTATCCCTATCCCTATCCCTATCCCTATCCCTATCCCTATCCCTATCCCTATCCCTATCCCTATCCCTATCCCTATCCCTATCCCTATCCCTATCCCTATCCCTAACACTAACACTACAGATTGAAAGTTTTAATGTACTCCTTCCAAAAATGGTGGTGAGAGAAGGTTCCACTCTCCCTCTTTGCTTTGTCACGTTGGTAACAGTGGTGGGTTTCCAGTATTCTTACCACTGGTGCGCCATGCGCACACCTTCCACATATGCGCCCAGCCTCAAAAACGTGCCTAAATAGGACTGCATAGAGCCGGGGTGGGTGGGCAGGTCCCCCTGCGATTTCCACTACCGGTTCGCTAGAACTGGTACGAACCGGCTGAATACCACTTCCGATTGGTAGTCTTTTTTCACATTCTGAGGTCCAAAGAGTTCATATTTGTCTTCTCCTCAAGTAACCGGTGGATTGTAAGGAATCTTTTTCCCCCTCTCTTTTGCTACCCATGGTAGGTATTTGAGATGGACATTTCCAAACAGCTTCATGCCTACGAGGTGGAGTACCATGTTCTGCAAGACGAATTGCAAGAGAACCTGAGCCCTTGTGAGGAGATTGAAGCTTCAGAGAAACTTGAAAGGGCCAACAGTCAGCTGAAGAGACAAAATATGGATCTCTTGGAGAAACTTCAGGTAAGAGTCAGGCTCAATCTGAATTTGGGAGGATCTGACAGTGTCAAATTAGGCAAAGAAGAAGCCCTCAAAGGAAATAGCCAGTGGCACCTTTCTTCCCCAGAGACGCACACTTTTGTCTGTAGATAATCCTTGACTTATAGCCATTCGTTTAGTGACTGTTAGAAGTTACACCAGCACTGAAAAAAATGATTTATGACCATTTTTCACACTTAGGATCATTGCAGCATCCCTGGTGTCACGTGATCAAAATTCAGATGCTTGGCAACTGACATGTATGTACGATGGTTGCATTATCCCGGGGTCATGTGATCCCTTTTTGCGACCTTCTGACCAACAGAGTCAACGGGGAAACCAGAGTCACTGAACAACAAGTGATCAATATTAACAACTGCAGTGATTTATTTAACTGTGGCAAGAAAGGTCATAAAACGGGGCAAAACCCTCTTAACGACTGTCTTGCTTAACAAGGGAAGTTTTAGACTCGATTGTGGTTGTAAGTCAAGGACCACCTCCATCTCATTCTTTGTTTTCATCCATAGATGTTCTTGGAATTTTAATGTTTAAGTCTGGGGGGGGGGGAAATCAGTGCATCTTCCTCCCCAATCTATATATCTATATATATATAAAAGCGAAAACCACTCACGCATCATCATAAAATCTACGAACTTGAAATTTGGCATGTATGTTCCTCTTGGCTTCTGGCTAACAAAGGATTTTTCGAAATGACCATGAGATCATTATTATTTCATATACAGTATTATATTCACACGCTCTGATGCTAAGGAGTTAGATGTTCTACTCTCCCTCTCCACCTGAAAGGAACTCTGTCCCAACTGCCAGTTGCCTTATATTAACATGCTCTGATGCTACCCCTTTGCAAAATCAGGTGTGGGCATGGCCAACGCGTGACTCACAAGGCCTGCGGGCTGGGACATTCTACTCCCTCTCCCCCTCCTATTCTATTCTATTCTATCCTGTCTTATCCTATCCTATCCTATCCTATCCTATCCTATCCTATCCTATCCTATCCTATTCAGATGGAATTTAAAAAAATGATGGAGAGGGAACCACTGAATAACAAACATGATCTAGGGCTAGATTGCTGACTTGCTGGGAGTAAGAAATAGGATCAATAAAATATGATGTATTTCTTTTAAATAAATAAATAAATCTAAAGGACACCTTTCTGAAATGAAGGGCTGTCCTTTATAATAAAGGATGCCTGGTCAATCTAGGAATCATGAGATTTGGTAGAACTGAAGGGCCTCCTCTGACCATCTCTTATTTCCTCTTTCCGCTCCTTGTTAGGTGGCCCATGCTAAGATCCAAGGCATGGAGTCCAACCTGGAAGAGGCCTTGAGAAGGGAGGGCCAGATGATGACTTTAATCCAGTCCCTGGAAGAGGAGAAGGCTCTATATCAGAAGGCCCTGGAGAAGATCTGCAGCTACCTGTCCCAAGAGGCCCTGTCTGACTGTGAAGAGCTGCTGAAAGAAGTCAACTGTCATCCAGACCAATTCTAGAAGAAAGCCATAAATGAGAGAAGGGGGCAGGAGGGAGAAGAGAAAGAGAGAGAGAGGGAAAAAGAGAGAGAGAGAGAGAACATGGTTTCTTCTCATAGATGGAAGGAAAGAAAAGGCCAGATCACTGCTGGGAAGGAGACCCACCTCATTTCACAGGATTCTACTGTACAAGGAGAAGCCGCAGTAGAGAAGAGGCCTTTTTTCAACCTCAATATGCAAATCCCAGGTTCATGTTGTCGTCGTCGTCTTCTTTTTTTTTATAACGCGTGTAAATAATTTGCAGTGCACAGTACAAAAGATGGGATCGAATGAAGAAGATCAGGTGTATATTTAGGACTGATCTAAACACGGGAAAACGGTGGAATTTTGAGACTGCTTGTGACTTAAACGTTGAAGACTCTACCCTTCCCTCCGTAAAGGAAGGTATGGGGTCTTTTCTATACGCTGATCAACACTTGAAAATAAATAAATAAATAAAAAGCAAGAATGTATTTCCACCTCCAAAAAGCAGCACAGATTCCCAGCTGAGGGGTGGGTGGGTGGGTGCTGTGCATGTCTGCTATATGTTGGGGGTCCGTTTCTAAAGTTCCTCAGGGAAGATTGCTGGTCCTTCCTTTGCGCAGGAACAGTTGTGTTCCTGCGGACACACAACTGACCTCTCCTCCTCTCCCCGTCAGGGAGAGCTGGTGATGAAAAGTTGATGAAAAGTCACCCATTCCCTATCCAGAAAAGCAAGGAAGACATATCAGGGACCCCTTCACTCCCCCTTCCTTGTGAGACAGAGAACAAAATGGCTGGTTGAGGTGTGGCTGGGGTGGGAGCGTGTCAGAATGCAGGTAGGACTTTCCAAGCAAACACTCCTCCTGGGGAAAGTCACCTGAAACTCTTGGGATCGACTCCTTTCCTCTGACCTGCAGGAATCCGTTTGGTTGAAAGGATCCTCCCGGTTGAGTGCTGTCCTTATCTTAGCACCTTGTAGCTTCTTCGTGCTCTGGAGGTTTAGTTGCACCAAGGTCACCGTTATAGGAGGACAACCCGTGTCACTTCAGCAATGGCTCAGAGACGCTATGAGGCACTACAAGTCCTGAGAGGAATGACCATCGCTTAAACACGATAGATGGAATGTCCTTCAGCCGGATGCCGAATCCTGCAGCCCGATTCCACTTGGCCAAGGAAACCCTGTAAGATCTTCCTGCTTCCTCATTTATCCAGCTCTTTTTCTCCAAATGTTAGTATTTCTTCCACGGGGAAGATCCCCATAAACCTTCAACCGAAGAACAACTAGGTTGTCACAGAATTAACGCTAAGGGGAGTGGTTATCCCCATGTGGCAGTTTGTACATTTCATCATAACATGTCTGTTCCCTCCTTCTTTTTTAAGAAGCATTAAGAAGCAGAGATTTGGCTTCTTGAAAATCTAGCAATTTCTGGATGGTGTTGATTGTATTGTTATTATTATTATCACCATCAACATCATCATTTGCTGCTCTGCCTATCCTGTTTCCCCCAAAATAAGACATCCCCTGATAATAAGCCCAATCGGCCTTTTGAGTGGATGGCAATAAGGCCAAGCGCTTATTTCAGGGTTCAAAAAAATATAAGACGGGGTCTTATTTTCGGGGAAACATGGTATTTCTTAAGGACGTTTTCTGGTTTTGGAAGCTATTTCTGCCATGCAGACCAGACACTCAAGTCAACATTTGATCTATCAAAATGATGAAAATATCAATCAGCCAACACAAGAAATATGTTTTGGAACATGTTGTCCCATTCCCCCCCCCCCACTCCGCATTGGGAACGACTTGTCGTATTTCTCCAGCTGCTTTCTCTAAAATTGTGCCAAATTCAGCCAAGTGTCTTCCTTGTCCAAGACACAGGTGTGGGTGAAAGTGCTTCCATTGCAACATGTCTTGTGTTATGCAAACAACAAGAAAACCAAGGAGAAACCACACAGTTGGCATTTTCCTCCATCCGCTGCTAATCCAACCTGCCTCCCCCCCTCCTTTTTTTAAAATTTCTTGATCATATAATTTCTTAAGTTTTCCTGGGCATCGTCCCAAAGGAAAAGCCAAAATGCATGACGAGACACTGCCCTAATTTCAGCTTTTTGCACGGGAGATTTCCCAAAGATTGCGTGTCTGGCGTTTTTTTTTTTTTTTCTCGCTGCTTTTTATCAAATCAACAGAATCACACCAAACCTGGCAGAGTTGCAGAAACATCACACTTTCGGAAGGAAAATTGTGCTGTTTCTTTGCAATTTCATTTGGGGCCACCTCGTGCACGGAAAAGCGGCCCCAGAGAATTGGATGCCGCTGGTCTGAGTTATTAAGGCACGCAAGACTTTTTTTTTTTAAATCACAATGTTTCACGCTATGTTGGTTTCACTGACTTGTTCATATTGTCACGTGGAAAATTTCCAATAAATGCCATTGCTGCGTTTGCTCGTATTGTTTTCATTTGCAGTCGGAATATTTCTACGGATGGTTGCACAAGGAGTTTTTTTTGGGGTTCCTCTCTTGTAATGTTAGAGCTCAGGATTACCCAGTTGAACGGACGAGCCACCAGATTTTTTGAGCCCAAGAAACATTTCGGGACATGATCTGTTGATTGAAGGGTGTTGACTTTTAAAATTATGCTCGACACACTGAGATAACAAGCCTTGATTGGCTGTATGAAAGAGGAGGAGCTGGAGGGATGTCCTGAGTACAGGGGTATCAAACTGGCGGCCTGCGGGCCAGATGCGTCACACGCAGGCAACGCCCACCATAGCTCCGTGAATGGGGAAAATGTCACGAAATGTCACTTGACACAGTGAGTTTGACACCTGTGTATCTGAGAGATGGACCTGGATTCCGGTACAGGTAGGCCTCAAATTACAACCATTCATGTAGTGACTGTTCGAAGTTACAACGCTGAAAAAAATGGCCTACTGCAATGTTGGTGAACCATTTAGGCACTAGTGCTGAAACAGGGGAGGGGAGGACGGGGGCTCACCAACATGTGCATGCATGCCAGAAACCAGAAGAGCAACTGCCCAGTGCACATGCGCACGCCGGGAAGATGATCTTCCAGTTTCCAGCGCGGGTATGTGCACCGGCCACCTGGTCTTCCAGTTACTGGCATGCATGCGCACACAAAGACCAGCTGGACGGTGCGCATGTGTGTGCTAGAAACTGGAAGATCATCTTCCCGACATGCGCATGCACACTGAGTGGCTGTTCTGGTTTCCAGCACTCCCGCTGTTCTGCCCCAGCTACGGACCCCAAAGAACACAGCACACACAAAGTTTGTACAAAACTTAATTTACTAAAATAATTCAGTCTTTTTCAAAACAAAGGCTGCTAAGAAACTTTCTTAACAGCCTACAAGAAACCAAAGATAAAGTAATCACAATCTTACGAAGGTTGGCAGAAAGCCCAGAAGCAATTTGCAGAGAATCCAGACGCGAAGTAGAGTAAACTAAAGTTGTTCCCTACAAATTGCTTCAGTCGGTGTTCCTCCTTAAATAGGCTAAGAGAGTGGCCAATTAGCCCCAAGCCTTATTCTTGAGGAGACCTCCTAAGGAGCCACTCCTGCCTTTTGGCCGCTCTGCGCGCCCGTGCATTGAGAAGAGGCTCCTCCTCTTCGTCTTCTTCACTTAAAGGAGCTTCTGGAGGTTCTGAAGGCCCTGGCTGAATCTCTGCCTCTGGCACCACATCTTATCCAGCCTCCTCATTGTCAGATTCGGGTGCCAACTGCACAGGCTGCTGGCACAACACCACACCAGCCTCCTCACTGTCAGAATCAGCTACAATCCGCACAGGCTGCTGACGGGCCACGACACCCGCACATGTGAAGACCAGCTGACCAGCGAGCTGGAACTGGAAGAGCAAACAGCAATGGCTCGCATTCCCGGAGAGATGGCTCTGCATGCCACTTCTGGCACGTGTGCCATAGGTTCGCCATAACGGGCCTACTGTATGATTGTTTTTTTGCACTTAACAAGCATTTCAGCATTTCCGGGGTCATGCAATCAAAATTTGAATGCTTGGCAACTGGCATGCATTTATGATCATCGCAGTGTCCCAAGGTCAAGTGATCACTTTTTGCGACCTTCTGACAAAAAAAAAAAAATAGTCAACGGGGAAGCCAGATTCACTATCTTAACAAGGGATTCACTTAACAACTGAGGCAAGAAAGATTGGAAAACGGAGCAAAACAGGAATTTTGGGCTCGATTGTGGTCATAAGCCAAGGCCTGTTATTCTTCCTCCCTGCCCTGTACAAAATAAATAAATAAAATGGCTCCTTGTGCCTGAAACAGAAACCAAAGCAAAAGATTGTGAGTTTGTTTTTGCTCAATCTCACCATGTTCTCTGTGGAAGGTCTGCAGAAGCTCCCAAGGCATCCTGAAGTCCCTTTCTCTGACAAGGTTGAGGTCATGATGCATGATGCCTCACAACTTTTAGGAACATCATGGGTGATTTCCTGAACAAATGTTGCAGCAGTAAACAGAAAAGACACCCGTTCCTTCAGCTTTTGTAAACGAAGACGAGGGCCTAAGGCAGCTTCATTCCCAGAACGTTACACCTTGAAGTCATTACAATTGGGCTCTGCGGGACCTGCTGTTTTTTTATTATTATTATTTTTATTATGGGAAGAAATCCTGATCAAGCAGAACTCTGTTGCTTTTATAGACAGTTCTGAGTCAGCAACTTTGGAGGATTGTTTGATCCCATGCTTTATGAGGAAAGGAAATTTCATTCCCAGATCTTGAAAAACCTTACTTAGCTGTTTTCTCCTTGGAAAAAAAAGAACAAAAACAGGCAGACCTGGGCTACCCCTTGGGCGCTCTATTTGGGTTTAATGGCATGGAACTTGAGGAACAGATTGCAGTAACTATCAATCTTGGTCTCTTGAAACTACAGAATGGATGCAAAAAAAGTGTTGACCTAATAATAAGTTTGTCTGTTTGGGCAAAGCTTGACAGTGAAGGAGACCGTCCTCCTTCTCTCCTGTTTGTATACAATTTGACCACCAAATTCTACTAACCTGCCATGGGCCACGGAGGTCACCTGGAGATAAGAAGTAGTAGCATTTTGCTCAGTTGCTTTAGGGATTCTTTTCCACCAATACTCATCCCTTCTTGCTCCGGTCCCTGGGGCAGGCATCTCAGCTTTGATGTTCAGGGAAGGCTGCACTCTGGTTGCAATTAGGCTGCTGGTTCCTGGCAGTCCCTGGTTGGAGGCAAGCTCTGCCTCTCTCTGGGTCACCTGGAGCAGGCTCTCTTCAGATAGTCCACCCTCTGCCATGGTTTCCCGAGTTTCTCTGCAAGCAGACCAGATGGCGGGAGTGACTGGAGAGGCCAGGACCCAGGAATCCCAGTAATTTTGATTAGTTTAAGGAGAGAGCTGACTTGCTGTCAGGGTTCCGATGGATGCCCTAATTAAGCCATGAGTCTTGAGCCAAGTCTCAAATCCAGTAATTTATTAGGAGCAACATGTCAGCATGTATCCAAGTGAAGTCAGCTCTGCCCCACATAGTTTACGGCCCACCTATGACCCTGTTTCCCTCTTCCTCCCAGGGTGTGTCATAAATCACATTCTCCAATGGAGCACTTTCCCGGGCTGCAGAATTCACGCCTCTCTGGCTAGTTCTGGTAACCTGGGATACAGCCTTGAGAAAGGTATGCGTGGAATGTGCTTCTGGTTGTGGCTGCCGTGCTGCTCCGTCAGTTTTCTCCCCTCCTGCCTATGGCAACTCGAGAGCAGGCCAGGAATGCTTTACGAGTTGACACCGTCCTCCTTCTCTCCAGCCTGTTTGCCACAATTTCACCACCAAATTCTAATAACCTGTCATGGGCCATGGAGGTCACCTGGAAATAAGAATAGTACCATTTTGCTTTTTGTTAGCTTTCATAGGAAATTCATCTGGAATATCTCAGTGTTGAACAACATTGGGGCAAAGGAAGTAGATGTTGGTTGGTTGGTCCATTCCTTGAGGTGGTTCCATGCCATTGAACATCCACTGGCATCTTTGTCCCCCATTTGTATGGCTGATCTGCCTGGATGCTCTTAGAACCCAGAACTTCTCTGGAGTCATTTTTAATTTGCTGATTGGGACAACCTGCTCAGGAGGAAAAGCTCTTTTGAACATCCTCCTCTTCTTGAAACAAGGACAACCATTAAGCCTTACCTTATATTTCTTGTCTCAAGCCTGGCTGGATCTAGGTGGGTGATGGATGCAAGATCCCGTCCATATAGAACAGTGGATGGTCTCCTGCCTCTCTTCATCATTGAAGGTTGGCCACTAGAGGCCCCAGCTGCTTGGGCAAGTCCCAGAGAAATTGCTTCAGTGTTTGCCATTAGCTGGACTTCCTGAGAGACAGCAGTCTGTGTTTGGCATATAGGTTAATCAGGTCTCTAGATTCACAGCTGGTTTCTCTCTCTCTCTCTCTCTCTCCCTATCCCCCCTGTCCCTCCTTCCCTCCCTCCCTCTCCCCCCCTCCCTCTCTCCTTCCATGTTCCTTTCCTGCATCTCTGCTGTTATTTTATTCCTCTTCTAGGAATCTTATAGGATGGGATGGGCTTGGGATGGGAGGAGAGGAGAGGAGGGAGAAGAGGAGGAGAGGGAGGAGAGGAGAGGAGAAGAAAGGAGAGGAGAGGAGAGAAGGGAAGGGAAGAGAAAAGAGAAGAGAAAAGAGAGGAGAGGAGAGGAGAAGAGGAGAGGAGAGGAGAGGAGAGGAGGAGAGGAGAGGAGAGAGGAGAGGAGAGGAGAGGAGAAGAGAAAAGAGAAGAGAAGAGAAGAGAAGAGAAGAGAAGAGAAGAGAAGAGAAGAGAAGAGAAGAGAAGAGAAAAGATGTATTGTCATTTTTTACTGTGGGCACACTGGCACACATTAAAAATATACTTATATACCTACACCCATAAACATACACACACACACACACACACACACACACACACACACACACACACAGACTTCGCCCTGTTCTTGCTTGCCCAGTATCAGTTATCCTCAACATTCTTTCACTTTCTTGCTCAGAATTTCTCAGCATCGCAGTGTTGGCAGGAGCCTCGTAATATCTGTGTTAGGCAACTGAGCGAAGAAAAAGAAATGCTATTTCTGAAGCCAATTTTCAGTCATTTGCAGGCGTGACCCGATCAGCCCTCCAGTTGCTGTGATTTATTCCAGCTTCTATCATTTCTCCTAGGATAACTTTGTGTTTCTTCTCTTCTGTGTTGCTTCGGTTGTCTTGTTTGGACTGGGGGAGAGTGTATTTTCCACCTGATGTATCTACAGAGGGAGCCAATGCAGCACAGAGGTTGCTTCTAAACTTTGATGGAGAAAAACCAGGGCTACATCCCAGTGGTGGGATTCAAAATTTTTTACTACTGGTTCTGTGGGCGTGGCTTGGTGGGCGTGGCAGGGGAAGGATACTGCAAAATCTCCATTCCCGCCCCACTCCAGGGGAAGGATACTGCAAAATCTCCATTTCCTCCCGATCAGCTGGGACTCGGGAGGCAGAGAATAAATGGGGGGATGGGCCAGTCAGAGGTGGTATTTACTGGTTCTCTGAGCTACTCAAAATTTCTGACACTACCGGTTCTACAGAACTGGTCAGAACCTGCTGAATACCACCTCTGCTACATCCCCATGCAGCCAAAGAGCCCAGCCCACTTTCAGCTCAACTGCCTCAGAGCGAGGGTTGTTGAGATGATATGAAGGAAGATAGCCATGCATGTTGACTTAGAAGTAAGTCAATGAGAGTGTGAATGCACTTATTGACAAGTATGGGGACATCAACAGTGCTGGGAGGGAAGGGCTGGTGGAAATTGCCTCCAAGGTTCGGTAGGAGGAGCACAACTATTCCTCCCTTGATCTTCTGGCCATGGGGCTCCTTCCTTCACCTGCTGGGGAACAGACACAGGGAAGATCATTCTGAAGAGGTGTGGGGGGGTCTTCCCTGGTTGAGCCTCTAAGATGCTTTCCGGTCTTCTGAATACAGCAGGAGGGCTCTTGTGAAAGCAGTCAGCCAAGACAGTCCTGAGAGGGAGGCCATCCTCTGGACAAAGGAGAATAGGTCATTGATCTCCTCAGAGGCCAACTGGCCCAGCTACAGGGGGGTCTCCCTAGACAGCCTCCTTTTGTTATGACACATGGGAACCCAACTTTAAAAGGAGCTGGCAAAAATCAGGATTTGCGCTCCCACTGTTTTGCAACCCAGGAGAAGTGTCAGCCTTGCAACCTGCAATTTTATATTTTCTTGTTGCTCAGCCAACCTTCACTTGCTGAGAAGCCTAGAAGGAAACAATAATGCAGGCTAGTTAGATTGAAGTCATACTTTTGGTTCAGAGTCTTTTTATTATTATTATTTTTCAGTTCTTGTTATGCAAATAATCCCTGTCTGGGTCAATCTGCTAGATAACCTTGGCTAGTGGCCACTGCCCAAACACTCATTATTTCTCATTATTATTTTTTTTTTCACTTTCAAACTTCAGAATACACACAGCATCATTCTGTGTCTCATTTCCATCTCCATGGATTCCAGCAGGGACCAATTGATGCTGTGGGGTTGAATCTCTCCTTCTCCATCATTGTCCTCCTTCAAGGCATCTGGCTAAATCTCTTGGCCTTCTTCACTTCAAAATGCAAACCATAAATATGGCATTAATGACCAATAACCTGGGCTCTATTGAAGGGACCTTGCTGGCTTGGGGCTGCTCATCTCTTTTATCATTGCTTTCATGAGTCCTCAATTCCGTCTTGCATTTCAGAATCGAGTCAACCATAAAAGTTTAGGCAGCTCTTTACCGAGTCCTTCTTTTGGTGAGTGTCAGCTCCACAAAGAGAGATACAGCTGTACGCAGGCTGTCGAGCAGCGGCCTCCTTCAAAATATTATTGATGGCAATGGAGATTGAATTGATCTTCCATGAAAACACAGCTCATAACACGGGGAGTGGTTTGCTCACAAGCCTCAAATAGATTGGTTCCCCCCACCCCACCCCACCCCCCATGAGGTCTTCTGGGCTGCTGTATTTCCTGGTCGAAATATCACTCTGCAGCTTCAAACTGGGCAGGAATTCAGAATAATCTTTCTGTGGAACTGGGAGATGTTCATTGTTTCAGCCTGTGTGTGTTTGGCCTTCAGTTGCCTTTGGAATGCTTGGCTGTTGTGGTCTTCATTCAAAACACCAGAAGATGGGTTTTAAGGATCTGGAGGGAAGATCCAGTACACCTTGGTGGATCGTTGATCTGCTCCCATGCTCTGGCAAATCAACCATTTACACTTTGCAAGAGAGCATACAAATTGCTAGAGAGAAGCTCCCTGAAGATGGGCTCCAACATGAGTCCAAAAGCTCAGATTAAACCTCTGGTTCAGTGGTGAAATCTACATTTTTTTTACTAATGGTTCTGTGGGCGTGGCTTGGTGGGTGTGGCTTGGTGGGCATGGCAGGAGAAGGATACTGCAAAATCTCCATTCCCACCCCACTTCAGGGGAAGGATATTGGAAAATCTCCATTCCCATCCCACTCTGGGACCAGCCAGAGGTGGTATTTGCCAGTTCTCCGAACTGCTCAAAATTTCTGCTACTGGTTCTCCAGAACCTATCAGAACCTGCTGGATTTCACCTGCTCTGGTTCCAGGAACCGACCGAAATTGGTGTTGGAAGAAATGTCCATCTGGGTTCAATTCCAAGTGGGGAAAATGTTACATATGTAAATAGCAAGTGAAGCCAGGGATGTAGTCTTCACTCAGGTCCGGGTTTAGCTGGACATTTTCATGCCCACCACTGATTGGTGGATTCAAACAGGGCCCACTACTGATTGGTGGATTCAAATGGAGGGTAATGTAAAGCATTGTCAGTGGCTGAATCGTGGGACTGCTCCCTTTAAAAGGGAGCGCTGCCGGCTCAGCCTGAGCAGAAGTCACTTACTTAAATAAAGAGCTGAAGTTACTGTCTGTCCTCCTGCCTCTTCATTGCCTCCCATGATCTAACAGAAAAAGACACTGGAAACATGGAGACTCCTTGGAAATATGTTTTTTTTTGTTGCAATATTTTCAGGATCAGACTCAATAATAATAATAAGAGTTAGAGATTTAAATATATTTCTCTTTAATTATAATAGGCATTCTATATTCACTGAATATTCACAGATAGAAGCAAAGAAAATGGTGAAGGTGGCTCCTTATATATACAAAGGGTGGAGCCAAGAGTGGGAGTGGTGAATTATGAATACATTAAGAGTCAAAGAATAAGTTAACCCCTGATATCCCATATATACATTATTTACACATTAGGGAATAAGGCATTTACATCTGACAAATCCCCCTCTAAATGCCGGTTCGCTATACAACACCAATTACATTCAGATTCAGGACAATATAAGACATACAATTTGGAAGTTAAGTATTTGTGCTGTTTAGAAGGCAAAGGCTTCGTCAATATGTCAGCTAATTGTTCAGAGGTATCACAATGCACTGCTTTGATAAATCCATCTTGAGACAATTGTCTCACATGCTTAAATTTTATATCTATATGCCTGGATCTTTGTCCAATGGCATCGGATCTAGATATTTCAATGGCTGCTTTATTGTCTTCATGCATAACAAAAGGCAAAGCAGGTTTTTTCCAAACATCTGAAATTAAATCATTAAACCATACAAGGTTATTTGCAGCTTTGGATAAACAAACATATTCCGCTTCTGTGGTTGAAGTGGCTACCAGTTCTTGTTTACCAGTGTACCAGTAAACTGGACAGTCATTTAACAGAAAAATATAACCAGAAGTACTTTTTCTGCATGATATATCTCCAGCCCAATCCGCATCTGCGTAACATGTAAGTTTTGGTTCTTTATTATCACTAGGTTCTAATACTAGGCAAAAGTCTAATGTACTTTTCAGATATCTTAAAATTCTTTTGACAGCTTCCCAGTGATACATTGTTGGTTTGCTAACGTGCCTTGATAATAAATTGAGTGGTAATGCAATATCTGGCCTGGTCCAATTAGATATATAAAGAAGTGAACCTATGACTGATCTATAAAATGTATTATCCTTGAATTCAGGGGAAGATTCATCAGTATTTCTAAGGAAACCAGTTTGCATAGGAGTGTCACAGGGTTTGGCATTGTTTAAATTGCATTTGTTTAGAAGTTCAATAATCTTATCTTTCTGAGTAAGTTTGAATCCCCTTCTAGTTTTGTTAATTTGTACACCAAGGTATTTGTTTACTTTACCTAGAGATTTCAACGAGAAATGTTCATTTAGCTTGTTTACAAAGATTTCTCTTCTCTCTTTGTGTTTTCCTATATATAAAATATCATCTACATAAATCAATACAAATTCAATGTAATCATCACTCTTTTTGACAAAGAAACAGTTATCAGCAGTGGTAGCGTTGAAATCCATGGTCTTAAGTACTTTTACCAAGCAATCGTACCATCTTTTGCCAGATTGCTTTAATCCGTATAAACTCTTGTTCAATAGCCAAATTTCATTTTTATTAGTGTATTGACTGTGAGGTGCTCTTACATATATTTCCTTATCTAGTTTTGCGTGTAGATACGCAGTCTGTATGTCATATTGAAATACATCAAGATTGAGTGCGGATGCTACTACTAGAGCTGTTTTAACACTCTCTGTTCTTACTGTGGGGGAGTACGTGTCAGTATAGTCCTCCGGATATTTTTGTGCATAACCTTGTGCAACCAATCTAGCTTTGTATAGGGTATTGCCTCCTTCTAGGTTCTTAATTTTATAAATCCACCTGGTACCAATAATTGTTTTATCTTTGGGTGCAATCGCAGGTGTGAATACATTTAATCCTTGCAAACTTTCCATCTCTTTTTTCATAGCTAGTTCCCATTTTTCCTTTTCTTCACGAGGGAGTTTTAATACTTCCTCATATGTATTAGGTGTTATTTGTTCACCATCCATATGCATTATGTAATCTCTGTATTTATTTGGTATTTGATTTCTGTTGTTCCTAATAGCTCTTTCAGGTTTGCTACCATAGTCATGCAAATATCTTGCTTCCTTTTTTGTTAATGTGTCTGTCTTTATTTTGTGTTGACTATTTGTCCATGTTTTGGTTTTGTTTTTATTTTTGTTGATATTTTGATTTTCTATTGTCCCTTCCTCACGAGATTTTGTATCTTTGCATTTATTTGGAAATATTTCATTAAGATGTAATTTAGACCAGTTGGCCTGTTCATGGAACACAGCTGTTCTGGAAACTATAAATTTGTTATTATTATCAATGAATCTGTACCCTTTGGTGCCAGTTTCATATCCCATAAATCTTAGTCTTCTGGATACGTTTTCTCCCTTTCTTCTCAACTGTTTAGGTATGTGTACGTCTGCAGTGACCCCAAATATGTGCATGTGTGCTAATTTTGGTTTCCTATTATACATCACCTCATATGGTGTCTTATTCACAATACTGGACCAGGTTCTATTTTGAGTGTAATTTGAATAATGTAAGGCTTCTGACCAAAATTGTTTGCCTAAACCAGCATCCTCTAATGTGCACCTAATCATGGTTTGTAATGTGGAATTTTTTCTCTCTGCAATCCCGTTCTGGAACGCAGAAAATGGACTAGACGTGTAATGTAGCATTCCTCTATCCTTTAACCATTGGGAGAATTCTTTAGACATGAATTCACATCCCCTATCTGTCATAATTTGTTTTATTCTGATATTATGTTGTGTTTCTATGCGTTTGTAAAATTCCTTAAATTTTTGAAAGGTTTCATCCTTGTGTTTTAATGTGTAAACAAAACCATAGCGACTGTAATCGTCTACTATTGTTAGGAAGTAACGTTTTCTATAAGTGATTGATGGAGTTAATGGGCCAACTAAGTCCATGTGTACTAAGTCAAAAATTTTGTTAGTTGATCTGGTGGATTTTTTTGGCCTGGGACTAGTTTTTAGTTTAGTAGATTTACATACTGAGCATTCCAAATAATTTTCACAATTTTTTATTTTGACACCTTCTGCGTGTTCAGTCATTTTTTGTACTACAGGAAAACTTGCGTGTCCTAACTTCCTATGTAAGATGTGAGCACACTCGTCATGAATTGGTTTACCTATTTTTGGTTTCTTCTCATTGTGTGTATCTGTGTGATCATGAGATATTTTACATTCATCATTGTCACTGTTACTAATATTTTCATCATCTGCCTCAATACAATCTTCCATATTTGAATCAATGTTATGTAACCATCTTTCTTTTGTTATCAGATAGGGTAGGCCTCCTTTAATCATCACAGTGCCTACATTTGTTTTATTCTTCTCTAAAGTTGCTTTTCCCTTTGAGAAAACTATATTGATGTCAGAGTCTCTGCTTAGTTTTATGGCACTTAGTATGTTATGAGGTATTTCTGGTATTAACAATACCCCCTCTATTTTTCCTAGACCAGGCAAGGTCACATTCCCTCTGCCTAATACTTGGACTTTTTCTTGATTAGCTACCTTTATTACAAACTTATCTTCTGTAAATGAAGACAATATATTTTTGTTATTAGTGGTGTGATTAGTTGCCCCAGAATCAATAAGCCAATCATTGTTCTCATTTTGTTGCGTTTTAGTGCTGTCTTGTTTATTTAGTCCATTTAGTGAACCAGATTTTCTCTCTTTTGAATTTTCTCTGCCCCCTCTACTTTCTCTGTAATTTGGTGGGCTTCTATATTTATGTCTATCTGTGGAAGACTGTCTATAATTGTATTCATTCCTATATTCTGACCTATGTCTTTCCTTTGAAATTTTGGGACAATCTCTTCTATTGTGTTCCCTGGACCCACAATTGTGGCATTTAAAAGTTTCATTATATTTTTCTTGGAAAGCTACCTTCTTAAAAGATTTGTGTTCTGTGTGATTGCTATAACGATTTTTTCTTGAATTGTCTTCTGCTATCAATTTGTTAGACAGACTTTCTATTGATAAATATCCTAGATTGATGGTGTCTAAGTGTGACATAAAACTATCCCATGATGAATCAAGTGAGTTGATAATAACACTTTTCATTGTTTGATCTGAAATCACTTCCCCCCTCAAATGCAGCTCAGCTCTTATTTTGTTTAAAGATATTAAATGCTCACTTATGGAAACCCCTGGTTTTACTCTGGAAGAAAAGAAGTCCTTAGACATTCTTGTGGTGGTAGCTACACTATCGCTGTGAAACAAATTAAACATGCATTGAATTATTTCTGCAACAGTTAGATTTGGTTTGATGCTATGATACATTGCAGGAGACACGCTAGATATTATTAAGAAAAATGCCTTATGGTGTAAACAATCTATTTTTAAAGTCCAAGGTCTTCTTGGGGGACTAGTGATAAAAAATAGTAAATTTTCTTTCATAAAGACAACCTGGAGCTGTTGATACCATTCTTGCAAATTAATGCCATCAACCCTAAGTTTTGGGAAGTCACTGGGTAAGTTTCCCACATTATTTTGTCCATTACTTACAACCTGAGGTAGTCCGTGGTCTCGCAAGTGTAGGAAATTGCAAAACGGCATGGGGATGCTCGCAACGAGTCTGCGCGGTTCTCTGGCCAGTTCAAGTCTTTCCGGACCGTCTACGTAGTTTCGCACATGCGCGTTGTTCATTTCTTCTTTGGCGTCGTCGTGGAAGGTTCTCTCCATTGTAGCTCGCTCGCTCCGCTCCTCTTCAGACGAGTCGGTCTCTGGCTCGGTCTTAGGAGTTCTGATGGCGGCGACTGTTCTTCTCTTTCTTTTGGGTGCGTTGGCACTTGCTTCGGTCTGCGGTGTAGGGCGGAATCGACATGGCTCTCTGGGCTCGGGCGTCGTCGCTCTCGAAGTCAGGATGGGAGCGTGCAGGTCTTGAAGTATCGGCTTGTTCGCTTGCTTCTTCGTTGGCGCTTTGGAAATTTTTAATTTTGGCCCAAATGCAGCAAAAAGCGTCTTCATTGCTGACTTTACTTGGGATTTCGTTAAGTCGTCTTCACTTTCTGATTCTGGCTCTTCCGAAGAGTTTGAATCCTCCTTTTCACTTTCGTTGTCTGATAACGTTTTTCGCGCCAGAAATTTTGAACCGAGCATTTTGATTGGCTCTGCTTCGCTCACTTTGGAGGCTTGTTGAAACCAAGATGGCTGCCATTCAAAATTTCGTGCGGGATCACATTTTTTCTTTTTCATAACGACTTTCTCTGTAGACATATCACTCACAGTTTTTTGGTCTTTGGGTTTCTCTTTAGCGATGTTTTTCTCTCTCGCTGCTCCGCTGTTCTTCAGCATCTTTTGGAGGTTCGCGATGAGGCTTTCATCATTCTTCTGGCTTTTTAATAACTTCAATATCTCTGACCTGAGTTCGTTATTTTCTATTTCGATTTCCTCCTGGCCATCATTTTCATTTATTAATTCTTCTTCTTCAGTGGTGTATTCTTCGGATTCTCTCGAAATCGCGTTTGTGGATTCGTTGATTATTTCTTGTTCAGTTTCTATTTCTTTGCTGTAGGCCCTGGTGTTGGGTCTATCTTTCTTAGACATTTTTAGGTATTTATTGAGTCAATTAACCATCCTCTGCTACCAGTTTGTTGCAATATTTTCAGGATCAGACTCAATAATAATAATAAGAGTTAGAGATTTAAATATATTTCTCTTTAATTATAATAGGCATTCTATATTCACTGAATATTCACAGATAGAAGCAAAGAAAATGGTGAAGGTGGCTCCTTATATATACAAAGGGTGGAGCCAAGAGTGGGAGTGGTGAATTATGAATACATTAAGAGTCAAAGAATAAGTTAACCCCTGATATCCCATATATACATTATTTACACATTAGGGAATAAGGCATTTACATCTGACATTTTTAATGGTGGACAGGATCATATGGCTTGAGATCCCAGGCAAAACAAAAATCACATGGATGAGAGAGAGAAAGAGGGATTTATACCCTCTGTTGGGCTTTGAATTTGAGCTTGTGTTCTGATTGGTTGTCAGATTCCCATGGGGCCATGCAGGAGTAACTCTGTAGGTTGTGTTTTGAGTCCCAAGCTTGGTTGAGCCTTGCTGGGTGATGATGTAATGAAAGGGCTTTGGGCAATTCCTACTATGGCTCTGCCTGAAGGAGATAGATCTTTGTTATGTAGAATAGGCTGGCCCAGGCCTTAATGGCCCATTGACAAAAATGCGAGGGTGAGGGGGCTGATTTTCTGTCTCCCTTTTAGGGGAAATATTCTGCCCTTTTAATATTTCCTAAAATATCTCATTTTCCTAGGAGAGGGATGGGCGCTAACTTCCTACATTGGATTCTGCAACATTACCAGGGGTGAGTTTCACTTATCTTTGCTATTGGTTTGCTCGCGAGCGCACCACTTTTGCGCATGCGCAGAGCCTATTTGATGACATCCGGGCAGATGGGCGGAGCCTCCTGCCACCGCTGCTACCGGTTCGCCCAAACTGGGGCGAACCGGGAGCAACCCACCACTGAACATTACCCTAGGTCATGTATATTATCCTTCATTTGCAACCATTTACCTGCTAATGTGAAATGTGGGTCCTTTGGCCAGGAAGAGCTGCAGAAGCAGGAAGAGATCCCTGCACTGAGTGGAGGAGAAACAATAATGATCATGTTATCCCAGAAAGAGAGAAACTCTGAAATTTGCACAGGGAAAAGTGCTATGGAGTCTGGAGGCACCTGGTCTCTGCAAACTGAATTGTATGTTTTCCCCTGTGTAGCTGGGGCAGAGTTCAGAGGCCTGAATTGGGGTTCCCTTTTCCTCAGGAAAGAGTGGGCCCCTGAAAGAAAACAGCACAATATCCTGGTTTGACCAACACATCTTTTTGTGGGTTATTTCACTGCTGTATCGCTCATTTTCCTAATGTATTAATTGGAAAAAGACAAATTTTGACAATCCTGATCTGTAAAGCAAGACAGACGAAGGGAGGGAGGGATCTTCTGAAAACAGGCCCGAGAATAAATTACTATAAACTCAAAAGAGTATTCCTCTCTCCTGTCCGGCAGTCAAGGGTTAAATATTCTCTGGATAGTTGACTTAGACTTAAAAAAAATAATTTGTTTGGAAGTATCCAGGGGTTTGCAGGGGTTCGGGAGAACCTCTAGCTAAGATTCTGTGCAGTACAGAGAACCCCCAAATCCCACTCTAGGCTGGCCCTGCCTTGTCCATCCCGCCCCTCCCCTCCCAGGAGTCCCCATGTGGCCCGTTTTGGATGCAGGGTGCTCACGGAGGCTCGGGGGTATGTGTGAAAAACGGGCCTACCAGAAGTTTGGGAAGGGCCTCCGGAGCCTGGGCAGGCCGTTTTTGTCCTCCCAGAGGCTCAAAGAAAGTCTCCAGAGCCAGGGGAGGGCAAAAACGTCCTCCCCCCCATCATGGTGCAGGAGACCAACTAGGCCACACCCACCATGGCCACGGCCACCCAGCAACCGGGCAGAGAACCCCTTGCTAAAATTTTTGAAGCCCACCCCTGGAAGTATCCATCTTTGCAGGTTGATTTAAGCAACTTCATCTTAGAAGTTTCCCAGAACTTGCCCTGCAACAGAATAATTAAGATAGAATCTTAATTATATAAAATAGTTTTTATTGAATATAAATATTAAAAAAGACATACATAACATATACACAACAAACATTTATACAACATATACACAAAAAGAGTGTAATTTCTTCTTAAGCATTTTTTCAGAGTGACGTTCTACAATTCTACTTATAATATATTCCTTCACCTCTCTTTAATCTAATAATATTTTTTATTACATATATATGTATCAATCGGTAATATATCCCCTATATTTTTTGTATATTTCTATTTTTTAACCAATTATACCAATTATTCCATATTTTATAATAGTCTGATTCTTCTTTTTCTTGTAATTCTTTGGTTAACCTATCCATTTCAGCGCATTCTAAAATTTTCCCTATTACTTGGAAACAAGAAAAAAATACCAAGTGAAACAGAAATAAAAAGATAGAATCTTAATTAATAAGAACCTTATGGAGGAATCAACCAGGAGAGCTGGGAGATAAGTGAGCTGCAAACTGATGAAAAGCATCAGACTTCCATTTCACAATAACTCAGCCCACAGAATCGTCCATCATCTTTCACTTGGCAAGGTGTGAACAGGCATCTAAAGGCATTTATCTCTGCATTTTAATTATTACAACTTTAACATGTCAGATCCTGTTTCTTTTTACTTATACGAATCCACGTTTAAGTAAAACAAAACCAGCAAAAGCCGAAGTGTTTAACCTTGATTCGTTTCTCTAGCCCAAACTCGATTTCATTGAGGGCCACATCAGGGTTTTGTTTGACTTCGGGGGGGGGGGGGGGCGGGGTGGGTGTAGCCAGCTCAACATCACTTGTTTTCAGCTGCGACGACCTCCTGCAGCCCTCTGCCAGTGAAAATGGAGCCTGGGGGCGGTGGGGTGCGCATGAGCTCCGTTTTTGCTGGCAGAGGGCTGCAGGATGCCATTGCAGCCGAAAATGGAGCCTGGAAGGGCTGTGCGTGGGCCTCCCAAGATCCCTTTTCTCTGGCAGAGGCACTGTGGGCTGGTCCTTCATTGTTTCTGGGGTGGCCCTGCGGGCCAGATCTAAACACCCCGTGGGCTGAATCCAGCCCACGGACTTTGAGTTTGACACCCTTGGTCTAGCCACTCGATCCAAGGAGTTCGGAGGGCACCCTGTCTGCAAGCTGAAAAGGCAGCTGGGGTGCATGTGTGAATCTCTGCTGAATGTGTGTGGTGCCCGTCTTCTCTTCCGGTCTCCTGAGCATCTAAAGGGCAGGTAACCCTTTTGGATTGTACACTGGGACTCTGTGTAGAAAGGTAGCACCCAGCCCTCTCCTAGAAGAATGAAATATTTTGAGAAATATTAAAAAGGCAGAAGATTATATTTCCCTAAAGGGAGAAATGAAGAAACATGCTCTTGGAAAGCAACCCCCACCTTTATTAATAGCCTTCAGCAGATATCAGCACTTAAGAGATAAAGAGATAGCTAGCTCTATTCATAAGCAAATAACCTCACCCAAGATCCAACAAAGGTAGGATTAGCCCTCAGTCACAATAAGAATTGTCCAAAGCCCCTTCATTGCATCATCTCAGTTGCACCATCCCCAACAATTCAAACTTCAACCAAACTTAGCTCAAACAAACCCCTAGGATTTGTACTTTGCCTATAGAGCCAGCTATGATCCCTACCTAACCTCTCCATGGCCCCATGGAAGTCTGACAACAGCCAATAGAATACATGTTCTTGCACAGGGACAGGAAGCTCAAGTGCAAAGTCCAAGAGAAGGTATAAATACCGCCCACTCTCAACTCCATGTGTTCAGCTGCCCAGAATCACATGTGCTTGGGAGTTCCGCTTCATCATTAAACCATCTTTCCAATCAGCCTCCGTGTTTCCAGTGTCTTTCTCCCCACTTGGAACTGAACCAGATGGATATTTCTTCCAACACCTGGATGGAAGGAGGGAAACCTGTGTTAAGGAATTTGCAGAGCAACACTTGAGTAGCAAGGGTGTGCACATGAAAGCAATTGAGAGTAGTTACAAAATAACACAGCCAACACAGAGATACACTGAGTTGTGTTTACTTTCAGGAAATAGTAATAAGGCACAGTCCAATAAACAGTCCAGGTCATACACAGATAAAGCAGTAGATAGTAAAACAATAGTCCAGGGATAATCCAATAACAAAGTCTTCTTACCAGTCGTTGTAGTCATACACATTAACAGTTGCAAACAGTAGCAAACACAGCAAAGAGCAGTAACGATCAGCAAAGGGAATCAAAGAGAGACAAACCATGTTTCTAGCTCCCTCTTAAGTACATTGGCTACAGAGCTAACCAATCAGGACACAGTATGATGCAATACAGCAATCTTAAATCTATATTGATGGTTTTTATATTGCCAACCCAACAAATTAGGTAATTATCATTTCCTAACAACCTGCATCAACTGCCTGATGCTCACACAGCCCTCAGCCTCTCTGCATCTTGTGAATTGCCCTTTGCAGCATCCAGAATGCTCTGGGTCCCCCTCTCTGTTGCCCTTTCTTTGTGCAGAGGGTGCCAGCGGGCCAGAGGGTGGGGTCAACAAAATTTCAGTCCTATTTAAGCATTCGTTTTATCGTCTGGATCAAAAAACATCCAGCAATTTCCCTACCTTTTCCTCCTGAGTCGATCTTTTTGAGATGGGAAGGGGTGGGGCAGTGGGCAAAGTTTATTTATTTGTTTGTTGCAACGTCATATTTCGGTTAAAAAAAAAAGGAACAGAAGAGTAAAATACAAAACATAGAATATAAAATCTGAAATCTTAACAGGAAAATTGTGAGACGTATATCTAAGTTGCAAGCGTAGCTTTTTATTTCATTTTTCGCAGCCAGGAAACTAGCAAAATGATAAGCTCTCTTTTGACATTCTGTCACTTTGAGTTGAATAGTTTGTTTTTTAGCCCCACAGCCACAATCCAGTGATGGTATTTTGCCCACTGATAGAGAACGGAACAGAACAGAACAGAACAGAACAGAACAAGAGTTAGAAAAGTCTTTGGAAGATTTCTAGTCCAACTCCCTGCTCAAATTTTTTTAGTACTGGTTCTGTGGGCGTGGCTTGGTGGGTGTGGCTTGGTGGGCGTGGCAGGGGAAGGATACTGTAAAATCTCCATTTCCACCCCACTCCAGGAGGAAGGATACTGCAAAATCCCCATTTCCTCCCGATCAGCTGGGACTCGGGAGGCAGAGAATAGATGGGGGTGGGGCCATCCAGATGTGATATTTACCGGTTCTCTGAACTACTCAAAATTTCCTCTACCGGTTCTCCATAACTGGTAGAACCTGCTGAATGCCACCTCTTCCCTCTGTCATTTCAGACAAGTGGCTATCTAGTCTCTTCATAAAAGCATCTGGTGATGGGCCGCCCACAATTTTTGAAGGCAAGGCATTTCACTGGTTAATTTTTCTCATGGTTCTCCTTAATTCTAAATTGCTTCTCTCCTTCATTAGTTCTAATCCCTTGTTTCTTGTCTTGCCTTCTGGTGTTTTGGAAAATAAGTTGACCCCTTCGTCATTGTGGTAGCCCCTCAAATATTAGAGCACTGATATTTTGTCACCCCTAGTCCTTCTTTTCATTAGACTAGACATTATCCAATTCCTATAACCGTTCTTCGGATTTTTTAGCCTCCAGCCCCCTAATCATCTTAGTTGCTCTTTGCTGTACTCTTTCCAGTATCTCAACATCTTTTTTTATATTGTGGTGACCAAATTTGGATGCAGTATTCCGAGTGTGGTGTTAGGATATGGTTTGAGCCTAACAAATTGTCCAGGCAATATATGTGTTCTGTGACTTTAATATGAATATGTATTGTGTGACTTTAAGGCTTTACTGCTGAATCATTGTAATGCTGAGTCATGCTGTAATTAGTTGTGAACGTATTTAAGAAAGGTACTGTAACGTATTGAGTTGATGATAAGCTACCATTGTGTGTGGAGTTGCAACCATTGTGCTCTCATCGGTTGGATGGATCTGCTACCATCGTGGTTTCTGAACCAGAGTGAGTTTGTTATTCTAACCAACTACTGTTTGTGTGATAAGAAGAATTGTTGTATCGCTGGACTGATTTAACTGGCAAAGACTTGGATTGATTTAAAGACTATGAGATTGTTTTTTCACTATAAAGTAAACTTTTGATAAACCAGTTTGCACATCTCTTATTCATTGCTCTCAGCAACGTTTCTCTGTGCTCTACACTCTGCTGGTTGGTAACACAAGAGCAATATCCTTAACATGTGGTCTTACTAAGACTTTGTAAAGTGATACTAGAACTTCACGGGATCTTGATTCTATCCCTCTGTTAACTGAGCCTAGGATGGCATTGGCTTTTTTTTGGCTGCTGCACACTCTACCATAACCAGTGGGCAAGAAAGCTGCAGGTCCAGGTGGGCAGGAGAACTTCAGGTAGACAATAGTGATTGCACACAAAGAATGGTCCTGAATGGCTCAAAAGGAGGATGCAATCAAAGCTACCTGGGAAGCCTCTTCCTATCTATTTGAGTCCATCCACCTGTTCATGGGAACAGGTTCTGTGCCCAGGAAGCACCAGTAGATGGCAACCTCCCTCCCTACTCAACCCAGCACAGCCTCCTCGGCAAGCTTATTTCTCCAGCTGCTTTTCCAGAAACCCTCCCATAAAGATGTAAATATTAGAACTGCCTGCCTGTCCACACCCTCACCCTGGGATTGTGTGTTTTGTAGGGGTGTGGTTTGCCGAGCTTTTGTTCAGTGATGGTAGGATGACACACACCGTCTCCTGGTCCTTTCCAAGCCTTTGCACAGAGAAAGGACTGGGTGGGGGTGGGGGGGAAGTATTTGCACCTTATCTCAGCCACGACTTTGCGCTGACAGCACCTGGCTAGATTTCCAGGTAACAGCTGGCTCTAATTGTACAAAATCCAGTGGCCTCTCGTTGTTGTTTGGCGCAATCTAGCTGTTGGGGAGAGGGGGCGGAACTCATCTTTGCACACTGGCTTCGGAAGCTGCTGTGCAAGATGTTAACACGGGAGAACAGCTTTTCCCAACTCACACCCTGCAGATGTGTTAGGAAAGCAGTTCCCAGAATTTCTAACCAGATTGTCCTGGCAGGTGTATACACAAAACAAAGATTTTCAGCATTTGCACAGGAGAAGTCCTGGTGTACCACCTGGGATCCGGGAAGGGGGCACTTAGTACATGCTCTGGAGATTTCTCCTTTCGGGAAGAAACCTGCTGGGCTTTACTGGGACCCAGAGACATCAGCTTTTTTTTTAAAAAAAAATACAATTAACTGGTTGTTAATTAACATTTTAAGAAGCACCCCCTAATTACTTTGCCTGTTGGGCTCACTGTAAGTACCAGAGGTGGGTTTCACATACTTTTACCACCACTTCACTCTGCATACGTGTGCTCATTTCATGCGTGTGCGCACCTTCCACACATGCACCCAGCCTTCCACGCATGCATGGCCTCAAAAATGTGGCTAAATTGGACGGCATAGCATCGGGGTGGGGAGGATGTGGGGAGGATGTGGGGGGGCGGGGGCGGGGGCGGGGGCGGGCCCACCCACGATCTTCGCTACCAGTTCGCCCAAACTGCTTCGAACCGGCTGAATATCACCACTGGAAAGTACCCCACCTCTCTTAGAATCGAAGAACTTCCGCTGCATTTGATGATCTTCTTTCACAGAAGGGGAGTTGAGGCCTCTTTGTTCATGATCTGGGGAGGGGTCCAGATTACTCTGCCTGCTTGACCCCCTTTTCCTTGTGGAAGGAGGAGTATCTGATGATCCACCTGTCAGAGGTTAGAATATGAACGTCCAAAAATATTATGCGGGTCCGTAAAAGTTGGGAATAGGGACACAGTTGCTCAGTGGCTAAGAAGCTGAGCTTGTCAATCGAAAGGTTGGCAGTTCAGCGGTTCGAATCCCTCGTGCTGTGTAATGGGGTGAGCTCCTGTTACTTGTCCTGGCTTCTGCCAATCTAGCAGTTTGAAAGCACGTCAAAAATGCAAGTAGAAAAATAGGGACCACCTTTGATGGGAAGGTAGCAGTGTTCCATGCCCCTTTGGCGTTGAGTCATGCCGGCCACATGACCACGGAGACGTCTTTGGACAGCGCTGGCTCTTCGGCTTTGAAATGGAGATGAGCACCGCCCCCTAGAGTCAGGAACGACTAGCACATATGTGCGAGGGGAACCTTTACCTTTAAAAGTTGGGTGGAGAAAACAGTTGTCCTAAAATTAATGTAGAAAGATTTATGTAAAAAGGAAGGTGTCCAGAGTTGATTTCTAGTACCCTCCAAAATTCTACCCACTTCTCCACTTCTCCGTATCTGTTTTGGAACAGCTGATTGGTGGGGGTCTCAACTTCAATAAAAGCTCTTAAACAGGTGGGAAAACTGGCTTGCTCAGAATTATTTGTCTTCTGGTAGGGGGATATTGGAGAAACTGGAGGGGTCCTTGATGCTCTCTGAGCTTGGTCGTTTTCTTGCAGACGATTCATTATCCGTCAGTGCTCGGCACTGATTATGTTACTTAGTTTGAGTAATGAAATGTCTACAAGACAACAACCAAGCTCAGAGAGCCCCAAGGACCCCTCCTTTCAATTCTGAGCTACAAATGTTCTCCTTTTATTGATATTGGAGGAGTTGCATGTATAGATGGACAACTTCCCCGGATTCAAAAAGACCCCTTTGGTTCTGACAATGGAAGAAGAAACGCAGAGCCTGCAAACATTAGTTTGAAAAAGAATCCCAAGCCTCTCTCTGCGTGAATCGCGTTAAAAGTGTTTTTTTTTTTTTGCGGGGGTAGCTCATCCTTTATACGAATCTATCACTCCTACTTGTGTCTGTCAAAACAAACAACGTGGCTCCTTTGCCGTTTTGCACAACACAAATAAAGCCTTGGAGCTCATGCCTACTGTTTTCCGTGCTACATATGTGTGCATAATGGGCGAACATCCCAAGTGGCTGCAGTTCAGGTAGTGCCGAGCCTGCCTTGTGTTTAGAAATGAAGAATTCGGGTTCTCTGTCCCAGGACAGGTGGAAGTGTGTGGCGGTCACGGGGTGTGTGGAATTGCCCAAACATTGGTTGGCTCACAGCCGAGGAGATCCCGACTGAGGGCCTTTGCTAAGAGCTGGGTTGAGGTTCTTCAAAGTCAGAAGGGGACAAATGAGACCTGACACGCAGTGGTCATAGGGATGAGCCTGGAAATGGAAATGCAGACCCAGCATGGCTGGAAGCTGACCCCTTGGCCTCTGCTCCCACGACACCACACCCACCAGCCTGCATTTCATCTTCCGTCCAGACATTCCCCAGGACGTCTCGCTAACGGCTGCCTCCCTGAGCTACAGGAACCAAGGATATCCATGGCAACCAGTCTCAGTTTTAACCCCGGAGAGGAGCCGGTGGAATTGAAAAGGGCCGGTCCTCCCTCCCCACACTGTCACACAGCACACTGACAGCTGACTAGTTTCCTGGCTCCATTAGATTAGGATGTTCACTGCTCCTATCTGCTTTTGTTCCTTTCTTTTCAGACTCTGTGGTGCTCTTTCTCTCTCTCTGTGTGTGTGTGTGTGTCTTTCTCTCTCTCTCTTTCTCATTCTCTTTCTCTCTTTCTCTGTCTCTCTTTCTCTCTTTCTCTCTCTGTCTTTCCCTCTGTGTGTGTCTCTCTCTCTCTCTGTGTCTCTCTTTCTTTCTCTCTTTCTTTCTCGCTTTCTTTCTCGCTTTCTCTCTCTTTCTCTCTCTTTCTCTTTCTCTTTCTCTTTCTCTTTCTCTCTCTCTCTGTGTGTCTCTCTGTGTGTCTCTCTCTGTGTCTCTCTTTCTCTTTCTCTTTTTCTCTTTCTCTTTCTCTCTGTGTGTGTCTCTCTCTCTCTTTCTCTGTCTTTCTCTCTCTCTCTCTCTCTCTCTCTCATTCTCATTCTCTGTCTCTCTTTCTCTTTCTCTCTTTCTCATTCTCTTTCTCTCTTTCTCTCTCTGTGTGTCTCTCTGTGTCTCTTTCTTTCTCTCTTTCTCTTTCTCTCTCTTTCTCTTTCTCTCTGTGTGTGTTTCTTTCTCTCTCTGTGTGTGTCTCTCTCTTTCTCTTTCTCTGTCTCTCTCTCTCTCTGTCTCTCTCTCTCTCTCTGTATGTCTCTCTCTCTCTGTGTGTGTGTGTCTCTCTCTCTTTCTCTTTCTCTTTCTCTGTCTCTCTCTCTCTCTGTCTCTCTCTCTCTCTGTGTATGTCTCTCTCTGTGTGTGTGTGTGTCTCTCTCTTTCTCTGTCTCTCTCTGTCCCTCTTTCATACACACACAAACAAACACACGCACACATTAAACACACACACACACACACACATTTCTAGCTAGCGGGTGAACCTTTCCTGAGTGTTTTTCCTCAAAGAGCTGCTTTGGCTGTTAATCGAGGGGCAGGCTTGCTCAACATTGGAACTCACACGTTAGAGATTAGTCACAAAGATCCTGCGAAATCCCCTGGATCAGGCCAGTAGGATCAGAGGATTGATCTCATAAATCCTACCACTTGGTTAATAGGTGGAGTTTTAATGGTGCAATTAACGGGCAGGATGAAAGAGCTGCAATAATTGTCCCAAGTTTATTGTTTATGGTATAGAGATGCCACCAGCATTCAGGTCCATGGATATCCAGGCTCTCTGAAGCACAGGATGGCTTCAATGGGGTAGCTTACAGGGACCTTGCTGGCTGCCACCCCCCCTTCCCAAATGGTTTAGGTCACCCACTCTACCCAAAAGAATTTCTCAACATCAAAAGCTCAATTCTTGATTGCACAGCTTGGCCTTATAGAGGAGATCAGCTGCCCAAACCATTTATGGAAGTTTCCTTTTGCACAGATTGGCTCTCTTCCCAAAAATCTGTATTGTATTGCTCCATGTAGTTTTTAATCTTAGTGGAGTATGGCCGAATAAGTTGAATGAATGAACAAATAAATTAATTAATTCTGAGTTGTCCTCGGCCTTATGGAGCCTCATCTACCTATCACGGGGAGGGGTGAAATCCAGCAGGTTCTGACAGGTTCTGGAGAACCGGTAGTGGAAATTTTGAGCAGTTCAGGGAACCAGCAAATGGCACCTCTGGCTGGCCCCAGAATGGGGTGGGAATGGAGATTTTGCAGTATCCTTCCCCCAGGAGTGGGGTCGGAATGGAGATTTTACAGTATCCTTCCTCCAGGAGTGGGGTGGGAATGGAGATTTTGCAGTATCCTTCCCCTGCCATGCCCACCAAGCCACGCCCATCAAGCCACGCCCACAGAACAGGTAGTAAAAAAATTTGGATTTCACCACTGGGAAGTGTCCTTAAGTCCTAATTTAGACATGGCTCCATTGGAGTTTAGATGTGGAGTAGCACTGTTTTCAGAGACAATGGTCACAGCTCATCCCAGGTTTTTCTCAGTTGCGTGGTGGTTTTGATGTGGTTTTCTCTGCCCGGGTAGCATCTTCAACACTTCTGTTCAAGCCTTAACACAAACAGTTGCCATCCTGTGCTTAAAAGCTCCTTTTTTTTCCAGGCAATAAATCAGGGCTGGGCAGCTCTGGGTGAGCCGATCTGCATGAGCATCTCCCGCCCGGATGCATTGGCCTTCTTTGCGTTCTGCTCCATTTCTCATCATTTGTCTTTCTTTGCATTGTTGATGAAGATCTGAACAAGCTTCTCTTCAGATCTGGCCTTCCTGTTTCCAGGCACATTGGGCTGAGTGTTGAAACAAAGGTGCTTCTTCTGAGAGGCCAAGATATCATTCTTCACCCTCCTCCATGTCAACAGGTCAGACCTGTAATCAGACCTACCAGGATCTTGAGAGCATACCTCAACCTTGGCTGTAAGCTAGCCAAAAGTTGTTTTCAAGACAGGCAGTTGTATAAAGGTTTTAAATACATGAAAATAAAAGTTGACATTTTCAAGTGAATGCAAGGTTTCTGGCAAATGTTTTGAAGTCAGGGAAACTCTGTTTGGCACTTTGGATACACAGTTGACTAGGATGGCTTGATGATGATGATGATGATGATGATGATGATGATGATGATGATGGAGATGGAGGAGGAGGAGGAGGAGGAGAAGAAACAGAGAAAGAAAGGAAGGAAGGAAGGAAAGAAAGAAAGAAAGAGAAAGAAAGAAAGAAAGAAAGAAAGAAAGAAAGAAAGAAAGAAAGAGAAGAAGAAGAAGAAGAAGAAGAAGAAGAAGAAGAAGAAGAAGAAGAAGAAGAAGAAGAAGAAGAAGAAGAAGAAGAAGAAGAATGATGATGACTTTATCCATTCAGTCGTGTCCAACTCTTGACAATTCTATGGGACAGGTCTATCCACATCTTATGATCTTGCACTACTTCTTAGAGTTTTTCTCTTCTCTGGCTGCTGTCAGCTTTGATGGTGTCCATCCACCACGTGGCCTCGTTTCCTTTTACTACTAATTCTTCCAAATATAAGATGGCCTGACACCTATATAAATGTTCCCTGGATCCTAGAAGCTATATCCAAATCCCTGAGAACTTTTCTCCCATTGATTTTCATAAGCTAAATCATCAACAAAATAATGTAGCACCCCTAAAGTCTTGGCAGGCAATAAAACCATATGGGTTTTAGCATCTTACACGATGGCCATTAATATTCTTTAAATATCCCTGGCAATACACATGGATAATATTGATGTCTTTATAAGACAGGGGGAGATGCTGGAAGGCAACAGAGAAACTGTGTTGGGCCCTAGACTTCTGCTGTCCAATAGAAGGAACTTCAAGTAGGTCACCCAAACTTCTCCCTCTGATTCTGGGACATAGTTAAAAACTGAAAGGTCAAATCCAGAGCCCATGCCTGATCCGGACAAGTTTTCTCATTAGGAACATGACTTCACTCTTGCTAAGTTGTCACAGGATGAAATTTGACCTCTCAGTTTGCAATTACAGTAAGACTTTTGCAAGATCCAATTTATTTTTGACACCATCAGTACTTGAAAGACATGTTATTGATTGCGTTTTCTTCATTATTTTATCGAGCAATGACATCCTCAGGATGATGTAAATGGCTTTGTCTGGAGCTCTTTGGGGCCTCTTGAAATTGCCATGAAAGGAGATGGAGCAGCTTGCCTGGATTGAGGAGTTTACACCAGGACTGGGGAATCTCAGGCTGAAGCCCACATTCAGCCCTGGAAACTTCCCAGGGTCTTATAACAGTGTTGGAAGGGACCTTGGAGGTCTTCTAGTCCAACCCTACACTCAAGCAGGAGACCCTACACCAGTGATGGTGAACCTTTTAGAGACCGAGTGTCCAAACTGCAATCCAAAACCCATTTATTTATCGCAATGAACCAACATGACAATATAACCTGAGTACTGAGGTTTAGGTTTACCACCTAAAATAATGATAATTTCCCTCTCTCTTTCTCTCTCTCTCTCTCTCTCTCTCTTTCCCCCAGGAGTGAAATCCAACAGGTTCTGGAGAACCGATAGCAGAAATTTTGAGCAGTTCAGAGAACTGGTAGCGGAAATTTTGAGTAGTTTGGAGAACTGGCAAATACCACCTCTGGCTGGCTCCAGGGTGGGGTAGGAATGGAGATTTTGCAGTATCCTTCCCCCAGGAGTGGGGAGGAAATGGGGATTTTGCAGTATCCTTCCCCTGGAGTGGGGTGGGAATGGAGATTTTGCAGTATCCTTCCCCTGCCACACCCACTAAACCACACCCACCAAGCCATGCCACACCCATAAGCCATGCCCACAGAACTGGTAGTAAAAAAAATTGGATTTCACCACTGCTTTCCCCCTCTCTCTTTCTTTCTCTCTCTCTCTTTCCCTCCCACTCTCTCTGTTTCCCACTCTCTGTTTCTCTCTCTCTCTTTCCCTCCCTCTGTCTGTTTCCTGCTCTCTGTTTTTTTCTCTCTCTCTCTTTCCCTCCCCCTTTCTCTGCCTCTGTTTTTCTCTCTCTCTGTTTCTCTCTCACTCTCTCTTTCCCTTCCTTTCCCCCCCTCTCTCTCCATCCATCTGGGGTGGGAAAAGGAACCCCTGAAATGGTGCTGGGTGGTGGGAATCTGACGTCCGTAGGCCGATGACTCCAGGAGCAGTGCGCCAAAGCTCAGCTGGCCAGAGGGGAGGCAGGGCATCCCAACACAGGCAGCTCTGCAGGAAAAGCAGCTGACATCTGGGAGGCAAGAATGAGCCGAGATGATGCAGGGTCGCATTGTTGCTCCGCGTCGTAATGGGCTTCAGGAGGAGAGGACCCTGTCTCCCCCATTGTGAAGTGTGCAAGTGAAAAAGTTCACTCAATCAATTCCAACTTCGCAAGATCTTTTTCTTTCGTGAGAAGTTGGAATTGATTGAGTGGATTTTTTTTTTTTTAGTCCCACAAACTTGTTTCCCTGCAAATGATGGCGGGAAATGCAACGGAGAAATGCGATAGAGATGGGTTGGGGCAACAGCGCATGTGCATAGGTTTGTCACCATGGCCCTAGGCTATTTCAGACTTCAGACAGTCTCTTCTTAAAAGCCTCCAGTGATGGAGCACCCAAAACTTCTGGAGGTAAGTTGTTCTACTGGTTAATTGTTCTCACTGTCAGGAAATACCTCCATAATTCTAGGTTGGGTTTCTCCTTGATTAGTTTCCATCCATTGCTTCTTGTCTTGCTTTCTGATGCTTTGGAAAATAGGTTGAACCTCCCTTCTTTGTGGCATTCCCCCAAATACTTGAACACTGCTATCATATCACACCCTAATGACATGATAGCAGTGTTTGAGCCAGCCCCTCTCCCTTTGCCTCATCTGCCTCATAGGAGGAGAGGGTTTACAGTACATATACTCCTGGAAGCTCTCCTGAACAATCTAAATAAAATAAATGCTTTCATTCGAATATAGACTTTTTCCAGGCAAACTTCCCACAGAGTCTTTCATCCATTCCTTCCAGGTCTGAGAAAGCTGATACACTTCTCTAATCCCTTGCTTCTGAATGTGCTATCTAGTACCAATCATATGGTCTAGATTGTTTAACAATCATTGTTTAACAAATCAAGATTTAGATAAACCACGGGGTAAGTGCATCCCATCGACCAGCCCAAAAGCTCTTTCTGAAGGTGCCCAGGATTTGCATCTGCAGCAGTAGTGGGTTTCGGATCCCGGTGCTGCCGGTTTGCTATCAGTAGCATGCAAGCACGCTCGCTTGCTTCACAAACGTGCTGCACTTCTGCACATACACAGAGTGTTTTTGATGGGCAGTGTTGAGGTCCTCCAGCAGCCTGCGGAGCTGGCAGCGGAGTCATACAGCGATGAGGCTGAGGAAGAACATGGGCCAGTCCTGGAGGCTGGGGAAGGCCCGGATGAGGGCTCTGCATCGGAGGCAGAGATGGGGCCAGGGCCATCGGGGAGTGAGGTGCGAACTCCAGAGCCTCCAGAGACTGATAGGAGTGAGGCAGAGGAACAGGAGGAGCCTGTTCCTAGTGCACGTATGAGAAGAGCTGCCAGAAGGAAAGAGCAGCTCAAGCAAAGAGGAGAACTCGGGACTAGGGCCAAGAGATGATTGGCCCCTCTGACTTCCTGTTTGCTGCTGGCCGCCGCCAGACGTTCCTTAGGGATCGTCAGCTTCCACTGCCTGTTAGAGCCGCCTTCACAACGGAACGGCGGCTCGAAAAAACTCCGTTCCCATGAGGAAACGGAGATAGAGCCGGCAGGGGTGGGTAGAACTCTCTGCAGAGTCCCAAAAGTTTTTCTTTTACTTTTGGGATGGAGCGGATGAGATGCCCCATATCCCCAGCCGCTGCTCCGGGCTTTGGGAGACCTCTGCTAATGCAGAGCCAGGCGTCAAAAGCAAGCCTGCGAATTTGACAGATTACTCAAAGAAAATGTGAGCTGGACCTGTAATACTGAAGCGCAAGTATTTTACTTATCTTTTAAAAATTACTTAAGAGAATAGAGGAAGAGAAAGAGGAAAAAAAGTTTCTTTTTAAAATGGCGTCTGCCGCGGCTGGAGAAGAGTTTGAGAGGGAAAGTTCTTCCGTTTTTTATTATTACAATGCAGCGGAATAAATACCACTGGCTACATTTGTAGACAAAACTCCGCTCCTGTTTTTGTTTTTCTCTTTTTTCCCTGGAGGCTTGAGTGTTGCTGGCTGGAAGTCTTTTGTCTTGTTTTTTTTTTTTCTTCTTCTAACAAAGCCTGCTTAGGCGGAAACATGGCACTGAGGCTTGTGAAGTCAGACAAACAAATAGGTGGGGGGGATTCCCCCACCAAGAATTTAAAGCAATATGTTTTAACTCTTCAGTCCCAGAAACCTGATTTTAATATAATAGAATTTCTCTTAGAGGAGATTGAAAGAAGGGATGAGATTGTGAATCAGCAACTTGAAAAATTTAAGCAGGAAACTAAGGAATTGGTGAAATCCAAGTTTGACTTTTTGCAGCAAAAAATTTTAAAATTGCCAGAATTCATGATTCGGTTGGATACAAATACTAATTTACTAGAGTCAAAAATGGATGAAATTCAAGATAAATTGGACAATAGATTTCAAAAAATTGAAAATGATTTGTTAAATATTCAGGATTATAGTTCAGAAGAAAAATTTAAAATGGATGCTGACCAAAAGTCTGGTTATGTAGAATATCTGGAACAGAGGATTCAAAAAGAGGTTCTAAAGATACAATATAATTTCACAGAATATGCAATAAGACTTAGAGGTTTGCAGGAAAATAACAGAGATGATTTAAGGAAAATATCTTCTGAATTTCTAGCTGGGATTTTAAAGATTCAACCTGAGGAAGTGTTTTGTAGGATTGACAGAGCTTATCGAATAAACTCTTGGACTGCCAAGCAAAGGCAATTGCCTAGAGATGTGGTAATCTATTTTTCAGATAAAGAAATTAGGAATAAAATTGTGCAAAATTCCTTCAATTCTAATTTGCAATTGTATGGAAGAAAGATTTGGATTTACAAGGAACTCCCACCTAAGATATTAATGGAAAGGAAGAAATTTGGCTTTCTGGTGTCTGAGTTAAAAAGGAGAAATATTCAATTCCGGTGGGACGTCCCAGTTGGTATTATATTGAGATATCAAGGAGAAAGATACCAGTTAAATACTGTTGAAAGGGCGGAAGAATTTTATCAAAATAGGTTGAAAATGAATTTAACGTCTTCAGATATAATACAGGATAAGCAGAAGGAGCTGGAACTAAAGACAGAGACTGTACCAGATAAATTGCCTTTGGATTTATCGGATACCCCAGCTGGATTATCTACAAATTTGAGAGAAGTGCCATCTGATTTTAATGTGATGACTTATCAAGGCAAGGACAAGCATGGAAACCAATTAGAGGATATACAAGGGATAAAAAAGAAATGCGAGACACAAAAAATTAGGATGGAGGTCAAACCCACAAAAAGAAAACAAAAAAAGAAATAGGTTGTACAAAAATAGAAATTTCTAACCCAAGCAACAGTGAAGCCAGTGATTTTAAAATATGAATGATTATGTGAAAACATAGAGGAGGCGACATATTGGTCAATATCATCCTGAGGATAGTGGCAGATCTCTGCATTGCCGTAATTTTGGGACATGGAAAGAGCCTCAAATTGATGGTTTTGAATTATCTATTTTGAAACTTCTTTTTGTGTTGATAAATATATTATAATTATCTTGAATTATAAGGCAAGAGAATCACATTGGGACATGCAGAAGATCGGGTTGTTACCCAATACGATGATGGAAATTAATAATCCTGATGAAACCCACAATTATTATTATATGGAATACAATTATAATGTCACTCGGGTGGTTGTTTTTACTTTTATATATATAAGAAGATGTTTACTACTGATGGGGGCAGATATGATTGGAGATCTTGAATAAACTGTTGCATCCGCAAGCTATGTCACCCTATTATGGATGTTGGTTTTAACAATCCAGTGGAAAGACTTCAAGAAGATATTATATGGACTATAAATTTAAAGTTATTGTCTTTTCTTTTTTTTATTTAGATATAATGGAATATATATATATATATATATTTAAGTAGTGTGGGCAGTGAATTAAAGATATCAAGAATTGTTGTGTATGGTAAATTTGTAAGACAGTGGGTGAATAAGCTAGCTACAGACTGATTAGTTTAAGAAAAGGGATTTTTAAGTGATACATTTAGGGGAGTGGAGGAAATGGATAGAGTGGAATAAATGTTAAATTAGATTTTATGGGGAGCCCGCTTTGAAATGTTATTAAAGTAGGACTTATTGTATAGTTTTAAAGTGGAAGGTGGTTTTGAATTGTTGCAATAATGCATAGATATAAAACACTATTATGCTAAATTAGAGTTATTTTATAATAGTTATAGTATAATGTGTTTGTTTTTTTTTGTTTTGTTTTTTTTTTTCTCTTCTTCTTTTCTGAAATGTATGGATAAAGGGGGATTTATAATACTTTTAGTAAGTAAAGGTCAGTATTTTGAGGAGGGAGTAAGTAATCTGTTATGAATTAGGGTTTTTTTTTGTTACGAAGAAGTCACAGGGGGGGAAGGGGGGGGGAGGGGGGGTTAGGGAGGGGGGGGAGGGGGGGGAAAAAGGGGGAAAAATTTGTATTTGAAAACCTTTTCAATAAAAAAAAAAAAAAAAAAAAGAGATGATTGGCCCCTCCCATAAGGCTTAAAACAGACCAGCAATGGCGTTTGGGCTTTGTCGGAAAACAACATTGGTAGCTTCATCTTCTTCTTCGTCTACTTCTTGTATTTATTTCTGTATCTGTGACTTCTGAATGTTTGCCAAGAAAGGCCTTTGGCAGTTTGCCTAATTGGACCAAGGTTTGCGATAGAACTGAGGAATTTGTGTTAGGAGGAATTTGCTTTAATTTAGGTGAACGACGCTGGGAATGAAGTAATTCTCAGCTATTCGAATAAAGTTTGTTTGTTTTTTCACTGACTGATTTTCCTATTACTTACTTGGGCCTGGGTCACAACAGGCAGATGGGTGGAGCCTCCCACCGCTGCCGCTACCAGTTCGCCCAAACTGGGGCGAACCGGTAGAAACCCACCACTGATCTGCAGGCATCGTTTCTGGACAAGGCAACACTGGGTGTCAAATTTAGTTGAAGCGCAGCTTTCTTCCTGTCTGTGGAAGAAAGGCATAGCTCTCGTAATAGGAATGTTTCCATGCATAATTAAGCAGAAAACTCACCAAGCTTCACCCACCAGTTTGTTAAACAAAATTCCGCATTGTTATAAAAAGGATAGATCTGAGGAACCGAATCATTGCTCTCCAAATGACAGAAGGAAGACATGGAGTTCTTTGAGCATTATAGTCTTGTCCTGGCAGAAACGGCATATAAACTTGGATATTAGTCATTCTGAGTTTGAAAACAAAGGCATACAGGAAAATTGGCTGTTTAAATATGTATGCTACGAAGCTGAAAACTGAAGGAAAGTTAACATAAATAAGGTAATCTGGCAGAAAGATCCTGCTACTTTGCATGGCTGGCATTTCTTCCCAGAGTCATGCGAAGAAGGTCATTGAGAAACTCTGGGTGTCTCCTTATCTCTGTCTCCATCAGTCACATCACAGGCACCTTATTTTTTCCAGGCCTCCATCATCCCATAAATGTCTGTAAAATTGCTCCTGGTCTAGGAAAAGTACAAAACTGACCCCTTGTGACTTATGGAAGATTTCTGGGAGGCTGATACCTCAGTGTGAATGACTCTGCCAAGTTCAACATGGCTAAAGGGAAGTGTCATGCCCCAGCATATAACTTTTATATACTGTTGTTGCGCTCTAGCCCCATCTAGTGGCCAGAGAGACAATTACCAATGATATTGTTTAAAGCTTACCCCACCCCATTACCCATCAGCCCACACTCTCAAAACAAGTGCACGCTGGGAATCCAGACTCCATTTCCTTTAGCATTTGGAGAAGCCAGAAGCACAAGAAGAATCCATCTTAATCTACGGCACATGGTCATCCAAGGACAAACCCACATCCCGCACACACAGAGGTGAGATTTAGATTGCTTGTATTTATTCATTGTTATGTTCAGCAGTAACCCAATACTGCCTATCTTGTATTTGTTTCTCATTGTATGTATCCCTATTTTCCCCAGTTTCACCATATCCTGTTCTTTCAATAAAACATTCAGATCTACGCACACGGTCTGTTTTATTGGAGAATAGGTGGGTTTAGCTGCATGTTGAGCTGCACACAGACTAACTTGTAGTGAGGACAGAACAAGCAATAAAAGGTTGGAGTGACTTAGGAACAATTGCCACATTGAACGCTAAGGAAAAGCAGTTCAGTGGAAGAAGATGATCATCCCTGGCAGGTATGGGTCAGAACTGGAGTTGAAGGCCACCATCATCCAGGTAAGCTCCTTGTGGGATTTTGGGACAATCAGTGTCCTCCAGCTTGACCTGTGTCATGTGGTAATGGTTCTGGAAAGATAACATAAGTGGGTAGTTATATGAATTGCCTCTTCATGAAAGGTAAGATATGAACTTGCACACATAAATTAAAACAAGGATTTTCCCACTCAACTTTGGGCTTGATGTGCTACAGAAAACATCCCAGCAAGCCTGTCTATGGAAATTCTCAGTCATCCATGTCATGGTTGTCTCAAAGGTGTTTTTTTTCCCCCAAAAGGCAACTGGACTTTCTTTGTTTTTCTCGAAGATGTTTCATTTCTCATCCAAGAATCTTCTTCCATTCAGACTGGGTGGTGGGTGGGATGGAAGGATTAGTTTGAAAGACAAAAGTCACCCTTTTGAAGACAGCAAAGTCCACATTCTGGATAGAGAGGACCATGGAAAGAGGGGTAAAAACAGGTCATCCATGTTAGAATTGAACAGCTCCTCCCGCAACATAGGGGGAGGAATACAACATCACCTATCTCCTGTCTACAACACAGTCCTTACAGTAGTTCCAAGAAGATTCTGCCCCTATTTGCACTATGATTTAAGTGACCCTAAGGGTCCAGATCAGTGGTGGGATTCAAATAAGTTAACAACTGGTTCTCTGCCCTAATGACTGGCTGAGTGGACGTGGGCATGGCCAGGGGTCCACTCGGCTTCCTGCACCCCCCTGGGAGCAAAACCGGGCCATGTGGGGGATATGCCCCCCCCGTGCCCCATATTGGGCCTAGTAGGCCTCCCTACAGCCTCCTGGTAGCGAAAACGGGCCCTACCCCATTTTGGGCCTAGGAGACCTCCCTGAAGCTTCCTGGAAGTGAAAATGGGCCATGGGGGGGGCACGCCGCACCCCCGCACCCCGTTTTGGGCCTAGGAGGCCTCCCTGAAGCCTCCTAGGAGTGAAAATGGGCTGCAGGTGGGGCACACTGCACTACTACCACCCATGCCCCATTTTGGGCCTAGGAGGCAATGGGGCGCGTGGGGACTCCTGGAAGGGGCGGGGCGGAGCCAGCCAGCAATTTAACTACAGGTTCACCCAAACCGGCCCGAACTGGCTAAACCCCACCACTGGTACAGATAAACCCTTAAGTGGCCTCAAGAGCTCTCAGAGAGAGTACTAACAACCAGATGACTGCTAAGAAATATGATCCTTCCATCTCCACCACCACCACTTCATCATCCTCTCAGAACTAATCCTTCCATTCCACCCCCCCCCCCCCCCCATCCAGTCAGAACTGATAAAAATTCTTGGATGAGAAGCAAAACGTTTTCTTCCTCAAGGAACAGACATAGTCCAGTTGCCTTTTGAAAAAGCACATTTTGAGATTGCAGCAAGCAATGGTGAAGATCCAGATTAACAAACTTCCCATACTCCTGGGGCTCAATAAGACAGCTCCTTGAAGGCATATCCTGTCCCCAGTCAAATCCTGTCTATGTCACGGTCTCTCGTAACACCGCAGCCATTGAATGATGCAGCTGGCTGCTCCTTCTAGAGGTGATGTCGTCTCGCTGGAAATGGTTTCTTTTTCAGTGCTTTCTTTGAAGAAGAAAGCAGTAAGATAAAACAGGTTTCTTTAGAGAATGGATGTCTACCTCAAGGAGGAACAGAAAGGAATTCAAACTCCAGAAATAGATTAAAAGGGGTAATAAGGGACAAGGAGGACTGTGTCCTTCACAGCATGAAGACCAATAATTCAAAAAGTGAGAATGGAGATGGGAAATTACCAGATAAGGAATTCTTTTGATGGAAACCTCAGGGGAAAAAATGATCCATGGCGGGGTTGCCATGATAAAGGGATATCCCGCGTGGAGGACCATTAGGACAATTTTTTTTTTAAAGGCAAGATAGTGCAAAAATGTTAGAAGATGCTTTTATCTTTTCTTTATTTTGTTTCCATGTAATAGCTTTGCAGTTGAATTACATCTTTCATTGTCAGCCAGACAGTCTCAAAGAATATAATAGATGGATACACAGACATGGAAGGAGACACACAGAGAGAAAAAGAATGCAAAGGGGGACAATATTATGTAGAGAATACAAAAATAAAAATGTACTTTATGTCAGCAACTAGAACTGATGCAGAAAAGACCAATCAATTTTTTTAAATTTATTTTATTTTGTCGAGTACATATTAGATAATATATATATATAAGCGTGAATTGAATGCATAAAATGAATAAAATTAAAGGGAACATTAGGACAGGGATGGTAGGCACCAGGGGTGGGTTCTAATTTTTTTTACTACCGGTTCTGTGGGTGTGGCTTATTTTGTGGGCGTGGCTTGGTGGGGGGGTAATGTGACTGGGTAGGCGTGGCCAACTTTTTTTTTTTTTTTTACTTTTAAAAGCATTTTTTCTACAACCTTAAGAGGTTGCAGAAAAAAATGCTTTTAGGAGCCATGTGACTGGGTGAGTGACATTGAGTTGGCCACGCCAGGGGTGAAATCTAAAATTTGTTACTACCAGTTCTGTGGGCGTGACTTGGTGTGTGTGTGTGTGGGGGGGGTAATGTGACTGGGTGGGTGTGGCCAACTTTTTTTTTTTTTTACTTTTAAAAGCATTTTTTCTACAACCTTAAGAGGTTGCAGGAAAAAATGCTTTTAGAAGCTTCTGATGATCAGGCAAGTCAGCTGAGATCGCCAGAGGCTTTTAAAGGCATTTTTTTTCTACAACCTCTTCGGCCGAAGAGGTTGCAGAAAAACCTTGGTGCTCTTATGCACACCCCTTACAGACCTCTTAGGAATGGGGTGAGGTCAACAGTAGACAGTTTTAGGTTAAAATTTTGGGGGTTTGGGGATGAGACCACAGAGTCTGGTAGTGCATTCCAGGCATTAACAACTCTGTTAAATTTGAAATGATGAAAGCATGGAGCAAATTAGAATAAAGTTAACATATTTGAAGCTTTGAAGTCACACACACACACACACACACACACACACACACACACACACACACACACAGAGCCCCAGAAGGTAAAGGAGACCACAACCATGTCTAGGAACAGAGGTAGTAAGATAGAAGTGACAAAGAGGCACTTTTTCTCCTTCTTTCAAAGTCTTTGAATGGGAGATCCTTGAAAAGAAAAACATAGGTTTTCAAGAATTCTGGAAATTGTCTCCCAAAATCAAAAAGATGGCTTTGAAAGTTGATTATATAAATTAATCAAGGACAAACACAACTGTAACTGTCATGGACTACATTTCCCATAATGCACTCTCTCTTTCTACATCTCCCACAATGCAATCTTTTAAGGAGACAGCTCTTAATCCTTAAGGTAACTAACTCACCACAACTAAATATAATCTGCATGAAAACCTGTTTGCTAGAGTTTATCTGCCTGTTCCCAGATGCCTGGGGAACAGAACAGTAACCATGTATTAAGATGGTTTTATCTTTAAACTGGTGTTAAAAGCATGACATTTCTCAGGACCAGTCGCTTAAAAAGCATGGGTTGACTTTATTTAGTTGCTGTTAAGAGTATCGATCAACAAGCCTCATTTTCACACGGAGTCCTTCTTCCAACATGCCGCTGAATTAGCCAGAGACACTGGACAGAGCAAAGAAGTAAAAAATGGAAAGGAAATGGAATGTCTTGATCCCCTAGGTAGGAAACATCATCTTTAACTATAGTGAAGGTAAATTACTTTTGTGAACAGAAACACACATTCAGGACAAAGTGACGAAACGTGGTGTTAAAAATGAACATTAGTCCTGGGGAAGTTGAGGTTACATTTAAGAAATGGACTTCTTCCTCCAAGTAAACCACAGGTTACCTCTCTGCGTTGAACTTATTTTCTGATGACCACATGGCTTCCTCAGCAATGCGGTGGATGTGAGTGTTGTGGCTCCGTTACCTGAGCCTGTGTCATTGGCAGGAGAGGACTCCGAGAGTGAAGAAGAGGAATTGGCAAGGCCTCCCTCTCCAGGACCCTCCTCTCTGGCAATGCCTTCGGTGTCCACTGAAGGACAAGAGATAGGGCCGGGGCCAAGCACGTCCACGCAGCCACAGATGGACAGTGATGAGGGTAATGAGTCTTGGCTGGATCCACACCAGCGTCGCAGAGATAAGCGCACGCAACAGAAGAAAAGGCGTGCCCGAGATTAGGCTGAGTCACTGGACCACACCCCACAGGGTATAAAAGGGAGTGTGGTGGCCAGTCAAACCTTGTGACGAACAAAGCTGAAAGCTTCCACGCCATTCTGCATTGCCGGACTTTTGCTATAAGACTTAGCTGGACTATCTCTGGACTTGATTACCTCCGTAATTATTGAGCTGTTTCTTTTGATGTATCAGAAGTGGGGAGAAGTTATCTCTCCTCTTTGTAAATAATAAACTCTTGGCAGGCAGCCACTAGGTTGTTGCCAAGTTCCGTTATCTTAAGGAAAAGGATTTTGCCGGCTGGTTTGGTCTTTAACTCCTGAACGTCTGTTGGTGTGTGTGCGTGTGGTTGGGGACAGAACAGTGAGCTGCTCCTATAGACCACACCAGGGATGGGCTTCAAAAATTTTAGCATGGGGTTCTCTGCTTGGTTGTGGGTGGGTGTAGTCATGGTGAGCAGGCCTAGTCGGCTTCCTGCACCACGGGGAGGGAGGGGCTTTTTGCCCTCCCCAGGCTCCGGAGGCTTTCCCTGAGGCTCCAAGAGGGCAAAAACGGCCTCCCCAGGCTCCGGAGGCCCTTCCCGAACTTCCATTAGGCCCATTTTTCACCCTCCCTGAGCATCCAAAACATGCCATGTGGGGACTCCTGGGAGGGGCGGGGTGGGGGGGGAGGGGCCAGCCAGGAGTGGTATTTGGGGGTTCTCTGAACTGCACAGAATCTTAGTTAGAGGTTCTCCTGAACCCCTGAGAACCCCTAGCAGCCCACCCCTGGACCATATCATTTTGACTTTCTGGTCTGGCTTCCAGGTCTAAAGGTCTTCCATGTCAATAAGTCCACCCCTACTTAACTTCCCAGCCAATCAAGACACAGCTGAGGTGCTATGAGTTGCCAAGACTCACAAAAGGCAAGACCTTAACCCAAACCACAGAAGGAATATAAACACTGATTACATTTTAATAAATTCCCCAAGGAAGAATACCTCTTAATTATCATTGGGCTCACAATGTATTAACTGAAGCATATAATTAAGCACTACAATCCTGCAAACACATCGCTGTAACCAGGGTTTGGGTTCTACTTACCTTTATTTATTTATTTTATTTATTTATTTTATCAGATTTCTATACCGCCCTTCTCCTTTCGGACTCAGGGCGGTGAACAGCCAAAGTAAAACACTTATAAACAAAAGTTAAAATAGATTTAAAATAATTAAATAAATTTGGCCCATAATTTAAAACATTAAATTACTACTTTACTACTGGTTTGCAACAGGAGCAAGCAAAGATCATCCATTATGATGTCCGGGCAGGTGGGCGGAACCTCCTGCCGCTTTTACTACCAATTCGCAAGAACCGGACAGAACCAGGAGCAACCCACTATTGGCTGTAACCTTCATTATGTTGTCCTGGGTCCTGTTTTGGACAGAAAGGTTGTAAGATTAGCTCTGAGGGCCAATTGACCAAGATTTTTAACCAAAATTGCCCTGATATGACTAAATCAGACTCGTAATGCAATTGGGAATGCGTTAGGCAGAGAAGTCAGTTTGGCATAATTTGGTTAAGCTGGCACGAGCAATGTTAACTTGATTTAACAATTGACTGCATCCCTCTTGATTGAATTAATTTTGTCGAATTTAACGCAAATCTGCAACTCCTTGTTTCCCTCCACTGATTTACTGTCTTTCCTGTGAAACTGAATTTTTCTTGGCTTCGTTGTTAGAGGGAAATTTTTTCATTTGTTTCAGAGAATAAATGTGTTAGAGTGCCCAGTGCTATCATTATAAATAGTATTAGCAGTCCTGGAAAATTATTTTTTTCATCTTCAATGTCTTTTCAAACTACTGGGCTCCAAGGATTAGGAACTGAAGCAGTTAAGAAGCGAAATAGGCAGGACTGCATGGTGAAATGACAGTCCTTCAAGCATCTCATTGGTCGCTTGGAATTGCGCCTGGACAGCTTGACCACTCCTGGTTTTCCATTTCTGGAGACCTCTGGGCTGAAATCCTTCAGGTGGAACTTCAGGCCACTATAGGCATAAGAGTGCTCTGCTGCTGTCTCCTTAATCATGAGAACCTGTTCTTATGGTTCCTTTAAAAGTCTATGCCAGATCTGGTTTCCCTGGAGACCTTCCTTTCTCCTGTAACCACAACTCGACACAGACTGGTGAACCTCTCACTTGAACAGCCATATTGAAAACAAGGAGTCACCTTTTCATTTCCAGCTCAACCTCAATGAAAGGGAAAAAAGGTTACAGAAGCTTATTTCATTCTGGAGATTATGGCAGAGAAGCTTTCTGCCTGCCATTTTCTGTTTGACTCTTGTGAGTGTTGCTTAGTTGCAACTAGCTTAGAAAAGAACAAAGAAGCATGACTTGCTTGCTCCTCTTGAAGATGTTGGGGTCCTCAATGGGCCCCATGTCAGATTTTTAGCCATTTTCCAGAGTGATAGGAAAACCAACCAACCAACCAACCAACCCAACCAGCCAACCCAACAACCCAACCCAACCAACCAACCAACCAACCAACCAACCAACCAACCAACCAACCAAGACAGCAGTTCATAAGAGCCATAGTGGTGCAGTTTGTTAGAGAATGGCTATTGCCTAACTGGTTGGGTTGGCAATATATATAAACCATCAGTGCATGTTTGCAGTCAAAATGTAATGTATAGCTTTAAGACTGTAATGCTGTATTGCATCATACTGTATTCTGATTGGCTAGCTCTGTAGCCAATGTACTTAAGAGGAAGCTTGAATCATGGCTTATTTTTCTTATTATTATTGCTACCTCTGCTCCTCTCTGCCTATTCTCTCTGCGTGATCACTACTTGATCATTGCTACTTGTTGTTTTTCTACTGTTTTACTGATTGTTTTACTGCTGTACTTGTTCCTGTTTGCAACTCCAAAAAGAACTGTTTTATTGCATATGACTACAACAACTGGTAAGAAGACTTTGTTCTTGGAATATCCCTGGATTGACAATTTAACTATCTTTATCTGTGTATGACCTGAATTGTTTATTGGACTTTGCTTTTTATTGGCTTTACTTTTTCCTAAAAGTAAAAGAATATCACAACTCGGTGTGTCTGTGTATTGACAGTGCTTATTCACAATCACCCTCAGTCGTTTCTCATGTGCACAACCTTGTTACTCAAGGGTTACTCTGCAGATATTCCTTAACACAGTGGTTAGAATGCAGTATTGCAGCCTAACTCTGCCCACACCTGGAATTTGATCCTGACCATCTCAAGCTTGACTCAGCCTTCCATCCTTCTGAGGTGGGTAAAATGAGGATCTAGATTGTTGGGGGCAACATGCTGACTCTGTAAACTGCTCAGAGAGGACTATAAAGCACTATGGAGTGGTATATAAGTCTAAGTGCTATTGCTATTTAAAAACTCTAAACTGGTAGAAAGGGAAAAGGTCTGATTTGAATGTTTGATGAAACACAATTTACTTTTTCTTACCCTGAAACTCAGTGTGGAGATGCCAGCTTATCATATTTCTTTCTTGGGGCATGGATGAGGTTTGTCTCCTCAGCTGCACATTCAGCCCAGGAAGAGTAAAACTCTCCTGGTACAGGGGTGAAATCCAACAGGTTCTAGAAGAACCGGTAGTGGAAATTTTGAGTAGTTTGGAGAATCGGCAAATATCATCTCTGGCTGGCCCCAGAGTGGGGTGGAAATGGAGATTTTGCAGTATTCTTCTTCTGGAGTGGGGTGGGAATGAAGATTTTGCAGTATCCTTCCCCTGCCATGCCCACCAAGCCACGCTCACCTAGCCACACCCACAGAACTGATAGTAAAAAAAATTGGATTTCACCACTGCCTGATTGTTTAAGCAGAACCTGGACAGAATCTATTCCCCCAAATTGGGTACCATTCCTGGGCAGGCAAGGTGAGACACCCTATAAAGTCTCTTTTTGTGCCTTGCTTGCCTTCACCTTAAATGAACCAGGCTGTCACCGGAAGGCAATGAATCCACTCACCAGCCTGTTCGGATAGTTTGGATTAATAATAGAAACATATGTGTGATGTTTCCTCTCTGTCCGGAAAGCATTCGGGTGTGAAATACAGTACTGCTGTTACCCGAACGAGACTGCTGTGTGCAAAACCTCCAATTTTCTAAGTAAATCTGAGATCAAATTATACCTCAGCCTATCAGAACCAAGGTGCTTTAACTATTGATTGCAGTTATTTCTTCACTCTCCTTTGACCATAATGGATGCTACTCACCAATTTTTATTGAAGGTGTTATTATCAACCTCTCCTATCAAATCTAACGTATACCTTTTTGTCTGAAGAGGTAAGGAAGGCACCTGGCATTAAGAAGCAGAGCTAAACAGACCCAGTTTCCTCGTAGCTGAGATACCTACAGAATGATCCATTAGCAGTGTTTCCTTCACTCAGGTTGATATTTGAAACTTCTTCCCCCATCTCTGTCCAAAAGGTGCTTTTTCAAGAGGCAACTGGACTTCCTTGTTTTTCTTTGAAGACATTTCGCTTCTCATCCAAGTGGCTTCTTCAGCTCTGACTGGATGGTGGGGAATGGAAGGATTTATATTCCTTCCAGACAGCTGGTCATTTGCATTCTTTTAGGGAGTCATAAGGGATGTGGTGGCTCAGTGACTAAGATGCTGAGCTTGTCGATCGAAAGGTTGGCAGTTCAGCGGTTCGAATCCCTAGTGCCGTGTAATGGGGTGAGCTCCCATTACTTGTCCCAGCTTCTGTCAACCTAGCAGTTCGAAAGCATGTAAAAAAAATGGGGACCACCTTTGGTGGGAAGGTAACAGCGTTCCGTGTGCCTTTGGCGTTTAGTCATGCCAGCCATATGACCACGGAGACGTCTTCTGACAGCGCTGACTCTTCGGCTTTGAAACGGAGATGAGCACCGCCCCTTAGAGTCGGGAATGACTACCACATATGTGCGAGGGGAACCTTTACCTTTTAAAGGCTACTTGGAGGTTTATCTGTGTCCTCAGAGTAACTCAGTAGTGCAAATGGGTGTGGAGCAGTGGTGGATTGCCCCCAGTTCGCACCGGTTCTATAGAACCAGTAGTAAAACTGGTGGAAGGCTCCGCCCACTGACCCCGACGTCATCAAAATGCTTCTGCGCATGTGCAAATGCTTCTGCACTTACGCAGAAGAGCGTGCATGCTTCACTAGCACATACGCGGCCCCATTGCGAAACGGTAGTAAGAGTAAGTAGAACTCACCCCTGGTTGTTCTGCCCCAGCTCCGGATTCCCAAGGATTGTGACACACACCAATGGTCCTTATCAAAGTTATAACGTACCAAGGATAAACAAAGTCCGGCAAAGGTTGGCAACCAGCCCAGAAAACAAGATACGATAAGACACTCACTATCCAAAATGCTCTGTAATAATTACATGCTTTTTCCAGCAAGAAATTACTAACTGCGTGCGATTTAAATAGGCTAAGGCCAATTATCCTCAAACCTTACTCTCGAGGAGTAAGGAGGAGTACCTCCTTCTCCTGAGTAGCCACTCCTGTCTTTTGGCAGCCCTGCGTGCTCAAGCATTGAGGAGAGGCTCCTCCAATTTGCTCTCTCCACTGGGAGGAGCCTCTGGAGGTTCTGAAGGCCCTGGCTGAGTTTCTGCCTCTGGCACCACATCCTCTTCAGCCTCCTCGCTGTCCGACGCGAGCGCCGGCTGCGCAGGCTGCTGGCGCAACCCCACACCAGCCTCCTCATCGTCGGGATCAGCCATGATCCGCGCAGGCCTGCTGGCAGGCCACAACACTGGTGTGGAGCCTTCTTGCATTACTAGGTGACCCTGAGGGCTCAGATAAACCTCCAGGTGGCCTTAATGACATGCTAAAAGGATGCAAATGAACAGCTGTCTGCAAGGAATATAAATCCTTCCATTCCCCACCATCCAGTCAGGGCTGAAGAAGCTTCTTGGATGAGAAGTGAAATGTCTTCAAAAGAAAAACATAAAAGTCCAGTTGTCTCTTGAAAAAGCACCTTTGGGACAACTGTGATCTGGATGACTGAGAACCTCCATAGACTTCCCCATCTGTGTTCACTTTGTGTCCCTCCATCCCATCCGTGAATACCTACATTCCAGCAGGCAGACAGGAAGTTATCCTGTAAAAGTTACTCTTGCAAGAAATGTGCTGTTTAGGAAAGCACTTGAAGAATGGTTGGATATAGCCAAAGCCTGCCTCAACTGGTTGACTTGGCCATTCAAAAACTACTAACCGGTGGCATCTCCTGGGCACCCAGAAGGATCAAACTTTGCCCCAATATTCTGCAGGTCAGGAGCTGGGGTGAACTCCAGCAGGCTCTAACAGTTTCTGGAGAACCAGCAGTGGAAAGTTTGAATAGTTTGGAGAACTGGCAAATACCACCTCTGGCTGGTCCCAGAGTGGGGTGGAGATGGAGATTTTGCAATATCCTTCTCCCAGGAGTGGAGAGGGAATGGGGATTTTGCAGTATAATTCCCCTGGAGTGGGGTGGAAATGGAGATTTTGCACTATCCTTCCCCTGCCACATCCACCAAGCTACGCCCATCAAGCCACACCACACCCACCAAGTCACACCCACAGAACCGGTAGTAAAAAAATTTGAATTTTACCTCTGGTCAGGAGGCAGAAGCCAAATCCCTTGGCATAAACTGGGCATATGTTGTGGGCCTTATAATATTGACTTATGACCATAATTGAACCCAAAATTTCCATTGCTAAGCAAGTCAGTTATTAAGTTAATGTTGCCTATTTTACAGCTTTTCTTGCCATAGTTGTTAAGTCAATCACTGCAGTGCTTAAGTTAGTAACATGGTTGTTAAATGAATCTGGCTTCCCCATCGACTTTGCTTGTCACAAAAGGGGATCACATGACCCCAGGATCCTGCAACCATCATAAATTTGAATCAGTCGCCAAGCATCCAAGTTTTGATCATGTGACCATGGGGATGCGGCAATGGTCGTAAGTGTGAAAAATGGTCATAATTCACTTTTTTCAGGGCCGTTGTAGCTTCAAAAGGTCACTACAGGAATAGTTGTAAGTCAAGGACTACTTGTATCCAAAATTCCCTCCATTTCTGAGACATGCTCCTGAGCAGCCCTAAAGTTCAAAATACGTTGGTTTTCATAATGCCCACAGACCTTTATTGTTCCTGAGGAGAATCTATAAAATAATATCGAATATTTTCATATGGCAGTGTTCTTCATTCCGTTCTTCGTGCCGCCAATACATTTTACATCTTTTAATCCCCTTTAATTGGAAATATATTGCATGTTATCGTTCTGAACTTCTGGAAACCTCCAGGAACAGGAGAGATTGAAATTCTGTGGTAATAGGTTTTCTCAGCATAAAGAAAGGACCTTAATTCAAATGACAGCAAGAAAAGAACAGCTTTGATTTGGTAAAAGGTTAGAATCCTGCCGGAATAAAGGGAACCCAATATTCAAAAAAGAAAATCTTCACTTGTTAGAACTACCACAAATGCTCTGAAGAGCTCACTTTTAACTCTTCAAAAAAATGGTTTTCTTGGACTTCTGTTGAAGATGAGAGAAAGAGAGAGAGAGAGAAAGAGAGACACACAGAGAGAGACACAGAGACAGACAGACACAGAGAGAGACAGAGAGAAAGAGAGAGAGAGACACACACACAGAGAGAGAAAGAGAGAGACAGAGAGAAAGAGAGACAGACAGAGAGAGAGACACAGAGAGAAAGAGACAGACAGACAGACAGAGAGACAGAGAGACACACAGAGAGAAAGACACACACAGAGAGACACACACACACAGAGAGAGAGACAGAGAGAGACAGAGACAGAGAAAAAGAGAGAGACAGAGAGACAAAGAGAGAGAGACACAAACGTATACAGAGAGAGAGAGAGAAAGAAAAAGAGAAAGAGAGAGAGACAGACAGACAGAGACACACACACACAGAGAAAGAGAGAGAAAGAAAAAGAGACAGAGAGACAGAGACACACACAGAGAGAAAGAGAGAGATAGAGAGAGACAGAGACAGAGAGACACACAGAGAAAGAAAGACAGAGAGAGAGACAAAGAAAAGAGAGACACACAAACATATACAGAGAGAGAGAGAACAATTACTATATCGAGTTAGTTGACTTCCTTCCAAATATAAGATTTTTATTGTGCTTTATTGATCACATTGCTTTGTATTTCCATTGCCATTATTTATATAATATTTTGAAAGACATAAGAATCCTGCATATACTTATTTTTTTTCTGTCTGCAAATGATCACACATGCACTAGTACAGGCAGGAGTGTGAAAGTTGAAGATTTAAATCTTTTACCCAGGGCCGCCTTATGTACCTATCATTAAATCATAAACCAGAACCAAATCCCAAAGGAATCTGCAGAGTCAGAGGGGAGAGGAGTACTCATGATGTTACCTGGTTTGGATAATGAAACATCTGCCGGAAAACAAACAAGCTCAGAGAGAGCACCAGGGACTCCTCAGAGGAATCCATGGAACGTGACCCAAAGATTCAAGATGGCAGCCACAATGGTGTGATCAAAGCTCTTGACTTTTTGACCATGTCTTGTGGTCCCTCATTTAAGCAAAACAATGCCTTGCTTTAGATGTAAAATGATTCACCTATTTTTGAATCATGACTACTCGAATGTTTTTTTTTAAAAAAATACGTCAATGAAGGCTACCTAGATCTGTACTGTGGATAAAACAATTTCCCTTCTGAAAATTTAAATTCTTCTGCACCTCAGATCCATTGTTGGAATGCCACTCAAACTAAGGGTAGGTTGAAGAGAATTTTTGAATATACATTTCATAAAGATGGAAATCAGTGGTAGGTTGCCCCCGGTTCGCACCGGTTCTATAGAACCGGTAGTAAAACTGGCGAGAGGCTCCGCCCACTGACTTTGATGTCATCAAAATGCTTCTGTGCACGTGCAGAAGAGCGCACGTGTGAGCAAAGCAAGCGCACGTGCGCGCGCAGCCCCATCGCAAACCGGTAGTAAAGGTAAGTAGAACCCACCCCTGATGGAAATGTCTTTCCTTTCAACTCACCAAGCTTGGCGGAGTTGTTTTCATTCTCCAGATCCTATCTATTTGACATCTTCACTTTGTGGGAGTCCAGAGTCATGTTTCTCTGTTGCTATATTTCCTCTGGCACCCACATATCTGAGATCTAGATGGCCCCCATCCTGTCAGCCTTTCCCAAACCTTTAAAGACTGGTTGTCCTTATAGGCATTTGGGCCAGAACTTAAATGAGTCCTTCTGTCTGACTGTTATTGCTTCAGTTGTTTCCAAAAGAATGGACACTAGGCCTGTGCTATGGAATGGCTTCCAAATACCGTTTTTAGGAATTGTTACCGGGTTTAATCCAGGGGTGAAATGCTCCCGGATCGGACCGGTAGCGATCTTGGCTGTTGGTTCGGCGATCCAGTAGCAATGGCAGAGCGAAGCTCCGCCCACCCGCCCAGGTGTCATTACATACTGTTTTTTTTTTTTTTAAATTTGATTTATATGCCGCCCTTCTCCGGAGACTCAGGGCGGCTTACAATGCGCTAAGCAATAGCCTTCATCCTTTTTGTATATTTATACAAAGTCAGCTTATTGCCCCCACAACTGGGTCCTCAATTTACCTACCTTAGAAAGGATGGAAGGCTGAGTCAACCTTGAACCTGGCGAGATTCGAACCTGCAGTAATTGCAGGCAGCTGGTCTTAATAACAGGGTGCTTTAGACCACTGTACTACCAAGGCTCCTTTAACCAGGAAGTAATGTGTTTTTTACCTTCTGCACATGCGCAGAAGGTTTTATGCACGTGCAGAAGGTCTGCATGTGATATGCGCACCCGAGCACTTCTGAACCGGTAAGGAAGGTAAGTAGATTTCACCCCTGGTTTAATCCTGTACACTGACTAGGGTCACCTTGAGGTAGCTAGGTAGCTACGTCAATTGCCAAATACATAAATAAATAAGTGCACATTCAGAGTTCATTGTAAGAGTAATTATCTGTTTTTGGACTGCCAAATGAATGAGGGAAATGGCTCGGAACCAACATTGACTTCATTGCCCTTTCTGGTGCCAGAAATACTGGAATGACCTGAAGAAGTTGTGAAGGAACAAAGCTTTGGCTTCTACCAGCTTCTGTCAAAATCATCGTCACATTTTTGGTTTGAGCAGAAAAATGATCCAGGAGAATATGCAGCCCCACCGTAGTCCAAATGCATCAAATTAGATTGTTCAGTCGTACTGAAATATTTTTTTCTTTCCACATTACTGGATAAAACAGCCAGAGCTCTTCCTATAGCTCAGCTATCCATAGTCATGGCAACATTCCCATATATGCAGAGAGGGACAGTTCCATGCAGATGGTCGCAAACTCGTTTCACTGCCATTTATTTGTTACTAAACATTCAAGAATTTGAAGAGCTGCCGTCCCAAAACATCTGCAGTGCACCAAAGACTTGAGGCTATTCTTTCTGAGAAACTGGTATTGTGTTTTGGATAATTAGATGCCAGTTTTGCTGGCCAAACAGCTGAGAAGTTAGGAAACACATCTTTGGCGATGTCTCCGTTCAACATAAAAATATTAAATGGATCCACTCACACCCAGATGGATTGGAATGTCATGTTTGTAGTAGCACAGGAGTTATCCAGAAGGTAGCAGCTGAGACACTTTTTCCATCACAGGTTCCATCATCAAACAGAGCCTTGGTGGCGCAGCAGACTGAAGTGCTGTTAAAGTAGCACTAAGCTGCCAGCTGCCTGCAATTACTGAGAGTTCAAATCTCACCAGGCTCAAGGTTGACTCAGCCTTCCATCCTTTCTAAGTTAGGTAAAATGAGGATCCGGATTGTGGGGGCAATAAGCTGACTTTGTATAAAAAAAGAACACCGCTTGGGGTGGGGGGAAGCCCTACTAAGCAGGTATATTGCTTAACACATTGTAAACCGCCTTGAGTCTTTGGAGAAGGGCGGCATATAAATTGAACCAATAAATAAATAAATAAATAGATAGATAGATAGATAGATAGATAGATAGATAGATAGATAGATAGATTTTCCTTCAGGAGAAATTGTATGAGGTACATACGTTGGTCCATTCCTTCCCCTGAAAGGTTACAGAGGCAAGAGAAGGAGAAGACTTTATTATGTCATGGATGGTGCCTGCTACCTTGAAGGAGGTGAGCCTGATCTCTTTCAAACAGAGCAGGACCTATAAGGACTTTGAGCGCCAAAGAATCAAGGCCTTTGAACTATGGTGCTGGAGAAGACTCCTGCGAGTCCCTTGGTCTGCAAGGTGATCAAACCGGTCAGTCCTAGAGGAGATGAACCCTGACTGCTCTTTAGAAGGCCAGATCCTGAAGATGAAACTCAAATACTTTGGACACCTAATGAGAAGAAAGGACTCACTGGAGAAGAGCCTAATGCTGGGAAAGATTGAGGGCAAAAGAAGAAGGGGATGACAGAGAACGAGGTGGCTGGATGGAGTCACTGAAGCAGTGAGCTTAAATGGACTCTGGGGGATGGTAGAGGACAGGAAGGCCTGGAGGGACGTTGTCCATGGGGTCATGATGGGTCGGACACAACTTCGCAACTAAGAACAACAACATAGCTAAATAACTTTCTATCAAGATCTTGGGAAAGTGGTTGGCGGTCGGTTTCAAAACTTCTTGGAGCAGAGATCCATTCCAAGTTTAGTTTCAAACTGGTGTTGGAGGCTAGAATAGTCTTGAAGGCTCTGATGAAAGCACGAGGGAAGGGTGACCTTCTGAATCTTTCATCAGCTTTTGATACCATCATCTTTGACCTCTTGCTCTCGAATCTCTGAATAATGCATACATTGGGCCAAAAGGCCTTAAGTTTCTTCTTCTTAACGAAACCTTAACTTCTTAATGAAACCTTCTTAAGTTTCATTTTCCTTGGATTTAGAAGCATGAGTGGAAATTGCCATCCTGTCAATTGCTCTTCTATTGACTCAACATTAGCATGTTTTCTTCCATGGAACTTCTAGATTCAAAAACTCTGTTTCTCTCAGTGAGTAGAACAGGCAGTTGATAAAAAAAAACAACCGAGGATGCTCAGATTTCAAACATTCTGACATAAGAAGGAAAACCACTTACTTTGGGATTAGACTAGAGCCTCGGTGGCTCAGTGGTTAGTGTGCAGTACTGCAGGCTACTTCTGCTGTCTGCCGGCTGCCTGAAATTTAGCAGTTCAAATCTCACCAGGCTCAAGGTTGACTCAGCCTTCCATCCTTCCGAGGTGGGTAAAATGAGGACCCAGATTGTTGGGGGCAAGATACTGACTCTGTAAAACTGCTTAGAGAGCTATGTAAAGTGGTATGTTGTGGTCTGTTGTGTGGATGTTTGGGTGGTTTAGGGGTGGGGAATTGTGGTGGGTGGGAGTGTGTTTGGGGATTGTTATGTGTGTTGGACCTGGTCTTTGGGTGTTAAGTGAATTTCGTTGTATGGGTATACTGTGTATCCACGTACAATGACAATAAAGTTATTTATTTATTTATTTATTTATTTATTTATTTATTTATTTATTTATTTATTTATTTATTTATTTATTAAGTCTAAGTGCTATTGCTATTTCATAAATAGTTGCAACAATTAAGTCTTTCCCTGTGAAATGATATTTATCCCTCTGCCCTCCCTTACTCAATCTTGTTTCATTCCAGCAGCCTCTTCATTCATTGACAAGCTCTTTTCAGAGCCAGGAAAGACATCCAACAAGATGACGTTTTCCATATGGTTGTCATATTTGTGACCAAAAACACAAACCTTGAGAGATTTGTTGGGCTTGTTCTTTTTTCTCACACCCACGGGGCTTTTGTCGCCAGCCAATAAACATGCCTTTGCAAAACCACAACGTTAGACAGTCCTCGAAGAGAATCTTAGGAAGCCTCCATTTGTTTTAAGGGCATACAGGTTGGTGGGGTGCAGGGGTGGCCTTCAAAAATTTTAGCAAGGGGTTCGCTGCCTGGTTGCTGGGTGGGCGTGGCCATGGTGGACGTGGCCTAGTTGGCCTCCTGCACCACAGCGGGGGGGGGGGTGTTTTTGCCCTCCCTGGGCTCTGGAGGCTTTCCTTGAGCCTCCAGGAGGCCAAAAACGGCCTCCCCAGGCTCTGGAGGCCCTCTGGAGGCCAGAAACAGGCCTGTTTCCAGCCTTTTCGAACTTCTGGTATGCCCATTTTTTGCCCTCCCTGACCCTCCGTGCACACCTTGCACTTACCTATATCCAAAACGGGCCGTGTGGGGACTCCTGGGAGGGGCAAGACGGGTGGGTGGTGCCAGCCAGGAGTGGGATTTGGGGGTTCTCCGAACTGCACAGAATCTTAGCTAGAGGTTCTCCCGAACCCCTGCGAACTCCCAGCAGCCCCACCCCTAGTGGAGTGTCTTTTGCCCCACTCCCAACCGCTTCTCATCATTTGACTTTTTTTCCTTGATTCTTTTTCAGCTCAGGAGTTTATTCATGTGGCAGAAGAGCTTCTGCTCTGCTTCTAAGGAGGGCATGGGGGGGGGATGCTCCCTGGTCTTCTTTCCAAAGATGGGCAGTGCCAACTTACCTTCCTTAAACCACAAGACATGACAACCTATAGAGTGGCCCAGGGAAAGAATGTCTGCATTTTTCTTTGAAGACTAGTACTCTCTGTCTCAGCATTTTCCTGCTCTTTTCCACTGGGTGTAGAAAGAAGCAGAGGTTAGATCCACATCCTGGATCTTTACCCAGGCCAATCCAATCCCAACATCAGATTTCCTTCCTTCCTTCCTTCCTTCCTTCCTTCCTTCCTTCCTTCCTTCCCTCTTCCTTCCTTCCTTCCTTCCTTCCTTCCTTCCTTCCTTCCTTCCTTCTTCTTCTTAGAATAGAATAACAAAGTTGGAAGGGACCTTGGAGGTCTTCTAGTCCAACCCCCTGCTTAGGCAGGAAACCCTACACCACTTCAGAGAAATGGTTATCCAACGTCTTCTTAAAAACTTCCAGTGTTGGAGCATTCACAACTTCTGGAGGCAAGTTGTTCAACTAATTAATTGTTCTCACTGTCAGGAAATTTCTCCTTAGTTCTAAGTTGCTTCTCTCCTTGATGAGTTTCCATCCATTGCTTCTTGTCCTGCCCTCAGGTGCTGTGGAGAATAGTTTGACTCCCTCTTCTTTGTGGCAGCTCCTGAGATATTGGAACACTGCTATCATGTCATCCCTGGTCCTTCTTTTCATTAAGCTAGACATACCCAGTTCCTGCAACAGTTCTTCATATGTTTTAGCCTCCAGTCCCCTAATCATCCTTGTTGCTCTTCTCTGCACTCTTTCTAGAGTCTCCACATCTTTTTTACATCGTGGCAACCAAAACTGAATGCAGTATTCCAAGTGTGGCCTTACCAAGGCATTATAAAGTGGTATTAACACTTCATGTGAACTTGATTCTACCCCTCTGTTTATGCAACCTATAATTGTGTTGGCTTTTTTGGCAGCTGCTGAACACTGCTGGCTCATATATAATGGTTGTCCACTAGGACTCCATGATCCATCTCACAGTTACTACTATTGAGCAAGGTACCACATATACTGTACCTGTGTAGTTTCTTCTTCTTCTTCTTCTTCTTCTTCTTCTTCTTCTTCTTCTTCTTCTTCTTCTTCTTCTTCTTCTTCTTCTTCTTCTTCTTCTTCTTCTTCTTCTTCTTCTTCTTCTTCTTCTCCTCCTCCTCTTCCTACTTCTCCTCCTCCTTTTCTTTCTTTCTTTCTTTCTTTCTTTCTTTCTTTCTTTCTTTCTTTCTTTCTTTCTTTCTTTCCTATCTCATTATCTATTTATAAAATTTATTTGCTGCCCATCTCGCAATCCCATGACTCTGGGCAGTTTACAACATTGAAAAACATTGAAATCATTCATTATAAAAGCACAGCAATTAAAAACCTTAACGGATGAAATCAAGGAGGCAAAGAAGGGAGCCAGATACAAGGAGGGGAGAAAAGGTGGCATTGAACTTTAATTAGTCAACCACTTCGAGTATGAAGCTCCACCATTAGACACCTCCCCCCAAACTATATCTTTTGAAATGTCAGGAAGGTGAGAGCCAATCTCACTTCAGGGGTAAGGTGTCCCAGAGGGCAGGGAAGCAGAGAAGGCTCTTCTTCTGGATCCCGCTAGCCAAAATTCCTTGACTGACAGAATCCACAGTATTCCCCCTTTGCTGGTTCGAGTCCCATCAGGGTGAGAAAGTTCCGCAAGTAGACGGCAGAATTTGGGCTTGGCTAATCTAAAGAAAAGAAGAATTAGGGATGACATGAAAGCAGTATTCCAGTATTTCAGGGGCTGCCACAAAGAAGAGGGGGCCAAATTATTTTCCAAAGCACCAGAGGGAAAGGACAAGAAACAATGGATGGAAACTAATCAAGGAGAGAAGCAACCTAGACTTAAGGAGAAACTTCCTAACAGTGAGGACAATTAACCAGAATTGCCTCCAGAAATTGAGACAGTGGTGGAATTCAATTTTTTTTTCTACTGGTTGTGTGGCCGTGGCTTGGTGGGCGTGGCAGGGGAAGGATACTGCAAAATCTCCATTCCCACCCCACTCCAGGTGAAGGATACTGCAAAATCTCCATTCCCACTCCACTCGGGGGCCAGTCAGAGGCGGTATTTGCCGGTTCTCCGAACTACTCAAAATGTCCATTACCGGTTCTCCAGAACCTGTCAGAACCTGCTGAATTGCACCCCTGCTTTGGAACCACAATGACCTGGAACTTGCAGAGACAACTACTCTCCTTGGTGTTTAAGGTGCCCTCTTTTTTCTTTGCATCCTGCCAGTATTTCATGAAGACAGCCATCTTCTCTATTGGTCTGGCTGAAGCCACTGAATCCCATCCAACAATACATCAAAGCATTTTCCTGATTAGGAAGTTGATGAGAGAACTCTTGGCATCTTAGCCTTGAACTTCTTTGTCTCAGCACGTTTTTGTCCCACTTAACTCCCCCTTCTAGCTCCAAGGAACAGGGCCAGCTGAAGATTGGCTCTGCTGTTTCTCAAGAAGGCGAGATACTCACCAAGCAGCTCAAAATATTCCCTTTCATCCGACTCCGGGCTGCTAAAGCCCACATCCACACTTTCCTTTTTAAAATGGCATGCTAGAGAAAACGTTTCGGAAAACTTCACACAGAAATCTTTAAACCAACGACGTTATCCAGGGGTAGGTTATTTTTAAAACTGGAGGAGAAATTTGCCTTCTTAGCCAACAATGCCCTCCCTTAGCCAACTTTATGGAACTAGCTGTAAACAAGATTATTTTGACCACTTCTCACGCATTACTGCAGCAGTAATTCACTCTGCAGTCGCTTAATGTGGGCTGCAGGGCATGGAAGGCAATTGAAGAACATTCTAAGAGCAACATTTCTCTTGGAATCATATCATGTGCTAGTGGTGGAAACCTCTCTTTTCCTTCCTTCCTTCCTTCCTTCCTTCCTTCCTTCCTTCCTTCCTTCCTTCCTTCCTTCCTCCCTCCCTCCCTCCCTCCCTCTCTCCCTCTCTCCCTTCTCCTATCTCCTCCCTCCTTCTTCCTTCCCTCCGTCCCTCCTTTCCTCCCTCCCTCCTTTCCTCCCTCCCTCCCTTCTCCTCTCTCCTCCCTCCTCCTTCCCTCCCTCCCTCCCTTCCTCCTCCTCTCTCCTCCCTCCTCTCTCCTCCTTCCTTCCTTCTCCTCTCTCCTCCCTCCTCCCTTCTTCCTTCCCTTCCTCCCTCCTTTCCTCCCTCCTTCCCTCCTTCCCTCCCTCTCTTCCTTCCTTCCCTTTCCTCCCTCCTCCCTCCTTCCTCCTTCCCTCCTTCCTTTCCTTCCTCCCTCCTTCCTTCCCTCCCTCCCTCCCTCCATCCTTTCCTCCCTTCCTCCTTTCTCTCCCCTCCCTCCCTTTCCTGAAAGGCTGAAGAAGCTCCAGGAGATTACAAAATGAATAAAGATGCCCTAAAATAAAAATAGAGAGCAGAATACAGAGGTTGTCTGCCTTGATTTGGGGTACCTGATGGCATATACTGTAACTATATTCTGGACAAAAAAAAAAATCTTATATTGACACCAATCTAATAAAGAATTTCTTAAAACTTCAATGAAGAATAGAGATAGAGATAGGAAGTCATGTTTTTCTCCCCCTATTCCCACTCCCCCAAAACAGAATTTGTTAGCTTAACAACCATTGGCAAATGCCTGACTCATTTGCCACTGAAATGTTGTGGCTTTGTAACTGGCCATCCAACCTCATTACAGCAATTTTCTGGAAACCTTCTCTGCGAAACTGTTACGTTTGGATTTAATGAAAGAAAACCACAAAAAACATCCACAATGATATGAATCACAGCCTTACAGATCAATGTTAGCCAGATATTCTGACATTCACCCTTGTCCCATTAATCTGATGGACCCAATCCATCTTTTCAAGGCAGATGGATATTCAACATTGGTCTTAACTGCATATTCTGTTGGTTTCTTGGAAACGTTACACTGGAACCAGCTAAAGACATTACTGTACTTCTTATTAATTCTTTGATTGATTAAATATTAGTGCAAAGACTCCTTCTTTCAACTCCTTCAGTCTACCCTCCTTTCCCTTGGGTGTTTTCATTTGCTACACATGGGCTTTAGGAAATAAAATGTGGGGTTTTTGCGCTCCCAGAAAAAGTTTCCACCCCGAAATGTTTGGCTGCAGAGAAGAGCATAAATGTGTCAAAGCAATCCATAAATCATGTTCCTGACCAAGTGAGGTTGAAACTGGCAGGCTGTAGTTGCGGGGGTGTGAAGGGAAAAGGAATCGCTCCTGAGATTCACGGGGTTGAATTTGGCTCAGTTATCTGCGCTGTCCCAGGAAACTCTGCCAACATCCATCAGAAAGACTGAATGCTGCCAGTGGAAACTCCTTAAAAATTAAACAAAGAATCTGCTGCTTTCCAATATGACAGGAAAGGCATAAAAACCCAGTGTGCTTTTGTGCCTTGGGAAATTGCTTTCTGGGATTTCTCCGACAAGGTGACCGTCCATGACATCATAACTCTGGGAGATTAAGTGCTACTGAAGTTGGCCATTGATTTTCTTAAACCTCTATTACCGTCATATTATTCGAAAGTGGCGTTTGTTTAATGTCAAAACTCCGGCGAGATGATTGTCTCCCTTCGGAAAGGCACGGGGATACAGACACACCACGATTTTCATTTGTGAGGGTTTTCAATCTGCGGCATTTTGGAAAGGATTAACAGCAGGGCTGGGAAGTCAGCAAAGGTTCGGCTGAAGGTGGAATGAATTGAAGGACGTGTTGGCAATGGCTATATTTGCTCTTCGCAGAGGACCAAATGGTCATTGGGGGTAATTGCTTCCTTGTAAATCAAGGACAGGCAATGGAGGGAAGGGAGCATGTTTGCAGGCCAGCTTCTTCTTCAAAAGTGAAAGGTTTTAAGCACTATCAGGTGGGGAAATTCACTAGAGAAAGCTATTATGTTGGGAAGAGTAAGCGGTAAAAGGAAACTGGCCCTCAAAGAATACAACCGTGGCTGCACACCATCAAAACTGACACCAGCCGAAGCATAGAACAACTCAAAGAAGTAGCGCAAGATCGGAAGATGTGGAAAGACCTGGCCCAAACAATCACCACGAGTCGCACACAACTGAATAGATAACATCATCATCATCATCATCATCATCAATCATCATCATTTTGATTTTTTTTGTTTGGTAATTGCACTGAAAGCATACTTTCTGATTCAAATGAATTTAATTACCGTATTTTTTGGAGTATAAGACGCTCCGGGCTATAAGATGCACCTACCTTTTTTGGGGAGGAAAACAAGAAAAAAAAATCTGCTTCTGCCTCCCAGTAATTTGCCTCCTTGCAGCAAACAGCCTGCTTTAGTTTCATTTTCATTTTCAGCACAGCCTGATTAGCACAAGGAGAAAAAAAATCTCCCTCCTTGCAGCAAACAGTGGAGGCCTGCGCTGCAATAGGCAATGGCAATCCCTGCAGCCTGAAACAGCTGAGGGTCGGGAAGCTGATCCAACCGACAATAAACTGCTTGTACTAATCAGGCTGTGCTGAAGGTGAAAGGGGCTGTTTGCTGCTTGCTGCTTGCTGCTTGCTGCAAGGACGTAAATTGCTGGGAGGCAGAGGCCAAAGGATGGGGGACAGCGGGTGGGCAGGACTACATTCAGTGTATAGGACACACCCAGATTTTCACCCTCTTTTAGGGGGGGGGAAGTGCATCTTATACTCTAAAAAGTATGGAAAGTCCCTTTTCCTGGCTTGGAAGATGAGCCTGATCATGGCACCAAGATTCTTTTCTAGAGGTCTATGGAGATTCTCAGTCATCCAGGTCATGGTTGTCCCAAAGGTGCTTTTTTCAAGGGGCAATTGCACTTTCTTGTTTTTTCTTTGAAGGTGTTTCACTTCTCATCTAAGAAGCTTCCTCACCTCTGACTGGATGGTGGGGAATGAAAAGATTCATACTCTTGGAAACAGCTGGTCATTTGCATTCTTTCAGCAAGTTGTTAAGGTCACCTGGAGGTTTATGTGTGTCCTCAGGGTCACCTGAGTGGTACAAATGGGTGTGGAACCTTCTTGGAACTGCTGAAAGGAAGGGGGAGGAAGGAGGTTGGAATGCATATCTAGACACGACAGAGAACTTATTCTTGTGAACCAAGGTCATCTCTACTGGCAATGGATAAGGTTGGGGAAGGAGTGCCTGAAGAGCCTGCCAATTAACCCAACTGGCCAACATGACCTGTGACATGTGGGGATGGAGTTATTTCCTATTTTAATTATACTGAAACCACGGGAAAGGTTTAGAATTGGTTTTCCTTTGAAGCTGTGCCATTATGATGTACTCAATAAAGAAGACCTTTGAGGTGGACGTAGTCTCAGAGTTCTGATTTTTTTGGGTTCATTAATCAGAGCCTTGACAAGTGCTTAGTTGGGAAAATGTTAGAAATACCGGTACAGCAAGGGTGAAATCCAGTAGGTTCTGACAGGTTCTGGGGAACCGGTTGGGGAAAGATTGAATAGTTCGGAGAACCGGTAGCGGAAATTTTGAGTAATTCGGAGAACCGGTAAATGCCACCTCTGGCTAGCCCCAGAGTGGGGTGGGAATGGAGATTTTGCAGTATCCTTCCCCTGCCATGCCCACCAAGCCACGCCCACCAAGCCACATCACGCCCACCAAGCCACGCCCACCAAGCCACATCATGCCCACCAAGCCACGCCCACAGAACTGGTAGTAAAAAAAATTGAATTTCACCACTGCAATACAGTTATTTCAAAAGTTGATCCATGCATTTGGAGCCAGGCAGAGCCACATCTAATGGATCTAATCAGCATAGCCAGGAGGGAAATGATTGATGTGGCAATCGTTGATTCTGCCAGTATGGGAAATAGGGTGCAAATAGGTACAAGTTCACCCCAAGTCTTGGTTGGATGGGCAGAGAGATTTTTTTGCCATTTGCATCCCTAAGAGGTGGCCATCCCACAGCTGTTCTTCTTGGTTGGAAGGGAAACAGAAACCCATGCAATTCCATCACTTCCTTCTGCTATCAGCCTGCAGAAACTATCTCATAATCATAATCACAAGTTTATTTGTCAAGCATATATAAGATAACAGATAAAAGTATAAACATAATTTGAATACATGAAAAGTGTAAGTAAAAAGGAATATTAGGACAGGGATGGTAGGCACGCTGGTGCGCTTATGCATGCCCCTTACAGACCTCTTAGGAATGGGGTGAGGTCAACAGTAGAGAGTTTAAGGTTGAAGTTTTGGGGGTTTGGGGAACTATAGAGTCAAGTAGTGTTGTGGCCCATCAGCAGCATGTGCAGCTAGTAGCTGATTCCGACAGCGAAGAGGCTGGTATGGTGCTGCGCCAGCAGCCTGTGCAGCTGGCACTCGAGTCAGACAATGAGGAGGCTGGAGAAGATGTGGTGCCAGAAGTGGGGATTCAGCCAGGGCCTTCAGAACCTCCAGAAGCTCCCTTAAGTGAAGAGGACGAAGAGGAGGAGCCTCTTCTCGATGCACGGGTGCGCAGAGCTGCCAAAAGGCAGGAGTGTCTCCTCAGAAGGAGGTCTCCTCGAGAGTAAGGCTTGGGGCTAATTGGCCACTCCCTTAGCCTATTTAAGGAGGAATGCCGACTGAAGCAATTTGCAGGGAACAACTTCGTTCACATACCTTCGTGTCTTGTCTTGCTTATTTTATCAGCTTCCTGCAAATTGCTTCTGCGCATTCTGCCAACCACAGTAAGCTATCAGTATTTATTCTTTGAATTCTTGGAGGCTGTTAATGCAGTTAATTAACAGGCATTGCTGTGAAAAACTGGTTTATTTAGTAAACTAAGGTTTGAACGGACTTTGTGTGTGCTGCGTTCTTTGGGGTCCGTAGCTGGGGCAGAACAGGTAGTGCATTCCAGACTTTGACCACTCTGTTATTGAAGTCATATTTTCTGCAATTGAGTTTGGAACGGTTTACTTTGAGTTTGTATCTATTATTTGCTGGTGTATTGTTGTGGTTGAAGCTGAAGTAGTCATTGACAGGAAGGACATTGTGGCAGATAATTTGATGTACTTTGCTTAAGTCAGACTGAAGACGGCGTAGTTCTAAGTTGTCTAAGCCCAAAATTTGGAGTCTGGTGGCATAAGGTATTTTATTGCGGTTAGAGGAATAGAGGTACATCCACAGTATGCGGTTCTTAAAGCCGAATTACCTCTATTTGCAAATTGGATTAAGTAATTTTGCAGTGGAGATTTTCTCAGCAGTTCTGTTCCGTAACATAATTAAGAATTAATGAGAATATTACAGAGTAAACAGACTGAGGATTACCGATAAATCATAGCCACACCATTTTATGCAAAACGGCATCGCGTTTCCATGGAATAAAAAGAAGAGATCAACTTTCATTTGAAGGTGTGTTAACGGCTACCTAATTGTTTTTATCCCCATCTTTTAATGACGGCAACCGCAGCACGATTGCGTCTGCTGTTCTTCATGCCAGATTTCGTTGAGTTTTCTTGAATTTTGAGAACTGTCCGGGGCTGCTTTCGGATGCAAAGAAATTCTAAGCTTGTAGTGCAGCCTTGCTTGGCCTCTCACCTAGAAGCAGCTGGTGTTCGTGGGGAAATGAAAAATATGATGGCTAAGGTTGACATGAACCAGCTTGCTTTCAGCTGTATACTTAGGGACATTAAAAACCTGGACTGGCTTTAGATGAGAGGTCAGACGTAGCTGGTGGGATGCGAAGAGCAAAAAGTCACGAAGACCCTCATGGAATTTCCAGTCAAACGAAAAGTTGTCATCTTCTGGGCCTTGAGAGTAACAAACTGACATCTTTGGCTGTAAATGTTCGGTCGTTTCCTATTTGCTATTAACAACATTGCCAACTTATTTAAAAGGTGGGTTAGGATACACTTTATGGGGACGCGGTGGCTCAGTGGCTAAGACGCTGAGCTTGTCGATTGAAAGGTCAGCGGTTCAACGGTTTGAATCCCGAGTGCTGTGTAACGGGGTGAGCTCCCGTAACTTGTCCCAGCTTCTGCCAACCTAGCAATTCGAAAGCACGTAAAAAAAAATGCAGGTAGAAAAATAGGGACCACCTTTGGTGGGAAGGTAACACGTTTTGTGCCCCTTTGGCATTTAGTCATGCCAGCAACATGACCACGGAGACATCTTCGGACAGCGCTGGCTCTTTGGCTTTGTAACGGAGATGAGCACCACACCCTAGAGCCGGGAACGACTAGCACCAGTGGGGAAATCCATTTTTTTTTGTTTTTACTACTAGTTCTGTGGGCGTGGCTTGTTGGGTTTGTTGTGGCTTGGTGGGCATGGCAGGGGAAGGATACTGCAAAAACTTCATTCCCACCCCACTCCAGGGGAAGGATACTGCAAAATCCCCATTCCCTCCCCACTCCTGGGGGAAGGATATTGCAAAATCTCCATTCCCACCCTACTCTGGGCCCAGCCAGAGGTGGTATTTGCCGGTTTCTCCGAACTACTCAAAATTTCTGCTACCGGATCTCCAGAACCTGTCAGAGCTGCTGGATTTCACCCCTGACTAGCATATATGTGTGAGGGGAACCTTTACCTTTACCTTTAGGATACACTTGCTGATAGTCAAGATTAATTGAAGGAAGTTGATATTTTTTTTAATCAACAGTGCCAAATTTAGCATTATTGCACCAGGGATGCAGATGTCAGGGCAACCATTAGATGGCCTAAGGTAATATCTCCTTGCTGCCATCTAGTGACCATTTAAATGCTTGCAACTCATATTATACTGTCTTATTTTATATAGCATGCTTACTTATTTATAGTCTAGCTCAACTCTCAAGTACCCATAAATTTAACCAACGTTGGCCAGGTATGCTGGGCTGCAGTAAATCTGTTGAGTTTCTGTTTTAGTCTTATTTGAACACAGGAAGTCTATCTGTTGTAATCCTCTAATCCACAACAATTGTGCACACATGTTAAAGCAGTTGTCAGAAGCAGAACAAGCAAGACACAGAGAGGGAAGGAAATCCATTTTGGATTTGCAGACTTGAGAAAAAAAAAAACATTTTTCTAGACAAAAAACCCACACATTCTCTTTGGAGAGATTTTGAAAATATTAGTCATTGTGACTTATCTTTTGCTGTTTTTAGAAGCAGACAGATGGGAACTGAATCAGTCTCAAACTGGAGTCAGATAATATCGTGCAGAAGGAAATCTGTTTTATGTTAGTGCTTATAAAGTGCTTGGAAATTTGGAGAAGAGATTCAGTGAATATACTGTATATATAGTGGTTAAATCTGGGGCTAGAACTACGAAGCTTACATTTTTTGTTGAGCTGTTAAGTGCAAAGCTCTGATCGTAACTCTACTACAAAAACTGAATACTGGAACTGCGATATTGTATATATTGAGAGCAGATTTACTCCATGTTGGTAAGTATAGGATTAAGTTTAATCTGATTGAAGGGATAGGCCAATGTTATTTACTCCTACAAAGTAGATGACTGCCTACACTTGGGAGTTTATCATGACTTTTGAATTCCTTTGCAACTTGGTGAAGAAGTCTGATCTTCCACCTAAAGGTGTAGACCCAGAAGTCGAATTAAGTGAGTCCCCTATTGTCTCCCTATCATCATAATTGTGGGTTTGGTAGTGCCAGCAAGAACATGCCTTGGACAGCATCAATGCAACTTCTGACACTGTATCCCAAAGGTGCTTTTTCAGGAGGCAACTGGACATTCCTGTTTTTTCTTTGAAGACATTTCACTTCTCATCCAAGAAGCTTCTTCAGCTCTGACAGGATAGTGGGGAATGGAAGGATTTATATTCCTTGCACACAGCTGGTCATTTGCATCCTTTTAGAGGGTCTTTGAAGCCCTTGGAGGTTTATCTGTGTCCTCAGGGGTCACCTGAGTGGTGCTTCTGGTTCCTGTAGTCTGCAATTTCTTTCTCTGGAAATCCATTCTTACTCCAACACCATTCAAAGGGTGTTTGTCCCAAATCGTATAGCTAAAAGTCTGTAGAGATTCTCAGATTATTGGTTGCCTCAAAGGTGCTTTTTCAGGAGGCAACTGGACTTTCTTGTTTTTTCTTTGAAGACATTTCACTTCTCATTCAAGAATGAGAAGCTTCTTGGATGAGAATCGAAATGTATTCAAAGAAAAAAAAACAGAAGCTTCAAGTGCTTCAATGATCCTCTAAAAGGAGGCAAATAACCAGCTGTCTGCAAGAAGTATAAATCCTTCCATTCCCCACTATCCTGTCAGAGCTGAAGAAGCTTCTTGGATGAGAAGCAAAACTTCTTCAAAGGAAAAAAACAGGAAAGTCCAGTTGCCTCCTGAAAAAAGCACCTTTGGGACAACCATGACCCGGAGGACTGAGAATTTCGACAGACTTCGGACACTGTGCTTGAACGGGTGGTTTGTGGTCCAGTGGAGAAGCCTCAAAGTTCACCCCATGTCAACCCTTTGGGGTAATCTAGAAAAGAAGCACCAAACCTGAGTACTAATACTACCATTATTTTAAGGTTACGGGAACAGGATCTTGCAAATTTGAACTATCTCTCCCCTCCTTTACTTTACAAAAGGGAGGGTTTGTTCTGAGATGCTTTCTCTTCTCCTACTCAAAGTCATTCCCATACAACTTTCTAATCTCACCTCTCAGCTCCTGAATCCCACCCTAGCCACATGCAGATATGATTAATGAAGGTGGGATAGCAATAGCACTTAGACTTATATACTGCTTCATAGTCCTTTACAACGCTCTCTAAGCATATAGAGTTGGCATATTGCCCCCAACAATCTGGGCCCTCCTTTTACTGACCTCAGAAGGATGAGTCAACCTTGAGCCCAGGGGTGAAATCTAAAATTTCTTACTACCGGTTCTGTGGGCGTAGCTTGGTGGGGTAGGTGGGTAATGTAACTGGGTGGGCATGGCCAATTTTTTTTTTTTTACTTTTAAAACCATTTTTTCTACAATCTCTTTGGCTAAGAGGTTGTAAAAAAATGTTTTCAAAAGGCTCTGAGGATCCCAGCTGAGTTCCCTGATCGGCAGAGGCTTTTTTAAAACTCAGCTGGGCTCATCATAGCATTTAAAAGAAAAAAAACCCTTTTTTTCTTTTAAATGCTCTGACGATCCCAGCTTAGTTCCCTGATCGGCAGCTAGAATCGTCAGAACATTTAAAAGAAAAAAAGGATTTTTTTTCTTTTAAATGTCTTTGACGAGCCGCACGATCATCAGAGGCTTTTTTTTTTTAACTTTTAAAAGCATTTTTTCGGCAGTAGTTGTAGAAAAAATGCTTTTAAAAGTAAAAAAAAAGCCTCTGATGATTGTGCGGCTCAGCTGGGCAGGATTTTTGCTACCGGTTCTCCGAATCACCCGCCTCCATCGCTACTGGTGATCTGGTCCGAACTGGGAGCATTTCACCCCTGCTTGAGCCATTCAGAATCGAACTCCTAGAGTCAGCAATGAGTTAGCCTGCAGTACTACATTCTAACCACTGCGCCACCCAGGCTCATACAAGCAGAATAGTCAATATCTGGCATAACAAATAAGAAGTGAGCTTGACAGGTCAACATAGGGAAGGCTGCCCATTTATTTTGGGGGGAGGTGGGTGGAGATGGGGGATGGAGTGTTTTTGAAGCATAATTTCAACTCATTCAACTCACACAAAGTCTCTGGAACGTCAGCACTGCTTAGGATGAGAAGCCCCCATTATCTTAACTAATGCCTCCTGGAACCCCCCTCCCCCCATCCTCTCTCAAAAGGTGGAGCTGAAAATTATAGAGTGGTTTTCTTACGGTTTCTGATTCCCTCACAGAGACTAATAGTACTCTTAGTTTCTCCCTATCAGACCAATCTTTTCTGCTATGGGGTCCTCACAGAGACAAAAAAGCTTCAGATAAAGATGCTGCCTTTTAAACCAAGGGTCTCCAACCTTTTGGACCTCAGGGACCACCAAATTCATAATTTTAAATCCCGCAGACCACTAATACGATTTTTTTAAAAAAAAGATAAATACATTTGTAAAATAATGATCAGAGAACTTCCATTTTATTAATATGAAATGCACCTATTTAATAGAACAAAATTATAAAGGCCTATTTAATTATAACAAAAAATCGTAAAGCGACCGGTCCAGACACACAGCCTGGAAACCTCTTTTGTGTTCCTTCTCTCAAGAAGCTTGGTCAATCTGAGTGAAGGAAAACGAAGGCAGGCAGACTGACGGTGGCTTGCTGACCTTGGTGGGAAACAGGGGTGGGTTCTAAAATTTTTCACCACCGATTCTGTGGCCGTGGCTTATTTTGTGGGCATGGCTTGATGGTCATGTGACAATTATTTAGGATTTAGCAGAGGTACTGGTCTACCAGCTTTTAACTGCTTGCAGAGCTATACCAATCTACCCATTTATTTTTGCAGGCACCGGTCTACTCATTTGTTTGCTTTTAACACTGATCAGCTGTAGGACGGCCCTTTCAAGCCCGCGCGGCAAGAGTTTAAACAGTTTTTTTCCCTCTAGCCATCAGCTGGGACTCAGGAGGCAGCAATAGATTGGGGGTGGGGCCAAATAAAAGGTAAGAATAATGCGGGGGGTGGGGGGGCGTGGGAGCGGGGGGGGGGCAGAACCGGTTCGGTGACGTCATATCGTCACCGCTACTGGCTCGGGAGAAACGGGCCGAACCGGGAGGAACCCACCACTGGTGGGAAAGTCGGCCCCATATTCCAGAGCTGTAGTAGTCACCGGACTGCCCTTTGGTCATCCCGAAGCAGCTCCTACACCCAGGTGCACCGGCCTGCAGGGTTGGATTTCCCTCCCCCACTGTTGGTCTTACCTTCCAGTTCCAGCTCGCGTGGCTCGCACCGCTCTACTCAAGGTAAGGTTTGCACTCGGCCAAAGGATGGGTGGGGCGATATGGGTGGTGCACCCTTGTGTTCCCGCGCGGGCCAGATTAATTGCTTTTGGGGGGCATATCCGGCCCAGGGGCCATAGTTTAAGGATGCCTGATTTAGTGCAATATTAAAAAAAGCAAAAATGCAAAGATTTCTCTGCGGGCCACCAAAATTTTCTTGCAAACCATTGGTGGTCCACGGACCACCGGTTTGTGATCATTGTTTTAAACTATCTGAAATATTTGCAAATGAAATAAAACTGGGCAATATTTTCCCTCAAAAATCCGCAAAAATGCGGCATAACTTCTCGCGTTCTTTACAACGCTTCCAAGTAAGCAAGTCAAGAGCAGGAGATGGAAAAAGTGCTACTGCTGAAGCCAGAGGCGTCTTAAGGTAAGGAAGGAAATTGTCTTCATTTGCAACATCGGCAGAGCTATCTTGACATTCATAAAATCCCAGGCTAGAGCGGAGATGTCGGTGCAATAAAAGCATCACCTGAGAGCAGACGTAGACTCTATTTATTTATGCAATCATTCCAATAAGCCTCCAGCGCACTTGTGATACGGAAGCAATAGCTGCTCTTTTGAGATATAAAATCCATCTGCTGCACCCATCATCTCCGTTTTTAAATAAAAGTCACAGATAGTGAATAAAAGATAAAATAAAAATAAAACTACATAGGGTTTTTTTTAGTGAAAAACCTCAAGGTAAGTTCTGGCGAATTGCAGCCAAGTTTGCAGCTTTATTCAGGGGTTTCCTCCTTAGAAAATAAATACTGAACTCTTGATAATTGAAACACTCCTTCTTTCAGTAGAATCATAAATCTAGTATTAAACGATTAAATTTTGTACTTTTTTTTCCGAATACCGATTGGCAGCCATAAGAAGAGTTACAAATTTCTTATTAAGATAAAGGCAAAGATTTCCCCCTTCCAGTTGTGTCCGACTTTAGGGCACAGTGGTCATCTCTGTTTCTTAGCTGAGGGAGCCAGTATTGTCCAAATATATTTTTTGTGGTCATGTGACCAGCATGACTATATCATGCTATATAGCAACAGATCACTGTTATCTTCTCACCAAAGTGGAACCTATTTATCTATTGCATTTGCATTCTTTTGAACTGCTAGGTGGACAGGAGCTGGAGCAGAACTGGGAGCTCACCCCATCATGCAGCATTCGGGTCTCGAACACAGGCTGTCTGCTTTCCAGCTGACAAGTACAGTGTCTTTAACCGCTCAGCCATCACATCTCTCCTTATTATGATAGTGTCTTCATTAAGCCAATTATAAAACACATTAAGTAGTTGCCACCAAGAGAGGGTAAGACGTTAATTTTGGGAACAAGAGCCTTGGTAGTACAGTGGTCTAAGGCACCCTGTTATTAAGCTGGTTATTAAGACCAGCTTCCTGCAATTACTGCAGGTTTGAATATCGCCAAGGCTCAAGGTTGACTCAGCCTTCCATCCTTTCTAAGGTAGGTAAATTGAGGACCCAGTTGTGGGGGCAATAAGCTGACTTTGCATAAAATATACAAAAGGATGAAGGCTATTGCTGAGCACATTGTAAGCCGCCCTGAGTCTCCGGAGAAGGGCGGCATATAAATCAAATTAAAAACAAAACAAAACAAAAAAAACATAAAGTCAAAACTATGATAAGAAAATTAGTCAGGTTAATTCACAGGCTTTATTTAAAAGGTGGTTATTTAAAAACAACCAGAGAATATAAAGAACAAAGAAAAGATAATTCATAAACACCCATTTAAAAGGGCAGCTGCATATTTCTTTTAGTTGGTGGGGAATGTAGGGGTTAGGTTAAGGTTAGGATCAGGTTGTTAGGGACAGCTTGTTGCCTTGCTTGTTAGATTTTAGATTAGAGCTTCTAGCTTTCCTACAACAGCATGGAGACCCTTGGGGTAAAATTGGATTGTTGCAGATCTGGTCTCTTGGTCCAAATGCCTTGGTCCAAATGCCTAAACATCAGGGGTGGGTTCCAAATCCTGTCCCTACCAGTTCACTTGTGCGCACATGCGCGCGTGGCACTTCTGCACATGCGCAGAAGAATCTGGGAGGTTGGGTGGAGCCTCTCACTGCCGCCGCTACCGGTTCACCCAATCTGATGCGAACCGGTACAACCCACCACTGCTAAACATGTTCCCCAATGGTTAGAGCATCTTCTCCAATGACCTGACATTTCCCAGATGTCCCTTTGGCATTGGAGCAGGGATGAAACATATGTGATCAATAACTTGGGCTTGTCCAGATTTTGAATACCTTCAGCACCACATCGGTCCTTCACAGATGTGTGATTAGCCCACAATCCTACTGCTGTGGACTTTGGAGGTTGAAAGGCATCAGCTGGATGGATGTCAGACTGGCTGAATTATGGTAAATCAATGGTCATTGTCAACAATTTTGGTATTGTGAGAAGCCTACCCCCCAGAGAATGAAATATTTTGGGGCATATTAAAAGAGGCAGAGTATTTCCCCAAAAGAGAAATGGAGAATATTCTTTTAACAAAGGCAGAAAACAGCCCCAGTCTTCCTGCGTAGGAAAACAGCTTCAAACCAAGAAGCTTGAAGAAGCTGATCTTTAGGAATGCAGATTTTGTATCCATTCAGAAAGACTGGGCCAATCGATTCATAAACAAAACACTTTCAGCCACAGTTCCCATTGGAGCTGATGGGATTAAGAATTTACATCCCCCCCCGTCCAAATTCTAAGGACAGGACAAGACTTTTAGGACATAATAGGATTAACCCACCACCATTGGAATAGTAAAAGACACAAGGCTCACTACATTGCACAACCCCCTGGAACATCTCAATCACAAAACCCCAGAACCCTATAAAGATCCATCCATTCACTCAGCCATTTCGTCAGCCACCCCAGAAACATGCTGTTGTCACTGAAGTTTCTGAAAATCAAATAAACAGAGACCTTCTTTCTTTGTAGCCAGTCTCCGTTTTATTTCCAGCAATTTTCTTCTGGTTTGGAACTAGATTAGATTTTTCTTCACACAGTATGGATTCAGGTTACTGATTGAGGAAAGAGGTTTTCTTCCTTTGGACTCTTGGGAGAAATTTGGTAAAATTCAGACCTCCCAAATCCTCAAGTTCCACGAGGATTTGGATCCACTCGAAACCACGGCCTCCAAAATAAAAAGCACTTTTAAAAATGGTTCATTTCCCATGCTTTCTCATATTTTATTTCCTTGCGTAGAGAACTGTCATGTAGGAAAGTGTTCAGCACATAACCCTTGCAATTTTCTTCAATCTGGGTCCATATTATCTCTCCCTCCATCCTGAAAGCAAAAAGGAAAGAAAATTAGGCTGGTGAAGTTATCATGGTCCAGAGTGAGGAAGAAGTAGTGAAGGCCAGAAGGTGGAACCCAATTGATGGCCTTCATTAGTCCAATCTAGAAAGGACATTCTCTCCAGATACTCTCCAAAAGGACTTTTGTGGCACCCATACATGTTTCTACAGGGACCTCTTTTGTAAGATTTAGCCACTTCAGCATCCCTGCCTGTTTCCTCCCTTCTTTTTATTAAAATAATCTTTTTTGAAAATGCCAGATGGGAGCAGGAACACCCAGAGGCACCCAAAAAGAAGTCTGAAGACACACTGGGCCCATAGGAGTTTGTGTTGATTTCCCTTCCTGGTTTCACAATTGTGCTTTAGGGGAAGGTGCCCTTGTCCAGCTGGGAGGATTTGAAAATTCTGGCCAATAAGTGAAAAGGAAATGAAAGTAACCAGCATCCAATGGAGTCGAATGAGCCAAAGCTAACACTATATTAACATTTCATAATTTCCAATGTGGAATAGTGTTTCCCATTCCCTGGATAAAGTCCATGTTTATTGCCGTTCATCGCCACATTTTAATGTGGAATCTTAGAAGAAAAATCGCAGCAAAGTAATTGAATTCCCCCTTTTTTCCTCCTTCCTTCTTCCCTGATGTGATTCATTCTTTTCCAATGAAACAAGATAAATGGCATTTTTTTTTGCTAGAATCTGTCTATTACAAGATGATCAAATTAAAGAACACTAAATTTACAGGCAATACATCAAAGTTGGTGAGCTCATTTTTTAAAAATTGGGCAAATCTGCACTTTGTATATATAAACTGGAAATTTTAAAGACCCTTCTGCATTGTCTTTTGTTGCTTGAGCAGAATAAAATTGTGCTGCAGGAGGACTAAATCTTTTCTCAGAGTCTCGCTCCTCTCATTCCAATCCAACTCTACCATCTGGAGGACCGTGGCATGAAAGGTTTTTCTTGTCACCATCCATCTCCTGAGCTTCTGTGAAGATCCTACATCTTCTTTTTGTTTCATGAAGTATTTCTAGCAGGACTACCAGATTCCGTAACAAATTTGTTCCCAAGAGGTGAGATTCAAATATTTTAGCAACTGGTTCTCTGCCCCGTTGCTCGGTGAGCATGGCCATGGTGGACGTGGCCTACTTGGCCTCCTGCATCATGGCAGGGTGGCATTTTCACCCTCCCCAAGCTCCAGAGACCTTCCTCGAGGGGAGTGTTCTGTCCCCGTCTCACACATGCACACAAACAGATATCCAGGGGTTAAATAAAACTGGCAGACAACAAATTCTTTCCATAAGAGGATTGGCAGCAACCCAGTAGCTGCTTGCCAAGAACTTTACTCATAAAGGGAGGGGTTGTTCCTCCATCAGATAAACCCAAACAAGATACACACAGTTCAAGAATTGTCAAGTCCAGTCCGTATTAAATCCAAGGCAGATAACATTGTTTCAAAGATACAATGTGACTCGCTAGTAGTTAGTTTTGTCCGTCACAGAGTCTGAATGGCCACCTCACCCCCTTTTATCCCCTGTGGGGTGTGGTCCAGTGACTCAGCTTAATCTCTGGCATGCCTCCTTTTCTGCTGCGTGCGCTTGTCTCTCCGACGCTGGCGGAGAGACAAGCGTCCAAGACTTATCTCCGTCATTGTCCGACTGCGAGGAGATACCTGGCTCCTGGCCAATCTCTTCTCCTTCGGGAGACACCTGAGGCATTGCCAGAGAGGAGGGTCCTGGAGAGGGAGGCCTGGCCAACTCCTCTCCTTCATGTTCGGAGCCTTCTCCCTCCGGTAAGTCAGCCTCGGGGGTCGGAGTCACAACAGGGAGGTTGTCATGGTTGTCCCAAAGGTGCTTTTTCAGGAGACAACTGGACTTTTCTTATTTTTTCTTTTAAGAGGTTTCGCTTCTCATCGAAGAAGCTTCTGCAGCTCTGACTGGATGAGTACCGTCAAAGAGTTTATTATCTCTAGTTGATTCCATAGTGCCAACTTCGCGGAGTTGCCCCAAAGCACAAATATTATAGAAATAAAGCTATATATTCCTTAAACACCCTGGAATATAACTGTATGAGCCGCGGTGGTGCAGTGGTTAGTATGCAGTACTGCAGGCTACTTCTGCTGATCACCGGCTGCCAGAAGTTTGGCAGATCGAATCTCACCAGGCTCAAGGTTAACTCAGCCTTCCATCCTTCCGAGGTTGGTAAAATGAGGAGCCAAAGTGTTGGGGGCAATATGCTGACTCTGTAAACTGCTTAGAGAGGTCTGTAAAGCACTGTAAAGTGATATATAAGTCTAAGTGCTATTGCTATTTTATTCAAGAAGCTCTTGCAGTTGGGGGATGGAATTTCTATTTCTGCAGGTGTTGCTGTAGCTCAGAGCAGGAGTTTCCTGCTTGTCTCCAGCAACTCAGGATTGGCAAGAATGAAGTTGGTTGCACGGCAAAACTTCCAAACTCCTTGGAGGGGGTTGGGAAATAAAAGCAGTATAGAAAACGAGACAGTTTATTTCTGACCCAGCTGTAGAATACCTAAAATCACACACAAAAAAAGCAATTAATTTTATTTCCCTGAGAGGTGAAGACCATCTTGTTATTCGAGGATCTTTGGAAGCCAAAGGGGAGGGATATGTTTGGGGTTTTTTTAAAGTTTTGGAGGTTTTATTTTTTTGCACTTACTTACTGATCAAGCTGGACGTGATTTTACATGAACCAGCCATTTCAAGGCTGACAGAAGTGAGGTTAATTGCCAGGGCTGCGAAAGATCTGATGTCGAAATGCTTTGCTTTCATGCAAATTTAGTTCCTGACCGGCTCGGAATATAAAGCCATTTTCTTCTTTGTATTTTGTTATGATTAAGAAGACATTTTCCATCCTTTGATTCACGAGTCTGCACCATTGCGCCCTGTGAGTTCACCTTGAGCCTATCATAAGTGTGTCACAATAAAATAATTGGGTATCGTTAACAAGATGATTTCTTGGAACAAAAGGAAGGTCTCCAAGTCTAAATCATCGATGCCCAAGTTCTCACGCACCGCCGCACAAGACCCTGACATTCAAGGGTGTGCATTGATCCCCATCAGTCTGTTAATCACAACTAGCAGCTCGGTAGGAAGATGTAATTGAATGAGTGGCTAATGTGTGGGCTGTGGGAAGCCCTTTGAGGAAAATTATGAGATTGCTTTGCATCTCCGGCTCTTCGACGATTTCACAAATAACAGACCAGGTCCATTTTTGAAAATTGAGGCTGTCACAAAACTATTTCACAGCCTGAGGGAAAAAAAATATGATCTTGCACTGTTTCGAGCACCTTTCAGGGCAAATATCTGAAATTAATATTCATTGAACAGATGTCTATTATGGTTGGTCACACACAGGCAGCCAGATGGGACGGGAGCTGGCATTTTTATCTACCTCTCGAGACCTTCCCAAGGACCCTGAGATAGGCAGATGTTGTGGTTTGGTGGTGTTAAAGGTATCGTCGCAATTGTTGCAATTGATCGATGGTGGTTTTGTCAATGCCGATGGCATTCAAGTGGTACTTCAGTGGTTTTGGGGTTGCCCCCAAAAGGTGCATTATCGGTATTATTTCCGACGCTTCCATTTCAGGAAATAACATGCAGTTTCATTGCAGAAGGTGGAGGAATTGAAGGCTATAAACTCAAATGCACTATATATGGATGCACAAACACAAGGCATACTTGATAAAAATAGAGAGGGAGTACTGACACTCATATATGCAACAAAAATGATTACATGGAAAAATAAGGGTGATGCTATGACTTTATTGATAGTGGCCCATTTTTCAAGAATTGAGCACTTCTATAGGGTTTTTTTCTCCCCGGCTTGATATAAAATCCATTCATACCTGTTTCATCTCATGCCATCATTTTCATTCAATAGCTGAGCTTCTTCATTTGTGGATGGTTTAACTGCTGTGTACATGAAAAAAAATCAATAAATTGACTTTTTTTTAAAAAAACCATATGTTCACCCATCCATATTATGTAAGTCTTGGCCACATCCTATTGGTGGCCTTTATCTGGGTTTTCTTTCTTTCTTTCTTTCTTTCTTTCTTTCTTTCTTTCTTTCTTTCTTTTTCTTTCTCTTTCTTTCTTTCTTTCTTTCTTTCTTTCTTTCTTTCTTTCTTTCTTCTTTCTTTCTTTCTGCCTCCTTCCTTCCTTCCTTTCTGCCTGCCTGCCTTCCTTCCTCCCTCCCTCCCTCTCTGCCTCCTTCCCTCTCTCCCTCCCTCCCTCCTTCCTTCCTTCCTTCCTTCCTTCCTTCCTTCCTTTCTTCCTGAGTCCTTCGGGAGAAGAGCGGTATACAAATTTAATAAACCTAAACCTAAACCTAAACCTAAACCTAAACCTTCTTTCTTTCTTTCTTTCTTTCTTTCTTTCTTTCTTTCTTTCTTTC
>NW_026844017.1:14145256-14157593 GCF_029531705.1 Pantherophis guttatus | reverse complement strand
TAAACCTAAACCTAAACCTAAACCTAAACCTAAACCTAAACCTAAACCTAAACCTACCTTCCTTCCTTCCTTCCTTCCTTCCTTCCTTCCTTCCTTCCTTCCTTCCTTTCTTTCTTCCTTTCTTTCTTTTTTGTCTTCTTCTTCTTCCCTGCCACCTCCTCCTCCTCCTCCTCCTCCTCCTCCTCCTCCTCCTCCTCCTCCTCCTCCTCCTCCTCCTCCTCCTCCTCCTCATCATCAAAAATCACAGAAATTCCTACAAGGAGAAGCTGCCAAGCCACCAAGCCATCTTTCCCCTTTGAAGGGATACTGAAAGCCACAGGTTGGGAGGTAGGGTGAGGCAAAAGTTTTTGGCAGAGAAGGAACTCTATCCACCCATTTTGAAATGCTGAGCAGATTTGCTTTACAGATTTTCCATGTTCACAACAGCTGAATCTTATACTTTATGGATTGCATTACATTCTTTTTAAGAAATGGAATCTGGAAAAATGCAGAAATGAAATGTTGTGGACTTCCAGCTGTTGTGCATCATATTGTCACCGCTACCGGCTCGGGAGAACCGGGCCGAACCGGGATGAACCCACCACTGGTATGTATATATTCTTTGTAGTAAAAACCATTATTTAAAATACAAACCTCTGTATACTGTCTTTGCTCCTGGGTTGTTTCACATAGTCACACTGTGCATACTCTGACAGACTGACTCAGATTGGATCCTGCAGCATTATCCTGCGACATCTATATTTGCCTTCATTTATGTAAGAAAATAAATTATTTCCCTTGCTTACAGGGAAGATGTATTAGCTATATTTTCAATGATTCTTCAAGACATTGAAAGAGGTTCAGGAATTGATGGAAAATATACTGATCATTTATCCAAACTGTAATGTTGCGTTTACATAACTATTTTTTCTGGAACAACATGCAGTGTGAGGAGTAAACAGTTCATCTTCATTCCTGTTAGTCTCTCTGAAATAGCTTCTGCTATAATCTCTTCAATTTTGTCAATACTCATCTATGACTTTGGAACTGAAAAGTCTGTGAATTTGGCAAGACCCCAACTTCATCTTTCACTTAAAAATGACTGCAGCAATTGTGGAGAAAAATCTTTCATTCTGAGGGCACAACACAATTTCTGTGGGGAAAACTACTGAAAACAAAAAATTCGACTTTTTTAAAAGTAGTATATCCCAGGGGTGTCAAACTCAAGGCCCCGGGTGTGTGTATGTGTATGCAGATATGGCCTGCAGGGTACTTAGATCTCGCCTGCAGGGCCATCCTGGAAACAGTGAAGGACCAGCCTGCAGTGCTTCTGCCAGTGAAAACGGGCTTCCGAGCTCCATTTTCAGCTGCCACGGCCTCCTGTAACCCTCTGCCAGTGAAAACAGAGCTCAGGAGGGCTTTGTTTTCACTGGCAGAGAGTTGCAGCAGCCCGTAGCAGCTGAAAACTGGAGCTTGGGAGCCTGTTTTCGCTGGCAGATCATTCAGGCCACCACAGGAGCCCCTGACAGGCGTGACGTTGAGCTGGCCACACCCACCCCAGACCCCCTCCCCCCGAGATCAAACACACCCTGATGTGGCCCTCAATGAAATCGAGTTTGACACCCATGGTATATTCTGTTCATAAATATGGAAGAAGCCACCACTCCAGGGGTGAAATGCTCCCGGTTTGGACCGGATCGCCCGATCCGGTAGCAATGGAGGCGGGTGGTTCGGAGAACCGGTAGCAAAAATCCTTGCCCCCTCCCCTGCCCAGCTGAGCCGTGCGATCATCAGAGGCTTTTTTTATTTTTAAAAGCATTTTTTCCATAATCTCTTTGGCAAAAAAATGCTTTTAAAAGAAAAAAAAAAGCCTCTGATGATTGCGCGACTCAGCTGGGATCGTCAGAGGCTTTTAAAAGCATTTTTTCTAGAACCTCTTCTGCCCAAAAGGTTGTAGAAAAAATGCTTTTAAAAGCCTCTGACGATCCCAGCTGACTTATCTGACTAAAAGAAAAAAAACCTCTGCTGATCAGACAACTCATCTGAGATTGTCAGAGGCTTTTAAAAGGAAAAAAGCCTCTGCCGATCAGGCAACTCAGCTGGGATCATCAGAGGCTTTTAAAAGCATTTTTTTCAACCTCTTTGCCAAAGAGGATGTAGAAAAAATGGTTTTAAAAGTAAAAAAAAAAAATGTTGGCCACGCCCACCCAGTCACATTACCCTCCCCCCCCACCAAGCCACACCCACAGAACCGGTAGTAACAAATTTTAGATTTCACCACTGCACCGCTCTCATCATACAACTGGGTCAAATGGGAGTGTCTCAAATATAGAATGGTGCCAACATTATTTCCTACCATTTTTAATGTGAACAAGTTTCACTGTCATTTTGTGTAATGTAACATCTGGCTTTTCCTATTACATTTTTATATGACATTTGTGGGAGCAATATGGCTAAATAAGATAAATGGGTTATTTTCCAAGTGCTTGAACTCAAACAAGAGCCCTCTCAAGAAGTCACCCCCCCCCCCAAATAAATAAATAAATCAAGCTCTCTATTTTCCTGGAGATGGTTGCTGTATGATTATGGTAACTACCTTGCAGTATGTCTCACCATGAAATGAAGCTGCTGTTGATTTTATCACATGCTGTGCATAATCAACACACCTCTGTCTCTCAGGGCTACAGTCTTCCACAACAGGAGAAAATAAGGTAGTAAGAGACTACTTTTGGTTAAAGATACGAGAGAGAAATTAATCAATGGCAGGATTTAAAGAAAGCCCATCAACATGAAAAATGAGGAAATTATTCTGCCACAATCTTTATGAGGTTGTATGGATCCTGACATGTTTTGCTGCTCAAAGGGCAACATCTTTGTTTGCTTCCATCGAGGGGGCAAAGCGGTTCAGGTTGGCCTTCTAAATGGACCTGATTCCATAGACCGTCTGATAATGTTTTGGGAATTCTTCCAGTTGTGTTCCACATGAGTTCACTAGCTGGACGCCCATGCTTCGCTACAAAACTATGTGATCGGGCATGATAAGTTGACACTTAAAGCCTGAAACTTAATGTAGAATGTGTAACTCCGTAGCATCAGAGTGTGTTAATATAAGGCAACTGGCAGTTGGAACAGAGGGGGAGGGGAAGTAGAATGTCCCAGCCCGCAGGTCGGATGAGTCACACGCTGGCCATGCCCAAGCCCAGTTTAGCAAAGGAGTAGCATCAGAGCGTGTTAATATAAGGCAACTGGCAGTTGAAACAGAGTTCTTTTCAGGTGGGGAGGGGGAGTAGAATATCTAGCTCCTTAGCATCAGAGCATATTAATATAAGGCAACTGGCAGTTGGGACAGAGTTCCTTTCAGGTGGGTAGGGGAGTAGAACATCTAACTCCTTAGCATCAGTGTGTGTGAATATAATACTTTATATGAAATACTAATGATCTGATGGTCATTTCGAAAAATCCTTTCTTAGTGAGCATTTAGAAGCCAAGAGGAACGTATGTGCCAAATTTCAAGTTTGTAGGCTTTACCGTTCTGGAGATTTCGTGATGAGTGAGTGGTATTTAACTTTTATATACTGTATATAGATTCATCACAGGGCCTACTAAAATGTTTGATTCAATTCTATCATCAATTCTAACAAGGTTATCTCTCCATGGGCTCTCCCGTATTCTCCTGATCAGCAGAATTCAGAGTCGCCGACAAACAAGGTAGGAAACTTCCCTGATACTTTCAAGAAACAACTGGCTCCATCAATTGGTTGAGTTGGATCTTGGTTCTGCAGGGTTTGCATTGGATGCTAATCTAGGAATGATCTCTCCATGGCAAGGGAGGCACTCAAAACCTCAGCGCCTACCAGCTCCACATCAACAGAAAATCTGCTGCCAGTGTAGGATACACATCACTGCAAAAGTCCATTGCAGTGGTGGGTTTCTACCAGTTCGGCCTGGTGCGGGTGAGCTGGTAGCGATGATGATGAGCTGAGAGTGAACCGGTTCTTTCTGATGGTTAGGTTGGTCCTCCCGCCTGCCCCTGCGTTATACATACCTTATATTTGGTCGTTTTTAGCCCAGCTGAAAGGCATGGCAGAGTGGATTGCCTCATCTCAGCTGTTCTGTAATACATTGCACTTGTGCAGAGCGCACGTTTGGCGACGTGCATGAAGCGAAGCAGTGGTAACACTGGTTGAAACCCACCACTGGTCCATTGTTAACATGGAAGACAGAAAATCTTCATCTGCCATTGAGTGGGTAATGTCAGTGAGGATATTCTTGTCTCTCCCTCCCAGGAGAATTCAGTGCCAATAGGGTAGAATAGGATAGGATAGGATGGGATGAGACGGGATGAGACGGGATGGGATGGGACGGGACGGGATGGGACGGGACGGGACGGGACGGAACGGAACGGAACGGAACAGAACAGAACAGAACAGAACAGAACAGAACAGAACAGGAATGGAATGGAATGGAATAAAAAACAGAAAACAGAAAACAGAAAATAGAAAACAGAGAAGAGAAGAGAAGAGAAGAGAAGAGAAGAGAAGAGAAGAGAAGAGAAGAGAAGAGAAGAGAAGAGAACAGAACAGAACAGAACAGAACAGAACAGAATAATCCAGTGCCAATGTGGGCACTATAAAATACTTATTTTTGGTAGTGGTTTACTCTCCAAGCTTGTTTCAATTTCATTTCTGAATTTAGTCTCATTTACCAAACTAGCTAACATCATCAACAGGATTTTCTTGTCCTATTCTCCTTAGCTTAGAAATGTCTTTTGTGCCAGTGTGGTCCGTTGGCTGGTTTGGTTACCTAACCTATCAAATACTATCAAAATACAAGTGCGATAAAATCCCACTTTTTAAACTGTGTGTAGACATTTATTCCTCCTTGTCTAAGTAGAAGTATTAATTCTGGATTATATCTCATGTCCTCAGACATCGCTGATTGATGTCACATAGATATACAATATTTGATAAAGCATGGATGGAAAGGGTAGGGCAGCGGGATGACAGGAGAGATGATACATAATGATCCCCTCTCCAAGAAGATAATTTCCTGGCAGTTCATAAATGAGAATTATGGAGGAATGTCAAGCTTTATTGCAGGCCCTGGACTTCAGGATATACTTCTCTGATTACCCAACCACAGTCTGTTATCACAGAAAAAGCAACTTTAATAAATTCACTTTTGTTTCATATGCATACAATAAAATAAAATGCATGCAATAAAGCAAAATATAAAATAACCAAATGGGTTTGGATTTAGAAAAAGAAGACTGGGAAGATCGTAAGAGGATATTGAGGTAATGATCTGTCTTTACAGCTTTCAATGTAAAAGCATTTTTACTGGGGGACAGTATCACTTTGACTGGATCATAACCAGCATAATAAAGCTTAACCTTAGTTATAATGGGTTCTCCATTTCTTTAAACTTACATCCTCTGACACTCATGGCAGAAAAGGCATTCTCTTGCTGCAATTCTTGCCAAAGCTCCTTCGTTTCAGGTGCAACTCAAACTTATGTCAGACTTGGGCTATTTTTACATTTATACCATAAAAAGGAATTGTATGGCTTGTACGAATTTCTTTTTGCTCCTGCCAAGAGTGCATTCTGAGTCAAGCTTTCCTCCCCCTCACGCTTTTGGTGGTAGACTTTTAAATTTTATTCACCAAATATCTTGACGATCTTGTTGGTGTAAATGAGAGCTTCTAAAGAGTCACGGAGTCACATGTTCTAAAGCAGTGGTCACCAAATGGTGGTCGGTGGACCACTGGTGGTCCATAAGAAAATTTTGGTGGTCCGCAGAAAAATTATTTGCATTTTTTTATATTGCCACTAAATCAGGGATCCTCAAACTACGGCCCCTGGGCCAGATACGTTCAATGAACAATGAACATTTGTGGTGCTGCAGAGAGCCTCCTCCCTCGGGATCTTTTTGTGCAGTTTGGAGGGGGGCAGAAATTTTGACTTGGGGTCTGCTTCAGACTCCTGGTGCAGGGCTTTGGGCGAAGGCTGGAGGGAAGTGCCACTGGTGGCTATGAGCCGGATGGGCTTGTTCCAGTGGGACTGCATCAACGGTGGGTTGCCCCCGGTTCGAACCGGTTTGCAAGAACCGGTAATAAAACCGGCATGCCATGCCACATAGCAGGGATTCTTTGAGCTGTTTGCAGGTGTGGGCTGCTGGGGGTTGGAAGGGGTTCAGGAGAACCTCTAGCTAAGATTCTGTGCAGTTCCGAGAACCCCCAAATCCCACTCATGGCTGGCCCTGCCCACCCTGCCCCTCCCAGGAGTCCCCACGCAGCCAGTTTTGGATGCATGTAAGTGCAGGGTGTGCGCAGAGGCTCAGGGAGGGTGAAAAACAGGGATATTTGAAGTTTGGGAAGGCCTCCGGAGCCTGGGGAGGCCGTTTTTGCCCTCCTGGAGACTCAAGGAAAGCCTTTGGAGTTCAGGGAGGGCAAAAACGGCTCCTCCCTGCCATGGTGCAGGAGGCAGACTAGGCCACGCCCACCATGGCCAGGCCCACCCAGCAACTGGGCAGAGAACCCCTTGCTAAAAATTTTGAAGCCCACCCCTGGCTGTTTGGATGGCTTGTCAGTGTGTTGTAAAAGAACAAAAATCAAAAGGGAAGGATGTTTTCACAGAGGAAGACATGATGACCAACAATCTCAAAAGGCCCATTGCTGCACTTTCAATAGAGGAACCAACTTTTCATAAAATGCATTGTTCTAATTCTTGCTTTAATGCTTAGGAGATTAAATTTGCAATTAACTTGGGCACTCTTTAACTCCAGATGCAAATCCTTTGACAGGTGCGCCGGAAAATCACTTTTATTTATTTACCTTCCAATGCATGTTGATTGATTGATTGATTGATAGATTGATTATAGGCCATCGAGTCAGTGTCAGCTCTTAACAAGCACATAGATAGATTTTCTCCAGGACAATCCGTCCCTAAAGCTGACAACACATTTACCTATTGAATTTATTTGCAGTTTTCTGTTTACATTCCCCAACCCTGCACGACATAAATCAAGCTATCAGGCTTCCCTTGATGGCTCTTACTTGGCAGAAGCTTTCCAGAAGCCTGATACAGAAGGGCTAGACAAGAAAATGCCTGGTGTATGAGAACGGAAGCCACTTCAAAGAACTGATTGATTTATGACGGGAAAGGGCACTACCAACAACTTATAGCAAGCTTTTGAATCAACAGATTTTTCTTCCTTGCCCTTCTGAATATATAAGAAAGGCCTGCTCTGTGTTTCTAAAAAGCCTCTGCTGGAGGCAGTTGCTTATTTACATTTCTGTCTTGGAAATTCCACCTCCCTATGAAACTTCCAGGATAAACTAAAGAAAACCACTTGGGAAATAAATAATCCTAGTCCTGCAGAAGGTTGGATGCAAGGAGCACTCTTTGGACTGGCAAGCCTTAAGTCCACCTTCTACTAGGATGGATAGTTCTTCCTTCTTGTGCAAATGTCAAGTATTTGCAAGCCATTGGCACATCATACAGACACTAGTGGAGGCAGAAAGTGCCCCCACCCCTATGTGGAGAGGAGGGGCTTACACTGAGTATAAAACCCCCTCTAACCTTTCCACCATGCTTTCTTTTACGTTTGTTCTCCATGAGACATGATCTTTGATAAGGGTAGTCACACACGCTGTGTGCCCCCTATCCTAATGGATATTAAGACAGCCTTTGTATATAGTTAATACGTTTTGTTATATGAATAAATACATTTATCACATTTATTCATGCATCTGCCTTTGGACTCTTCTATGCTCCTGGGTGTTTCTACGATCCCAATTTCCACAGCAAATAATAATAATGGGCTGTATAATATGTGCAACTTTAGGGACAATGTCTTGGACTTGTTTTTTTCTTTTGCTTCTCATCCGAGAAGCTTCTTCAGCTCTGACTGGAGGGTGGGGAATGGAAGGATTTATATTCCTTGCAGACAGCTGGTTATTTGCATCCTTTTAGAGGGTCGTTGAGGCCACTTGGAGATTTATTGTGTCCTCAGGGTCACCTGAGTAGTGCTCCTGGTTCCTGCAGTCTGCATTTTTTTTCTTTTTCCGTGGAAATCCATTCCTACTCCCACATCATTCAAAGGGTGTTCATCCCAAATTGTATAGCTAAAAGTCTGTAGAGATTCTCAATCATTCAGGTCATGGTTGTCCCAAAGGTGCTTTTTTGGGAGGCAACTGGACTTCCTTGTTTTTTTTCTTTGAAAATGTTTCGCTTCTCCTCCAAGAAGCTTCTTCAGCTCTGACAGGATAGTAGGAAATGGAAGGATTTATATTCCTTGCAGACAGCTGGTCATTTGCATCCTTTTAGAGGGTCGTTGAAGCATTTGGAAGTTTATCTGTGTCCTCGGAGGTCACCTGAGTGGTGCTTCTGGTTCCTGTAGTCTGCAATTTCTTTCTCTGGAAATCCATTCCTACTCCCACACCATTCCAAAAGGTGTTCATCCCAAATTGTGTAGGTAAGTCTGTAGAGATTCTCAGTCATCCAGATCATGGTTGTCCCAAAGATGCTTTTTCAGGAGGCAACTGGACTTCCTTGTTTGTTTGTTTTTTTCTTTTGAAAACATTTCACTTCTCATCCAAGTCTCAGACCGCTCAGCAAATCCCGGGCACCCTAACAAACCATGCTGCAACCGAAGGAAGCTTCAAACAGGAAACAGGTTTATTTGTTCTCCAGGCTTGCCGCAGACAACGCTGAGTTCATTTTACGATAACACAAAGTCGGCGTTGGGCTCTACTGCAACCCAACCCCGTTTAAATAGCTGCGCCACCAGTCATTCAATCAGCGATGCTTCCGGGTTTTTAGCTCCGCATCCGCGCAGCTCCGCTGCCCCAGAGATTAGAACGTAACAACACCCGAACGCCCCTATCCCGACCGCGGAGTGACTGTCCACCTGCCTAGCTGCTAACACCCCCCAACACCGTGAACAAGTGAATATGTTCTATTCCCCCCCCCCAATGCAGCCCCTGAATCGTCTTCTCAGAGTGGCCTGGGTTTGTATGGCGATCTCTTCGCTTCGAGTTTATCCCCGATGTGTCGAGTGGGGAACGTCTCGACACCAAGAAGCTATCCTGTCAGAGCTGAAGAAGCTTCTTGGATGAGAAGCAAAACATCTTCAAAAGAAAAAAAAAACCAGAAAGTCCAGATGCCTTTTGAAAAACACCCTTGGGACAACCATGATCTGGATGACTGAGAATCTCTACAGACCTTTGGGGACAATGATGTTTAACGCACTACTTTATTATTTAGCATACGATGAGAACATGATAGAAGAGAAGTAAACATATATACCTAGCCTATGTAATTATCAGTAAATCTTTTCTGGGGGTATCACAGTGGCTTCCATCCATTCCATTGGATGTCCAATTCACTTATTCAGGTGATTGTGCAGATCTAGGGAACCAAAGAACAGATGTCGTGGGAAATTTTGTACAATATGTTTAATAATATTCATATCACCACCACAATTGCAACAAGGGGGATCTTTCCACCCCCACTGATACAGGGTAGAGGCACTTCTTCCAGTATCACACCAAATTCTGTTCAATTTCAACCAAATAGCCTTGGTAGTACAGTGGTCTAAAGCACCCTGTTATTAAGACCAGCTGCCTGCAATTACTGCAGGTTTGAATCTCGCCAGGCTCAAGGTTGACTCAGCCTTCCATCCTTTCTAAGGTAGGTAAATTGAGGACCCAGTTTGTGGGGGCAATAAGCTGACTTTGTATAAATATACAAAAGGATGAAGGCTATTGCTTAGCACATTGTAAGCCACCCTGAGTCTCCGGAGAAGGGCGGCATATAAATCAAATTAAAATAAAATAAAATAAAATAAAATAAAATGAGGCAGGTGAAAACCAGGGTGGTTTGGCAGAAGAATCACTAATGGTCAGGCCACAAAGAATGTATCTTGGACCATTCCTTTCTCCAGGCATCTCTAGAGTGAAACTGGGTAGATGGTAAGCGAATAACTGCTCTTTCGATCACAAGATTGAAAGCACTCCTGAACAGGTAATACAAAAACAAACAAACTGAAGATGGAGGTACAGAATGTAGAGTCTTCATGGGCACCCGGGAGCAAAAAATATGTCAGAACCACAAAAGAACGTTAGGACGTATTTGCCAAAAACATACAAAACCACAACTCTCTCTGTGTATATTATTACACGTTGGCTTTGGGCCATACCACCTAAGGATATCAGGTCTCAGAAGTGGAGGATGCAGTTCTGGAAGATCAGATTTTGCTGGTGATCCACTTTTGGATGAATCACCACTTGGAAAGGCTTCTCCAGAGAAAGGAGCAATGTTAGAGATAGATTGGTGAATCATCGAATGCCAATTTGTTCCCAACTGAGTCATTTTGGGATAGCATTAAGAAATGTGCTGCTCCTGACTGTGTTTTTATTTTTAATTTTTGCTGATTCATAACCCTGCAGTTCTTGCCAAGGTCTATTGAATTATTATTCATAGTTCTACTTGATGAAAGAATACAGAGGCCCAGTTGCGAGCCAGTTATTGATACATGTCTTTGAGTAATTCCTTACAACTAAACTCACAACTTTAATTTATGCATTCAGTCCATTCTGTGCATGAAGGTAGCTTCACTGGAATTTTAAGTAAGTGGGAAAGGGCATTGGTAGAATAGCTGAAGCCCACTGGGTTGCAGCTCAGGTTAGATTTCAAGGCCAACATCTGTTGGCCAAAAGTTGAAATGGCTTCTGGATGACAAAGAAACATAATATTGAGCTTTTCTCCTCCTCTACTCCCTAACACCACCCTAAAAAACAGAAGGGAGGAGAGAGGAGGGAGGAAGGAGGTGGAGGAGGAGAAGGAGAAGAAGAAGAAGAAGAAGAAGAAGAAGAAGAAGAAGAAGAAGAAGAAGAAGAAGAGAAGAAGAAGAAGAAGAAGAGGAGGAGGAGGAGGAGGAGGAGGAGGAGGAGGAGGAGGAGGAGGAAGAGAAAGAAGAAGAAGAAGAAAAGAAGAAGAAGAAGGAGAAGGAGAAGGAGAAGGAGAAGGAGAAGGAGAAGAAGAAGAAGAAGAAGAAGAAGAAGAAGAAGAAGAAGAAGAAGAAGAAGAAGAAGAAGAAGAAGAAGAAGAAGAGGAGGAGGAGGAGGAGGAGGAGGAGGAGGAGGAGGAGGAGGAGGAGGAGGAGGAGGAGGAGGAGGAGGAGGAAGAGGAAGAAGAAGAAGAAGAAGAAGAAGAAGAAGAAGAAGAAGAAGAAGAAGAAGAAGAAGAAGAAGAAGAAGAAGAAGAAGAAGAAGAAGAAGAAGAAGAAGAAGAAGACTTGGAGAACATGGTCCCATCTGGATGTTTACATGCAATCTTTGGTCCTACCTCTTCTCACTTTGACAGCACTGTATCTTTCATCTCTGGAGAGTAAGAGGTATGAACTTCTCAGCTTGATCAGAGTTGATTCTGATGACCTGTCAATCTGAATATCTCTCGGTATGCTTTGGGCATAAAGGCAGCCACTGTTGGTGTTTATCTATCCTACCTTCATTTTTCTCTGGGCTGGTTAGAGCTACCTTATTTTTCAGAGGAAATTTTCCCACATTTCACACATAACAGCTATTTCAAAGCAGCTGGGAATACACTTTTTATGGAAACACTGGAAACCGGGCAAGGTACTTGTCCTTGTTTCCCCAAGGGAAGTGTTTAAATCTTATTCGGTTAATTTAAAACAACACTTGAGCAGTAAATAAATTTTAAAAGTTCGCTTAGCCTTGAACAGTAAAACACTGATTTATGACCACAGCATCTTAATGATAGCTTTATTATATTAAATTATTTATTGCCAGAGATTCAAGCAAATGCTTAATGCAAAGCCGATTGTTTTCCCCTCTTTCAAAGTGATTCCATCCCTTTTTATTTTCCTGTTCTTAGCTAAAGAAATAACTTGCTTGAAATGCAGGCCGATCTTTTATATTTAGCATCATTATGTGCTTCCATTCTTCCATGCCTGGTAATACACATCCAATTGTCCTTTTACCTTCACAGCAGTATTCAGAAGACACAACACCTGAGTTAACCATACCCAGTTGGCTTCATAGATGACCAGGAACATGAACGTACATCAGTTTCCAAGACAATTTTTGCTTGCCCAACAGAATAGAATAGAATAGAATAGAATAGAATAGAATAGAATAGAATAGAATAGAATAGAATAGAGTAGAGTAGGGTAGGGTAGGGTAGGGTAGGGTAGGGTAGGGTAGGGTAGGGTAGGGTAGGGTAGGGGCAGGTAGGGTAGGGTAGGGTAGGGTAGGGTAGGGTAGGGTAGGATAGAATTAGAATTAGAGTTAGAATTAGAATTAGAATTAGAATTAGAATTAGAATTAGAATTAGA